>VZTO01014338.1:6752-29588 GCA_013400615.1 Syrrhaptes paradoxus
TTTTTATGGTGATACAGTTGTTTGTGATTCTTGTTTGTATGTTCCTGCTATGAAAACTTCATGAGTGTCTAATTTTAGACCCCTGAAAACAATAATTTAAAAAGATATTTTAAAGTATCATCTTTGTTTGAGTGTGTAGGAAATCTGAGGCACTAGAAACAAACACTATAATTCAAATTCCTGTTAGTCTTTTGCAAGCATAAGGATGGAACAATCCATTCCAGATATCTGATAGCTTATCATAATTATTTGGACACACAGTGCAAAACTGGAGCCTCGAAAATTATATAAGGTCTACAGAGTTTGGACTTCAGCATGTCATCTACCCAGCATTTCTGTCACAGAAAAAAGATCTTACAGGGTTTAGCAGCATTTAGGTCATGTCCTTGCTCCCTCTAAGAGAGCGTGGAAGTTTTAATTAGTCTTTCTGAGGTTCTTATGTTAGATTCTGTTTTCTCAGTTAGATTCATGACTTTGATCCCAAGAGTTTTGAGCTCCCCAGTGGGAAAAATTTTACCATTTTTTACATAGAACACAGGTAAAGTTTTTGCCAGTTAAAAATGCTTTATCATTCTATGCAGTTTTTCTTTTGCTTTGGTTAAGCAGTTGTACTGGATGTAATCTGATTTCAATAAACATTCATTTTTGGGGCAGATATATTCCATGGTGCCAGTTAGTTGGGGTTAATCAAGGTGGAAAGGGAAAAATTTGCCAGCTGTGTTTAAAGTAAACATAATGCCTCTTTTTTTTTTTTTTTAAATAAAAGGTACTTTAAGTCAGAATAATGTAACTAGCAAGTGGTTTGATAGTTTAAAAAGTTCTAAAAGATCTGTGTTTTGGGGGGTTGTTTTTTGCCATGAATATAACAAGGACAAAGAGGGATGAGAGACCTCTCACACTTCAAATATAAGATCAGATAATCATATTTTGATGTGTAAAGTAATGAATATAATTACCAGCTTAACACTGGCAATGTTAACTTTTCAGAGACAGAAATAATATTCAGAATTTCATCAGGCTACAAATAACAATCTAGAAGAGTTTCCTTTAAGTTTTGCAGAGCCAATGAACACAGAGCAAAAAAACAGTAATAACAAACATAGTCTGTGCTAATAACCTTGTATACATCTCAAAGTCACTGCAAAATATTAATGTCAAGAACCAAGAACACAGGCTCTCATCCAACAATTCCGTGTTCATGGACAAATCTTTATCATCATGCAAAAATCCTTGTTGAACTCAAATTTTAATAATTTGCAGAGCTGAATACAGGATTTTTCTTCCATGAACAGCACACTTCCATCTACCTACTGTGTTCAAGACTCCATCTGGTCCTACCATGATATCAGAATCACAGAAGATATGAAAAATTATTTTAAAAGATGAGATTTGGGACCTTAGGTGAAATTTTAGAAGTGTATAATCCATTTGGTAAAGGAATCTAATTCACAGGAAATAATTTCAAGTTTCTGTGATAATCATTAAGCTTATATATCTGATGCATTTCATATTACATCCATGATCCTCAAACTTGTTCAATTGCATGTTTTGTCTGCTCCTTCTAACATAAAGCTGGGACTATGGTCTGACCCTCTCATTCCTGTTGCACTTAAGCTATTTCTGCCCCCAAAAGTTATTCCTGAGGTTGATATTGGACATAATTCTTCTCATGGAAAGAAAGAAATTTTTGTGACATAAATTTGGTAGATGCCAATTTGACTGCTTTTAATTATTCCAAAGTGAAAATATGGTGCTAAGATATGTTTCAAATATCTTGTGAAGCACTCAAATTACTTAGAAATTGCTTGATTTTTGGAGTGTAGGGGTTTAACTCTCTGCAAGAATGAATACATTTCCAGCCACTGCAGATATTTAGATTTTAAATAATTAAGTGTTTGGATACCTTATCACACACAGAATGATTATCAATATATGCAAACACTATAGTTTCCTTTGTTCTGTATTTTTTGAGTTTGACAAATGGAAAAATTAGATGCAATATTATGTATTTAAACACTTTAAAATGAAATGATGGGTTATCTACATGTGTTGTAGATTGTTCCTCCTATACATAGATATGGATGCAATTAAATTATATAAGTCACTACATATGTACGTTGGCTCCATGGCTTTAAAATTAACATTTTGCTCTGACATTCTCAGTCACATTAGTAGTGTTGCAGAGGGAATCTTAAATTTGCTTTCCATTAACTTTTAAGCATTCATAGATTGGTTATTTGTTATCAGTCTTTTCCTGACAAGGTCTATTTAAATAAAAATGGAAAAAAGAAAATTGCTTTGTTTTATTACATACCTGCTGAAAATTACTTCATTGTCAAGACAGTAAGGTCTGAACATGTTCATTTCCATTAATTCAAACGTGGACAGCTATCATCCTGAAACATAAATATAATGGAGAAAGATGAACTTCATTGCAAAAACACTTCCTGGGACATCTGTTTAATCCACAGCCAAATGATAAACAGTCCTCTCAGAAAGACCTGCGCCTTTGCCCAGTGGAGTCCGTTAGCCACTCTGTTGTCACACCTTCCAAAACTCTTCCTTGTTTGTTCTTTAGTAGGCACTCAAGTATACATTCATTTGGTAATGGGAATTTTACCTTTACAATGAGAAAACTGTGAGATGCTCGGTTCAATGGGTATTCTCAAAGACAAATTCCATTAGAAAAATCAAAAAGGAGTTTGCTCGACTTCAAAATTATTAATTTAGCCTGCTTTCAAGTAAAATAGTCTGAATCTTTAAAAACATTCAAATGTACAACTCTGTGCAATAACTTTATGAAAAACAGTGCTTTAGTATTAACAGCCATTTATTTTTCTGCTGACTTGCTGTGATGATAGCAGAACATGCAGAACTGTTCCCAATGCTGGGCAGTTTCACACTTGCAAAGGTTATTGCAAACATTTTCCTTGGTTTCATTCTTTGTGGATTTACACCCTTCCCTCTAAAAGTTTTGTTTTTGTGATGTTCAATTTGACAGGAATGTTAAACTGACCTTGATTTGATCTGAAGACTACTAAAAGATTATTCATGACCAGATTTGACCTCAAAACTCAAGGCATAACTGCTGAGTCTCACTGTTTTTCCATTGAAAACACAAATGTTTAATGCTTTAAGTTCTAAAATTTCTATTGACTATAATATTTTTGAATGTTCTTTCATAACCTAGTTATGATCTCTGAAGACTCATGTAGAAAACTGAAATGTAGGAAGTATGTGTCTTTTTATTATTCTAAAAATATCAATTTGTACAGATAAGTCATGAACTTGAATATGTGAAACGAAGGACACATAATAATTCAGCAGACCACTTAAGTGGATGCTTAAAATGAAGCTTAATTATCAGTCTGTGAGCCTGAGACTTATAGGTTTGTGACCTTCTGTGTTTACTGTTAAGCAAGACCTCTGCCAGAGAGGGAACTGAATGCCCTTGCAGTGCCAAACGTATGGCCAATTTATAACAAGAGCATATTTACACTGGGATGAGGTGTAGTAGAATTGATGCCTACTCCAGATGACATTTAGTATAAGAACAGGGATACTAACTCACCTAACCCAATAATGTGCCTCTGACAGAAAAGAGAAGTACAGTTACCCAAATGTGGGTGACAAATGACCTTTTAGTGCTTGAGGATGCCCTGCTTAATCTCCAACAGCTGTTCCAAAAAAGATACAGGTTTCCCATAAGACTATGTATCATATCTTTGCCAAACAACATATGGCCTCAAAAAAACACTAGATGCATGTGTTTAGACACCTGAATTTCTCCCTGTTTGCCAGAGTGCTATGGCTTGTGATGAACTGCTAGCATTTTTTTTTACATATCTTCTCAACATAAGTGTCTGATCAGTCTCATTCAGGAGAGCAGAATGGATTTTTCTGAGTTTTTTTTGGTTGGAAGTTATTATTCTGAACCATTCTTGAAAGTGGTAGATCAAGTAACCAACACCACTGCAGTGGAAGATGAAAAATGTACTCCTCCAGATTGACAGACAGGGTAAGAAAGATTTCTACTATACTCCTGTATGTCAACATTTGCTACTTACTAGATTTCTAAAGCAGCTGTTCTCAGGGGAAGAAGAGTCAACTAGAAGGACTACTGATCTCATCTGCTCTGGCAGTTCCTGTGTTTTTATGTCCTCTTGCTGAACATATGTAATGTAGGCTTAAATTGTAATCATAGGATTACCCACAAACAACAAGCCCATCTTATAATAAGTAGTTTCTGGTTAAGCTCGGATATTTTACAGGTCTGTACAAAAAGGGGTGAAATTTGTATTGCCCAAAATAGTGTAAAGCTCATGTATCCTTGACTGCATCACTTCCCACTCAGATCAAACTACCTGTTTTCTGCAATCAATGACCTTATTTCCTCCAAATAGCTGACGCTACTTTCCACAATAGAATGTCAATCATGCGGAACTAGCTTGCCTCCCTGCCGGAGAGCTTTAGGTGACTTGATAGAACCAAGGACAAAGGAATGAAGTTGGACAAAATAAGTACGAGAACTAAATCAGGGGTCAGGAGAAACCAAAAAACCCATCAAGAACAGCCCTTGAATCAGCTTGAAGGACAGTAAACAAAGTGTGTTATCTGTAAATACATTCTTGTTGTTTTTAAGCTGGTAAAAGCTGCTGTTATTAGGCAAACAAGTTGTCCCATCTTTTCTCTCAGAAAATGAAACATTAATGAAGAATGTCCTCTATGTATCAGTTTTAGAAACTGATGTCTTATCTTGGATTGAGATCTATGTCATCAAATGGAGGTACTGGTCAAGAAAAACAGGCTCAGTCCCCAAGCAAACATTCAGAAGACATGGAGGCCCATGGCACCAATCTCATGAATAAAAACTGTGGTAATTTAGGGGAGAATGTAAGGCAATGTCCACTGCCTCCAAACTCATAATCTACATGAAGCTGCAAAGAAATGAGTTTGTTTGCTTTTCATAACTCATGCTTTCTTTAGCCTTTTCTTTCTGTCACAGCTAAGGACTCAATTCATCAAGAATGTGCTGATAGGCCAGACTAAGTAATAAAACAGACAAGCACATAGATTCTTCTCACCCAGTGATCAAGAGGAAATGTAATTAACACAGACTAGAGAAGCTGGAGTTGCTGTCATGAGGATGGTACTTGCTCCCACTGTGAACAAGGCAAAGCCTGCAGACAGTTTTATACCAGGTCTGTGGCTTCACAAAGCCTCATGGAGGGTGCTAGATGAAGTGTTAAATAACAAACTTATCCACAGAGACCTGGTAATGAACTTCCCCCACAGGAAATTAAAAGCAATAAATAAAGGCATGGTCCACTTGCTCACAGTTTTAACCCACAATTTGTAAGCTCATCTTTTAGTAATGATGAAATAAAAAGATTTCATGATGCCAGGTGCAGTTATCTTGTGTGTGATAAAATGCAAAAATATGTAGATCATCTTTTGTAATCCTACCGTTCTGATGCCTTTTATTTTCAGATAAAGCCTTCCTTAAAGAGTATACCTGGAATTATCTTATATGTGGACAACCCTAGATAAAGCATAATACTTCACAACTGACATTTGAGGAAATCCTGATGCTTATTCTCATGGTTCCCTGAGTATCTGTTTATGGCAAAAGTATTTTTCACACTTTAAGTCTTCTCTTTTGCTCTCCTGCTCAGACTTTCTCACAGGACTTTCTCACCAGTCTAGTTTGCAGTCATACTCATGGTATGAGAATAGTCTTGGTAACTTAAGTACTTGAGGCAAATTCAGGTGAAGGCACTGGTCTGCTGGACCATTTTCTGGATGCACAATTTTAGGTCACAGACTGCTTTTGTTGCTGTAACTTCTTAGGATTAGAGGGTACAAAGATTGCTTAGTGCCATTCTTATAATCTTTTCTAACAGGCTTTGCCTCTTGGTGTCACGTCACAAAAATTCAGACTATGGAGTGGGAGATGTGATTTTCACTGAGTTGTCACTATTTTCCTATGTTCAGTAACAGCAGAATGAGTTCAGGACCAGAGATCTCAACTCTGCTTGCTTTTACTTTACTTACTTTTACCTCCAAGAGTAAAAAAAACATGGCCACAAAATATTATATTCTGTGAGATCCTTTTATTGAGCTGTCATGGTTTATAAAACCACGGAGACAGTTTTTGCTAAACACCTGGTGGGCTGAGGCAGGGACAAGGATGGTTTCACTCACCACTTAGGGTCATGGGCAAGAAACAGACACGACTCGTGAAGAACAAGAAAACAACTGAATTTATTAACTATTTACAACAAGAAGCAAGATATTGAAAGAGAGAAACCACATCCTAAAAAGGCACTTCTCCCCCACCCCTCCCTTCTTCCCAAATCCCAAAGGCTTTGTTCTGTACCTTCTCCCCCACCTGGCAGCACAGGAGGGCAGGGAGTGGGGGGTGCAGTCAGTCTGCTGCTCTTTCCTCCTCCTCACAGTCTTTCCCGGCTGCCACGTGGAGTCCCTTTCTCACGTTGAGTTCTTCTCCTGAACTTCTCCAGCGTGAGTCCTTTTCCAACGGGGCTACAGTCCCCCAACGACTTCTAGTTCCAGCATGGGGTCCTCCACGACTGCTTCTCAATTCCAAACAGGGCTACAGTAGTTCCTGTGTGGGGTCCTCCATGGCTCTTCACCACGTGGCAGGGGAAATGCTGAGAGCGTTCTCTTTCATGGTTCCAACTCAGTGTCTGCATGGCCGTCTCCTCCAGCATCTTCCTTCTCTCTTCACCTTCAGGTCTTCATTGGCTCCCGGGAAAACAGACTCCCGGGCAAGCCATGGTGAAGGCTTGGGCTACGGCAGGTCATTTCGCAGAAGCCAAGCAGGCGGCTGGACGGCTGGACCTCCTCGCCCGAGCCCAGGGTCGCGCCAACCCATTGTTCTGTGCACCCTCTTAAATATGTTATTCGCAGAGGCGCCAATTGGCTCAGCCCTGGCTGGGATGGGTCCATCTGACCTGGGACACTTCAATCAGCTCCGTACAGAGGCTACGTGATGGTGGTGCCCCTTCCCCACTTCCCCTCAATTACCAAACTTTTTTTGGGGGGGGGGGTGGCTTGTTAAGAATCATTTAAAAAATGAGCCACCACTGTAACCAATCCTTTGCCACCAGCAGCAGACTGGAAGCTAGGGGAACTCTTAGCAGTTGCTTAAGGAGCCATTACGCCCCTCCCTGCTACCAGACAAATCCCCCCCCCACAAAACCATAACACGAGCCCACTTCATATTTCCTAGTTCATTTAATTCACACCCTCTGCTCACATCTTAGATCCTTTCTGTCAATTCTGTGGCTTTTAGATAGTTTTGACTGTTGGTGCAGAAATGTCAAAAAACTCTCCTAAAATGTTAACTGAGCAAAAGGTTGGCTTAGAGGATTTTTTTACTTATTTCTATTTGAAGAAGAGGTGAGGAAAGCATAGAGAAAGAAAAATAACTATTTGAGTGTGATTTACAATATAAAGACTGGCAATGTGTAAAAGCAAAGGACAGTTTCCATTTTTAAAGTGAATGTTTCTGAAATTAGAAACAAGTATTTCTCCTAATTCTCCTGTCATTAGTGTGGAAATTACAATCAGTGTAAACAGCCTGTCAGCCAGTCACAGGGAGAAAACAGTCCCACTAGGTTACATAAGAATATATTTCATTTGGGGTTTGGCTGCAAGGAGGACACTGCTGCATCTCTGAGAAAGATCACTGCTAAATGCTGGAAGAAAGTGTACAACAGGCAGGAGAAGCATTGCATGGTACTTTTGGCAATATGTCCTGTGAGCTTCAGGAAATCTGTGGTGCAGGGACTTCCTGAGTTCACAACAGCATTTTTCTGTAAAGTAAGCCTTGATGGGCACAGAGCAACTATATAAATTTTAGTCACTTTTCAAACTTACGCTTTTTGGCATCTTCAGCAACCTGTAGTTACAAACTGTAAAAAACTATTTATCTGTTGATCCCTCTTAGTTCTTCCGCTGTGAGAAACAATGAATTATGATTACCTGATCATCTTCACTCACAATTCAAAGATTGCTTTAAAATCCCTTCCCTCCTTTCACCAGACTGGGAAGCCCTAGTTTATTTAGCCTATGATAACCATTCTTCACCATTGTTATTTCTGTTGATCTTTTTTGTATCTTTTCTATTACAGATTTTAAGACAAAGAGAGAGCAACTTAATGTCCACTTATCTTACTCAATAAGCGGACACGCCAGATTTATGCCATAACATAACACATTTTCCTGTTTTATTATGTATCCTAATATTTTCTTATGCTTCATTTTTCTTTTTGGTTCATGTTGGGCATAGTTTCCTCCCCCGCCCCCTGCCCCAAAAATTATTCACAGCAAAAAAAATTATCTGAGGTTCTTTTTTTTGGGGGGAGTGGAAATAGCTAATTGATAATCTGTTACAGTTCGTGTGCTATACAGGATGTACATTGTTTACATTTGCTGAATTTTATCTGCCTCTTTAGCTGCCAGTTTTACCTCTTTCAGTTGAGAAAACCTGTCTGTTTACTCTTTGCTTTCCAACTTTTAAATAACATCTCATCTCTGCTTATCTTTTAAATTCATAAGAGGACACACTTTTTTCTTAACCTGTGATAGCTTATTTTCTGTAATGATCTTTGGTGAGCGATCACTGGATAGTCTTCTGGAAACCGAAGTCCACTGTATTAACCTGAGCTCATGTATATGCCTCTTTGCTTCTTTAAAAAACACAAGCAGCTTTTGAAGCTCATGAAGCAACAAGTTACAAGTAACATGCTGACTCTTTCTTGACGTGTAAATTTGGCTACATGCCTACTATCTTTATGACAGAAGTTCCAGTCTTGCAAGTATAGAAAGTAGGGTTACTGGGCTGTAATCTATATGAGTCCACATTTTCTATTTTTTATGAATGGTGATTGAATTGATAGACAATACAACATTTAATAGCTTGGCAATGTAATATTTCAGTCCTTTTAAAGATCTTGGATGACTGTCATCTTGGCCTTAGGACTCATCACTCTTCATTTAATGAACATTTTTCTAAGCTTCTGATGTTGCTGCTTCTGCTCAAGGTGACTCCTCTGACTCATCCCCAAGAAATAACAGTTCCAGGATGGGAGCTTCCTCAGGCTCCTCATAGTCAGCAGGAATGCAACGAATTAATTTAGCTCTGTTCTTATGGTCTTACCTTTTCTGAGCAAACCTTTCACATCGTGACCATCTATTAACCCTGCAGACTCTGTCAGGTTTCTAGTTTCTGGTATGTTTGCTTTCTAATTAATCCCTTTGGTTAATCATTTTATGCCTTTAACAAGTTGATTCTAAGAATCTGTTTTGGCCTGTATTATAATTGTTTTGCATTTAGTTCTTCAAAGTTTATATTTCTATTTTCCTTTTAGTTTTAATAAAGCATTTATTTTTTGAAGAATAAATTTTTCATAGCCACCCCTTCTCTGCTGTTTACAAATTTGTTTTCTTTTTTGTTGTTCTTTTAAAGTCCTTTTTGATATGCATTCCACATTCAGTTTGATCTCCTGATAGAATGTCTTCAAAAGATATTTCTTTGCCTCTGTAAACATTTGACCACCTTCCCTGTTTGCTTACATTTTTTAAAGAACCTGTGGTTCCTCATCTCTATGCCATTTCCATTTTTTAAATTAAAAACTACTCTACTGGATTTCTGTGGGTGATAAAGTTGAAGAAAAGTCATTTTCAAAGAGAAGTTAGAGGCATAATGTCTCATTTCAAATGTATTAATGAATCATTTTCATTATTAATTATCATCACATAAATTAATTTTAAGGGTGATAGCTGACAAAACTCCCCTGCAGAAAATGTCATTTGGCTGAAAAATCTCTCTAGATGTCACTTCCAAAACATCTGCTACCAAGGCCCTATCCCCGTGAGCAAGTTACTACTTTTTACGTAGATACCAACCCCAAAGAGCCTCATAACAAATATATTGCAATAACCTAATCTTGAGGTAACAAGGTTTCAAAGACCAGTGGGTAACCTCTGTGCCGAAGAAGAAAAGTTAACCTGCTGGTCAACAGCATTGATAATACCTGTTTGAGCTGCCAGTGTACATTGTCTTCAGACAGCACTTGGTTGCTGCTCCAAGTTGTGAACAATTTTAGCTATGAAAGGCTTTGCTCTACCAGCAGAGGGGCTGAGGCTACTTCTGCCATCTCTGTCATCAATTTATCCCAACTTGTCTTCCTGTTCTCATCTTATCTGAGCTGAATCGCAGTCAGGTTCTCATGTATCACATGCCCTTGAACGAGATACTTGCTGTGGTGAAATGT
Source organism: Syrrhaptes paradoxus (assembly GCA_013400615.1). Classification (NCBI taxonomy): domain Eukaryota; kingdom Metazoa; phylum Chordata; class Aves; order Pterocliformes; family Pteroclidae; genus Syrrhaptes; species Syrrhaptes paradoxus. Next base: position 17,054 of record VZTO01014338.1, read on the forward strand.
GGGGTCGAATGTCTTATGAACATATCACTGTTGTCAGCCTTTGGATACACATATGTTGCATGTCTGACTAAATTGCTTTTAGGATTAAATTGGGTAATAAATTCAATAAAATAGAGGCAAACTAGATCAGGTTCATTGCCCATAAGTTTTTGTGCCTTTTTATTTTTGCCCACTGCCTACATAGATCAGTTTTATGAGACCTCCAGAGTCTAGCATCTGTGTCAAATTCAATAAATCAAATTTAAAAATAGGAAAATTGCTTGAGGAACATAGCAGATTAGTTCACTCTGGAAACTTCTGTATTTTGAGAGTAGGGGGTATGGGTTTCTGTTGGAGGAGAAATTTTAAATGATAATAATGAAGAGAACCATATGATGAAAAGCATGAAAATAGGATAGTACAAATTTTGCCCATATGACTTCCTAAATTATTTCTTATGAAATGTGTTTATCACTTTCCTGTCCTCTTATACAACTCCCCCATGAAACTGTCAACCCAAGCCATGTAGGCCTTTTCACCTTCTTTTCCAGTGTCATCAGATGCTCTCTTTCTACCCTGGATACAAGTGTGCTTCCCTCTGTTTCTTGTTGGACTTGACCAACCTGTTCCTTGTTCACAACTGTTACACAACACACTTCTTGAAGAGTCCTTCTAGTGACCCCTATCCATGGCAGTTTTGGGGATCAGTACCTATTCGCAGTCTCAAGCTTCCTGTTGTCTCTGATGTACCTGGAGTCCTGCCTTCCATTGACTTTGGCGTTTCCTTTGTTTTCTGTCTAACCTTTTGATGCACAGTCTGTGTCTCATTCAGTGTCATCTTACCTTTCTTGTTACTCCTGCTGGTGGTGGTCCTAAATTTGTTGTTCTTGGCCCACCTTCTGTATATTTTCTCTAAATTACTATCCAGTGAGACAGGTCTGAACTGTAAAGGATCCTCGTAGAGGTCTACAGACTCACAGCAAGTGAGAAATTCTCTGAAGCTCAGATGTCAGGAATCCCTTTTAAAATTAATCCTGACTGTCCAATACACCTATAGCAAGTTTCTGAGCTTCTGCACTGTCACTGGACAAAGACTGAGATTATTCATCTCTCTGTGTCCTTTCCTCTTGCCTTCAGGTTTCCTCCTCTTCTTTACATATAAACTACACTGGTAACAAAAAGCATTTCTGGTTCAGCTTGTCCACTGAGGACCCTTTTCATGTGTTTTCAATAATAACACATAAGAGATTACACTGTTCCCAAAATGGATAAAAGGTTTTATAAAATAGAATATAATCATATTTATAGAAACTACTAAAATCACTAACATTATATATTTTTTGTCCTAAAATGAGATAAAATATTGTAGGAAAATAAATATTTGTTCCTCTGAATCCTTCATAACCCCTGTGGGACATTCAGAAATTTATTTACAAATGGAAAACACACGCATTGTCAAGTAATGCCAGACAAGCTTACTTACAAAGACTTTGGAGAATTTCAGATGTTCATGTTTATAGCAAACATAGTGCTCTTACAGTAGGGAATCTATCCAGGCGTGCAACTGTCATTTACTTTTAAAGCCCACAGGATCTTAAATACAACAGTTCTAAAACTTTAGGCTTTTTTAAAAGCAGGCCTGATAAAAGATGATGTCTTTGAAGCTCATGATGCCTGTGCAGCTGGAAGACAATGGCCAACATTACCAGAGAAGGTCTGTAAGGCAGAGTGGGCCAAGGACCATTCCCCAAGGGACATTTGGTATGTGCCCATCCTGCTTCTGAGGTCTGAGAGAGCTGAGTAGTATGGAAGTGGCCAGACTCTGCCTGTGGCCTCCAAGTCACTTAGTTCACTGCCAGAGATGTAGTCAGTGCTCCTGCACTGACGGTCAGGGTGTTGCACACTCCAGAAGCTTCCTTGGGGCCATGAGATGGGGCCAGGCGATCCCAGGGCTGGGCAGGGCAGGGCCTGGAGATCAGGGCCTGGTCCCACCTGCCCAGAAGAAGCCAGGCAGCCAGTGGGCCCAGGGGTAGATCAGGACAGGACATGGGACAGGGCCTGTGGCTGCGCAGGGTACAGCTGTAGGGAGCTGGAGACGAGCCCTGCTGAAGCATCACTGGGGCAGCGGCTGGCAGCACCAGGGGGCTGACATAGGATCCTGGGCCCTGGGCAAGACTGGGGGAGGTCTGGACCCTGGGAAAAATCGGTGGGCAGGGACAGACAGGGTTGTGGGTGCGCTCATGGTCATGATACTGAGGCTTTGCTCCCCTTCTTTTAACAACTTAATTCTCTTATACAATCCTGTGTAAAATAGTGAGATTTTTTAGTGTATGTGCATTTTTACTTAAAAAAAAATCAGTGCGTGCCATTAAATACCAAAAACAGAGCTAGAAAAGTGCCCTCATGTCGTAGCACCCAGCTCTTTCTCCCTCCTCCTGCCCAGTAGCAGGTGGCTATCATCCTGCCTGTCCCACCTCCTCCCACAGACACTTCAGAGCTATGGGGACAGACAGGTAGAGTGCTAATGCAGGGCAGACTTTTGTTTTTTTCTGGACAGTTACCAAACAGAGGGCAAATATAATCTGAGTGTACCATACAGACAGTTTCAAACCCCAGAAAACTGCTTCTGCCTGTGGAGAAGTATTGTATTAGGTGATTGCTCTATAATTTTTCCCTGCTACCTAGAATGTCTGAAATTTTAACCTCAAGACACTCTATACCTGTTTCCATAGCCGTCAATGCCTCAGAGGGAAGCATTTCATAAGTGTGAGCTCCGTTCTTTTGAACTCCAAACATCTGCCTTAAGCATCTGTTTTTAATCAAAGTGAAACCAATGGCCTCCTTCAGTGGACAATGTGGTACAGATAAAAAAGGCTGATGGTGTATTGACTGCAAAGCCCTCAGCTTTCTTGTTCTCACTTCAGATCCTTTGCCAAAGAACCTTGCTTGTCATTTCAGTTTTCCAGTAACAACCTAAATTTAATGGTCAAAAATTCAAGGGAAGCTTATATATAAATGTATTCTTTGTGGTTAATTTTCTTCTTACTCTTTTTTTTTTTTATACAAGCGATGCGCACGTGAAAAAAATAAACTTTGTTAGTGCAAGGTTAAAATACAGTTTATCATCTCTGCAGGGATTGGAGATGATTATTTAGTGTGGTGTGTACTGAAGGGAGTTAAACCACATAATTCTTGTTAACATTAAAAAACAAATAAGCAGTTCAAAGTACACCAGTTTAAACACTCTGAATATCCCAAATCTACATATAAATGATGCTTCCAAAGGCCACATTACCTGGGGATATAAATAATTTTGTACATGTGACAGCTTTTAAAATGTTCACTTCTGCTTCAAGAAACACTTTCTGCAGTAAAACTAGGTTTCTTCCAACTCTGTTTAGCATAAATTGGATATGCTGCTTTTATCACACAATAAGCTATTTGAAAACATCAGATTTAAGCCAATTGTAAATGAGAGCATATCCTGAATAATTGCAGGTCCATTTTTACAGTGTTATCCACTGAATATGATAAACTTCAATTTTTATTTGTCAGCACAGAAATTGTGGGCAGCCTAGACACAAAAAACATTCCCCTCAACCTTTGCATTGGTATATAAAATACCAGCTGCTCTCTGAAATTGTCTCAATAGCATGGCTTCTGACTATCAGATATATTTACAATTTCTTGGGGAAAAAAAATCCTCAGTGAAGAATTAGTAGTAGGAATTTTCTAACAATTTTTTTTCATGGGTCAGACATTTTAACATTCCTAAAAACTCTGGCTTACCTGAAATAATATACTTAGTCCTATGCAAGAACCTAGTCAAGCACACTTTGAGCTTCCTTCTGACTTCCCTAGTTAGAATGGGCAGCACAAGACTGGACAACCAGTCTCTCCCTTTGCTAGTAAACTGAATTGCTCCAAGGCATGGATCTGATTACCATTCTGTGGTCAATAGATTACTGTTGGCAGTGTGGCCTGTGGTGCACTTTGGCCAGCCAGCACCCTCCCAAGCAATGCCTGGACACAACTGAGGGTTTAGTGCAGTCCAGTGACCATTCTCAACAAACAGTGTGAATGTGGCTATTCTAAAGGGTATAAAAGCTGAGACTGTACACGAGCCATGCCAGCTGGCCTCGGTGCCAGAGAAGGGTCTTTACACCTGTTTAGTTACTACCGGAAATATAACTCTAAAGTTATTCCAAGCTCTGCTGCTGCACTGCTGTCTAACCCCTCTGGGCCTCAGCTTCTCGTGCTCTGCTGTCAGATACAAAAAATGCTAAGAGTTCTAGGCAGAATTAGATCCACTTTATTTTATAAAACAGTATGTCAAACTAAAAAGTTATGTCAGCAATATGACCCTGAAGAAAGTTATAAAAATATTATCTTTATAGTATAGGAAACCTGGATAATGATCAAATTATATTGAAGACAGACTGGGTAATTTTCTGGGACTTGCACACCTAAGAAAGCCTAGTCTTTTAAAACCTTAATAGTTACTATCAGATACTCCTAATTCATAGCAGACCAAACCAATTTTAAGGTAAAGCGGGACATGATTGTTAAGTATCAGTGTTCCTCTCTGTTGCTGGCTGAAGCTGAAGACGTTGCCTGCCTGGCTGAAACACTGGTACATCTTTTGACTTTATTTCAACTCAACTTGCAAAGGGTTGTCCACTATGACTGTTCACTGAGATGTTCTTCATATCCCCTCTCCTGACACACATAAGGATATGCTGGATCAGAATTCACTGTAAATGAATATGTATGACAATTTCCAAACCTTCTCTGGGAAGTTTTAGGTAAAACACTAGTTGGTCCAGGAAAGAAGTAGGGCAAGGATTACTCAACAGCTTAATAATATAGACAATTGACTTAGCTCCTTTTCCAGTGCCCTGGCACTTTTTAATTTACGATGGATAGGTCGAATATATGGGACAGATCATAAAAATGTTGCATTTGTTTCTAAGCATTGGAAGCCATACTAATGTATCATAAACATAATTCCCTGCTATTTTTAACAGTAGTGTTTCTGAAAACATGACTAACTTGATAGACAGACATAACTAATTTTCTGCATTAGCAATAATTTCAAAATCTTTGTGATGTTTGGTGTGTCTACAATAGAGAAACTCTGTGTTAGTGAAAGTCTCTGATGTTTTGCTTTTATGAATTCAGATAGACTTTCTTCAGCCCCATCCATAGTTTTTAGATTGTAGTTACCTGTCTTGCACTTGATAAATAGAAAAAGAAAAAAGAGAAGGAAAAATGCATTCTATTATATTGAAATGTTCTCATCATCTCTTGCTTATCAGTCATTAGCTGGAAATATATTTTTTTTCCCAGAAGGTAGGAAAGACTTTTGCTAGATAATCAGTTTTATGCACTGAGGTCTGCCCACAAGACTTGATTCTTTAAAATTAGATGGTGGGTTGGTGTCTGAAGATGGATGAAATCAGTGGAAAAATTCCAACGAACATTAATAAAGGTCCATCAGGTCAAACACTGGCTTCGCTGTTCCCTTTTACCAACTGAACCAAGAGCTCACACTCAAGCACTGCTTGCTCCCATGGAATTACTGACGTCCTGCTGAAATCCGGTGGAAACAGCTTTCTCTCAGCCAGGTCGATTCACCTCTGGATATGCTGAGATATATGTCTAAGGTAACCACAGCATATCTGTTAACTACGGCTGCCAGTGAAATGGAAGCATCCATTTAGATTAACAAGGTAGGTAGTTTTGGTAGTTTTACAGAAGCTACGTGTTTCTTCTGCTACTCTATCACTATTTTTAGATACCTGCCCTTCTGTTTTTTACATTAATCTTTTATCTGGTTGTTTGACTGTTACCTTATTTTGACTCTCCTGTCCTCTCCACTGTTGAGTTGTGAAGGCCAACTGGGGAAGTAGTGCTGGACCAGCTATGACTTGCAAATGAGTCAACAATGTTGGCTGTGGAACACTAGGCAAAAACACATTGTTTTCTTTTTTCCCTTTCTCTTGTTGCTACACACAGAAAGGAAAAGCAGAGCTGATTCTGTTGCTCTGGTTCGAAAATCTGACAATGACAAGAGATAACGCAGATTGCCTTTTATGTTGTACCCTGTCCTAGAGCATGACTGCCATTATGGAAAACTCCTATAAAGGCTAATGAAACCCAGTAGCTATAGATCATTGTTTTATATTCTGTCTGTTTTCAAATGACTTCTGCCCAAACCTATTTCAACTCTGTAGACCCTTATCGCATTATTCTCTTCAAATTCTTAAAATATCACATTTCGACAATAAGGTTCTAATCTTTTGAAGACCAATTGAAGTGTTCTGTAGATTTTTTCTTTTATCTATTGTATAGATGAGTTCACTAGAAAGAAATCAGTCCAAAATACGAAGAACCTGCTATTTCAGGTGACAGTGCAAACTGATAAGTAAGTATATATTTTCCAGTTTGTTTTCTAAGTATCCACTCTGAATTCATCCAGTACCTTTATTGCCTCTATTACTGCAGAAATTTGATGCTTGACTATACATATATTTAAAGTTATGCTAAGAAGGAAGTGAGCTATAGGAAAAATAAGAATTAAGGAGAGTTTCCTGGAGGCTGTTAATACTTGTTAGAACTTCTAGAGTTCCTTTGTCATTTCTTCAGCTGCAAGAATACAATTTAAGGACCACAGAGATGTGAAACACCACCTTCCCTCTTTATCCCCTGCTCCTGTATTCCTGTTTGGAGTCCAAGCTTTGGGGAGGGGGAAGCCTCACACAGAGATAATTATTTTGTCTTAGGTTAATTTCCAAAGGGCATATTATTTTGAAACAACAATAGCTGAAAGGATAATTAGTGGACCCAATTCTGCTCTCACTTATTTACATGTACACCCAGAACAATTCCCTTAAAGTCAGCGGAGATGCAGTGATGAAAATTATTAGATAATTTGGCTTCCACTGGGGAAGATTTCTAAAAACTCAAGGCAATCTATTTTATAAGAGAGCAGAAAGACATTATTTCTCCTCAGTTTATAAAACCTGAATGAGATTTCTTCATTTTCTCTCTGCTGCACAATATGGAAACTTAGTGACACAAATAAACTAACTTTGTAGTTCAGAGACAATATGGGATGTTAATGTTTTATGCAGAAGACAGGCCAGACAAAATTTCCCATTAGAGGTCTGCACATGAAGGCAGATGTATGTGTCTTTTCCAGCTATAACTTTTATTAGACTTTGAAGAAAATCCAAGTACAAACATGTTAAACAATAATGATAACAGCATAGAAGGGTAAATCCTTCTTGGCAACAACCTTGCAATTACATGCTTGTTGTGTATATCTTCAGCATCTTGTGTTGCATCACATTGGCATTCTATCACAATAAGCCAATTTACAACAGGCTTCACTGCCATGTGTCCAATAGCAGCAAACTCTGAACTGAGCAACAGAACCATTGCCACACATTGATCCCCTCCTCTTTTTCCATCATTGCACTTCTAAATCCACTTCAGATGACATAAAATTATCCCAAGAAAGTGCTCAATGTCTTATCATCTTTCAGACTACTCTATAGCCTCTTGATTGTTAACCATATTTGGGTGTTAATAAGCTCTGTTTTGCGGAATGGAGACGCTTTCTACTTTCGTAGGCAGGATGTTAGGTTTTGACATCCTTATTCATTATGATTTTCCCTGTTTGCACTGAACCTAGATGATTTTAGTTCTATTCTTTTAAAGTTAGGAACGGATAAAAATAACAGGCAAAGTTGAAAGTGACAAGGTCAGGGAAGCCCTTTATTTCTAGATAAAATAATTCACTTCATTTGGATAAAAGTTGTGCAATGTGGTTTTTTGGGGTTTTTTTTTGTTGTTGTTGAGATGTCAGTGATCAGGAAAACAGATGTACTCATGCTATTTGTGTGTCAGTAAGAAAGAAAACAGAGTTGTTTCATTGTATTCATTTAGAGAGGTGAAAACTTGACAGAAGAACTGCAAGTTATGTCATAATGCTGAAGATTCCTGTCATGGGCAAGCACTTTTCATATTCTTTCCTCACACGAGGAAAAAAACAAATATTCACTTGGTTATTTTTGTAATAAAGTCTACCTGAAAAACTGGGAGGACTTTCCCAGGGCATTTTCAGAAAATTGGTTACTCTTGTTGAAATAGTTTAGAGTAAGAATGACAGATGAAAATAGACTTGATCTAAAATGTTTTGGGCTGAAACTGGAAATTCAAACTTCTTAACTTTAGGGCCCTACTTCACATTTAATTTTCATGCCTGCCTATCCCAAGGTGGTGGAGAGGGAATGGAGAAAAATGAAATAAACTGTTTTATTTACATCCCTAATGTTTTCAAGGAGAACAGATAACATTTTGTTTCATTTAAGCCAAGCAGGTGCAAGACACACTAGGAGCAAGGCAGTGAAGAAAGGATGGGTTAAAGATGTTACATTTAGCCCTAGATAATATTTTTAGCGAAGTTGGAGAAATTAAGTCAATTAACTTAAATGAGGAATTAAACTTCTTTATTCCTGCTTTTAGTTTATTATTCTCTGCATTTAATTTGTATGGATATGTTTCTCTGAGTGGCATTTATATCTGGGCAGAGGCCAGCACAACTTTTGTAAATCACTCAGCTCTTATTGCAGTGCTTTAGAGTGTAAGTACCATTAGTTTTTAATGGAGTGAACTAGACTTGATACAAAGAGGAAATGTGAAGTTGCAGGGCTTCCAGCCTGATGTGTGATCTGGAATGAGGCATGCAATAAGAACAGCTACAGTCCCTTTTGTTCTCCATGTAAATCCATATCAGTCAGTCCTAACAACTATATGAAGCTTGGTATTTGTTATTTCAGTCATTCCACAGTCACAGTCAGTGTGATGGAATAATTTACCAAAACTACTAAATATTTTTGCTATTGCCTCACTACATAAGAGGGTTTTGGGATTTTTTAATTTATGTTATTTCTAATGGAGAAAGAACTCAACAAAATTTCATGATAGTGAGAGGGAAACATTTTTTTAAAAACACATATCAACTATCATACTTCATATGATCCCATCGTGTAAATAAACTACTGTCTCTACCACTGTTGCAGAAAACAAAAACTATCCAGCTACAATTAAAGGGAATAAATCTCATTAATTCTAAGTAACAATTTTTTTTTCTAAGAATTCGCTCCTGTTCCAGTAGTAAGGTTTGTCATTAACTTATGCAGAAAAATTGATTCTTAGATAGCTGTTAAACCAATGAAGATCTCCATAACGTTGTTTTTTAAAATCAAAAACCACTGCTCTATTCTAAACTATGCACCCAAATGATCTTTGGGGAAAAACATCCATGTTCTTAAGTTGAAGTGATTCATAATTATGGTAACTGCAGTTTTCCTTCAGAATAGTACTGTTTTCTGAGACAATGCTTGTGGGAATATATTGTTTCAAAGTAGTTAATGAGATACAATTTTCAAAGGGATGTATGAAAACCATACACTTCTGATTAACATTAATGCATTAATAGGGAGTTGTGTGGCTAAATACAGCTTTGAACACACTGGCTAGAAGTTTACATCTTAGTGAGCTGCACATGGTTCCCCTGCTCTAAGCAGATGGGGCTTTTACGGATTGCAGAAGAGTCCTGCTATGGACCAGCAGACACCATGTTGAAAGTTTCTCTCTGCTATATGCTTCAAAGGTATCTCCTTTAGGAGAGAGAGAACACAGGTTTAGCTTATTAATTATACAGTGTATCTATATATTATAAAACAAACAACTTCCTCATGCAGCATCAAAATACTTCCTTGCTCAGAGTAACTCTATCATGCACCACCAAGTAGCCTAATTTGCTATTGTGTGGCATTCTTATCAGACCTGCAAACCACTGTGGAAAGTGCTCAGTTAGCTTTACTCACTAATTGTATTCTCAGTGAAAGATTTTGCTGTTTGTTTGTTCCCCAGGTGATAAATGATGATACAGCATTATATAATTACAGCATGCATCACTAGAAAATGGGCATGGAATAATGGGATGCCATGCAATGCCAAGTGGAAAGAGGCTAGCGGCAAAATGATAAGACAGTATGAAAACTTATTGCTTGAATAAATGTATACAATGAATTGACATTCACGTTTGCCAGCCGTGAGCTGGAAGCTGTTATGAGTAAGCCCTAAACCAACTCAACTATATCATGTAACATGGTGATTTAGATTTAATAACACTAATTATGTATTCCTGTGTGCTAGATATCTAAACAAATAATCTTTTTGAAATATGAATTGATCAATCTTTCATCTTCTGCTTGAGGAATGCTAAAATGCAATATGTGCACAGCAGAAAGGCAACTCCTCTCCTGCTGAGGCGACCATTTGCATGACTAGGATAACAATCAGAACTAGAAGGACTCCATGGAGCTTTTCAACAGAAAAACCCCAAAACAACAGATCTCCTTTCTCCTTATATCTCTGCAGGTGTTCAAAGAGTCCAACTTATTTTATTCCAGATATTAGTCTTGCCAACTAATTGTTTTTATAACAATAGCTTAGGCAGAGCGTGGGAAAATGTGCTTTCATGTTTTCACTGCCTGTGTCCTGATTCAGGAATCGGCACAGAGATTCAGGATATGTAAGAACAGTCTGGTATCGTAACGACTAAACTACAAGCTCAGTAACATGATAATGCATAACACAGAGTTGAATTTAATACCTCATATTTTTACTGCTGCTATGCAAGGACACAAGAGTGGTACAGCTTTACAAGAAGAAAAAAAGTTTAAAGAATAAAGTTTTCTGCTTTGACTGTCTTTTGCTTACTGGTGCACATGGATAAAGTTGGTTGTAATTTTAAAGTGCTTATAAACTTTTCAAAAGTAATAGAGCTGCATGCAGTTTACCTCCAACTCCAGAACTAGTTCAGCTTTTCTACTTTGCTAGAGTGACAGAAAAGATGGACAGAATAACTTCACCAGCCTGGTGTTTCTTTCTGTTGGTCAATAAGAGTCTTTACATTAGAATCAATGACCTCTAGATCAGTCTCCAAAGACACCATTTTTACAAATCATCCCAAGCAAATTACGTCATGGCCCTGGACCAGAACATTACTGAGATCAGGAGGATTTAAATTTTTTCTTTGTAATGAAATCTTAGCTTGTATCTAATAAATAATGTATCTCATAAGAAAAATGCTACTTTCATTTGTAAAACATTTGTATGAGTTACTCCCGGAAAAACAACATTTCTACCCACTGCATAGTACTGGCCAAAGACCAAGTCTCTCTGGAACAATAGGCAAAACAGAGCACAGACTTATTGAAAATCCAGCACATCTTATATTGCCAAGAAGCTGAGCTGAGGACCTCCTGACTCATCAGTAGAACTTTGATCTGGATAACTCGTTTGCAACAGGAGTGACCACTGGCTGAAGGTTTGACACCAGTAGTTCTGTCACTGCCTAATCAGAGAAACTTCAGTTGTGCTGCCTCACAACTAAGCCAAAAAAGTGCACAGAATCAGTTATTAGAGCTCAGCTNCAACAAACAATACTAAGTTTACCTTTTTACATTTTTTCAAAATGGAGAGTTGAAAATATTTTTCTAGGCTTAAGCTGATGAAAAAGAAATTGGAAAATGTTCAGCTTGTTTCCATATTCATTTAATCACAGCTTATTGTAGGTGTCACTGGTAGGCAAACATAAGTGAGCTGGTACAAACATTTCCTGGCCAATAATATAATGCTTTGTTCATTACACCCTTTTAAAATAATGCTAAGTTTATATATATTTATGAAGGTAGTTAATGATACAGATCAACGTAACTTTTAATTGTTTTCTGAAGGCTGAAATCAAGCAAGATCATCCTAATATAACAAGCTACTCAGTTACAGCCTTAGTCATTTGTTCAGTTCATTTTATTTTGATAAGTCTCTTAAAATAAAGGCGTGCATATTTTTAAACTCATTCCTAATAAAATGGAAGTCATACTGCTTTCATTTTCATTCGTATAAGCTAGCTTCCCAAATTCCATTGTAGCTTTGGTACCTGAGAATGAACAGGCTGTTTTGTGGTAGAGGGTATTTCTGGCAAACAATGAAAAAAGTGTCCGAGAAGATGCTACTATCAAATTCTGAATATAAAGTAGCAACTACAGGTCTAGAGGTTGGAGAGGTTTAGCCAATTATGATGATTAAAACACCACTAACAAAATCAGTACCACTGATGTACACAGATCTTTGCTCCTTTGAGAGTGTCTGTCTTTCAGAAGAAAATTATAACAGGTTAGAACTCCCAATTAATTCTCTTCCTTATATTCATGTTATAAGCTCTCCTACAACTCTGATAGAACTTTCTCAATTATTTCCCGCAGTTATTCTATTGTTCCTTACTCAGCCAAACATCTTTCTTTTATTGCTTGCTAAGGCAGCATTTTCTGCAAGCACATTATAAAAGATCAGATAAAATTATGCATCCTGCACAGAATACTCATCTGATTTGTTAGACTGAGCATGAATAAAGTTCAGTGCAAACAAAGGCTTTAAACTGAAATAGCTAAAATGCCATAGGGACATGACTGGCCAT
>VZTO01014339.1:3554-30859 GCA_013400615.1 Syrrhaptes paradoxus
ATTATTTACTGAAAAGTCAGGCCTGCGAGTCAAAGTTAATTTAAATAACTGCTTTCAATTTTAAAGGGACTTGCAAGAAAGACCATTGTTTCCTTTGACATAATAAAACAATTTTGAGAACAGGCAATCTTACATGAAATGACTGCGTAGGTGTCATGCTTAGCTAATCATGAAATGTCATTTTCAAAAATATTAATGAAAAATCAAAAGTGAAGCAAAGTAATGTACTTTGTAAGTGAGATGAGCATTCTTTAAAGCCAGAGAAACACTATTCACTGGCTGCACCATAATGCCGATTCCTGTCTTCTAGTAATAAAATCTGTCATGCTTCCACCTATAAAGTGTATCGAGGCTGAGGACCAATATAAAGAACAAACAATAAAAAACACAAACAACCCCCAATAAACAACCAACACTGTTGCAAAGAATGAACAAAGCCTTAGAATCAGATCATAGAAATTTAAAAGGAACAACAGAACAGAACGTCCAAGATACGGTATATGTCCTAATAAATTATTATTGTATTTACATCTTACCTAAGTCAATGGGAGAGGGGGATTTGCAGTACTCGAGATCTTCAACCATCTCTTAGAATGGACAAAACACAAATATTCGGAATCTGTTGTATAAATCTCTCTAAACAACACAGTTCTTACTGCATCAAGAAGTTTATCCTAAAGCAGAGTTACAGAGTTACTGTCAGTTCAAAAGAAAAAATAGTCATCCACAACTGAGATGTACAGCCCCATCCAATACGAATACTTTCATTTTGGACTTTAAGCAATTTTGACATTTTCTACTTTTTATAAAGATCTCTTCATAAGCATAAAATGCAAATTTTCACCATCATTTGAGGATTAGTAAATGTAAAATCCTGGAACACAAAAGCTAAAACCTCTCAGGCTTCATTTAGTTTACTTTCTGAAGCAGTTATTTATGTGACAATGTTGATCTTTCAGTAATTCATGCATGAACTTGTCAAAAAAACTATTTCCACTTCTCAGTAGTACAGTTATTTTTTTGACATACATATTGGTGATAGACTGAACAGACAAACTATTTGGAAAAGTTTTAGAGGGTTGAGATAATAGAACAACTATATTTTTCTAGAAATGATAGACATATAGTATTTTCTGCTGAAATGCAGCAAACAGCTATGGAGTAGCTAACAATAAAGATGGGCCAAAATGCATTCTCTTTGCTGCCTGGAAGTGTTACTTATAATTAAAAGCTTCGTTGTAATGCCCAGCATACAAAATGTACTCACTCAGGAAGAAAGCGAGGAGCACGTGTTTAGAATTTCCCCACAGTACAACCATTTTCAGTAACATTATAGAAGTTTGCCTACAACACTTTTTTCCGTTATTTAAAAAAAGCATTTCACTCAAAATTATAGCTCCTGATGTATTTTCTATTGACTTAGAGAAACTGGGCAAAGTAACTCAATTATAATGGAATAAAGCCAGATTTTCAATCAATTACTTTTTAATAATCATACATACAATTCTAGAGAAACTGAGTGATGGAGCTTTAATTATTGGTGGTTTGGGACTGGTATCATCCTTTATTTATAAATGCCTGCTCAGCTTATCTGAAATGAGTCCCAATCTATTCTCAGTTGTTACTGTTTCATTTTTTTTAGCACTTCAGTGTTCATAAACACAACGATGGAAAAAGATAACAGATGAAACTGGAAAGGTTCAGTGTGACCCAATTGACCTGTCAGTTTTCTAATTCAAATATATTTATTTTGCTTGCCCACAGCCTGGACTTTCTACCAGGTCTTCTACTTCTGGATCATGATACATTTTATTTTTCACATTTTATTTTAGTACTAGCTAATAAAAGAAAGGCAACCCTCATTTGCACAGAAGTCTAACTACAACTTCTAACATAAAGTCCTTCCAGTGTGTTAGTAAGTGTAGGAAAAGATGACTGAATAAGCAATACACACTGAAATGACATACCCTAGTTCTTCTGAAACAGGGTTCTGCTACCGTGATTGCAAGATAATATGGTTTTTTGTTTGTTTGTATGCTTTTTCCTTTAGGCCAATGTTAGTGTCCATCTTATGTTTCCTCCTTTTCAAGTGAGAACCACAAGTTTTCCAGTCAAAAACAAGAAAAAGGACTCTGTTCAGTCTATCTCTTGTACGCAGATTTATTGGGAAAGCATTGTTCTTTCAACCCCTTCCTTGAACATTAAATTAACATTTGTTATTATGGCTCTGCCTAAATTGTTGAATAAATTCAGTTTAATGCTTTTGGTCAGACTTTAAGTCACAATTGAATTATTCAGCAACATCATGGGTATTCTTCTAAAAAGTTAGAGTTAGGCAAAGTGAAAACAAACTCTTCATTAAGAGTCACTAGTAACTGAGGAGACTAAAGGATCTCTGATTTTTTTTGTTAACAAAAATTGAGAGAACAGTCAAAAAAACCAATCATTGCAAGTGGACAACTCTGAGACATTGATAGGATCAATACATATCACCATGGTGTCAGCCAGCCCTCTACCTGCCATTTTCATTTATTTTTCATACACGTTTTAATATACAGAATACTGAAATGTTGAGGATTTAATAAAGGCACAGAAGCTTCAAATTCACCATTTTACCTTTTCTTTATAAGTATTTATTCAGTTCCCAGAATATTCCTTAGGCTCTTCATACAGAGATTTTCTTCTAAAATAGACATATTCTAGGCAGGTCTCTCAATTTTAACAGCTATTTCTGCTTATTAGCCAAAAAATCCTCTCTTGCCTATTGTTTATGTTTGTGCTCTCACTTCCCTTCCAAAGATGCTTGTGTTTTCTGGGACAGATGTACCTAGGGAAAGCAGCCATTCTGCTATTCACTTTCAGTCCCTCCTTTAGTTTCTGTAAGTACCATCATATGTGCCCAGTCATTTCTCTTAACCCTGGAGGGTAGCAACTGGACCCACTCCTATCTCTTAAAGGAGAATGTTTACACTTGAAACAGCCTTATCATCCATCCCAAAAGTGAGCTGAGACAATTGGAATGGCTAAACATGTATAGTTATCACTGGTGCTATTCTATACGATCTTTAACGAAGAGATATGCTAAAGGCTGCTTTAGTTTAAATCCATCCTTAAAACATTTCTGTAACGATGTTTTCCAATACATCCCTTACTTTTGATATTTTGCATATAAATAGTTGCAATAAACATGTGCATATTTCTAGGTACTTGGAACGAGACTATAGATAGTGAAGCAAGAAACACCCTCTCTGTTACCTTCACATCACCTCTGTAAAAACGCTCAAACAAAAAGGGTTTCTGAAAGAATTGTAACACACAAATTTTAATGTTCATTTTCTCTCACTGTGCTGCAGTCTTTGAGCACTTGCAAATGGTCCCCTGCCTGGTTTATTTAATCACTTCCAATCATTTTTGATCCAGGGCTCTGCATTAAGGGATGTCCTTTTCAATTAAAAAAAATGCATAATTTTCCTGTTTCCGGTAACAGAATACACATACCTATGCTTACCCATCTGTGCATAACAATGCCAGCAAAACTCAGCGACTTTTTCTTGTGCAGCAATATAATGTTCCACGCAAACAAGAAAAATGCATGAGCACAGCTGAATCTACATAAATTTTACATCAAAATAAGTCCTTGTGAAAATGTTGCTATGCTAATTGCCTGACTCAGTATGATATCATGTCAAAATATAATCATCCAAATTCATCACTAGATCCAAATGTGTCACCAGCTGCATATATCAGCAATTGAGTTACGTGAGCCATTCATTTGCCCCAGTATGTAATTTATCTAGTATTTATGTGATCTATAAAAAACTAATTTCTTCCTAGGTCAGGGCACTGCTGCAATGCTGATTAATGCTTTTCTCATTTCACATATTGATTATTGTAATTCATTACTTACTGGTTCCCTCATTGCACCTTACACAGGCTTGAGCTTATGAAAAATGCTTCTACACATATGCCAGTCAAATTATAAAAGTTGAATAACATCACTCTAGTTTTAATGAAACTTAACTGGCTCACTCCTCATCCATGGAATTAGTATGGTGTTCACAATTGTCATCATAATGTTTAACCTTTCTAAACATTCACGGACTTATTGTGGTGAGTGACCTTTCTCTTTTGTCACATATTAGTTTCTTGCTTGATAACTTACGGGGAGGTAGCTGACAGCAGTCAGGCAGTAAACAAAATTGTAGCTTTTTTATTTTTGAGTCCCTTATGCAACTGATCTGCTTTTCTTTCATAGTGCCTTGTTTTGCCATCAACTCTGACCATGTCCTCTGAAATAGTATTTTTTCCTGGGAAAAGGAGATTTATAAACAAGATTGATCATAGTCTTTGCTAGTTGTTTATTAACTTTAAGTGATCCCACTTAACTTCTTAGAGTTATAATCTGCTAGGAAGAATTTTCCCCCTGTTTAATGATATATTTACATCTCTGAAAGCTATGCTAAACCTCTTACTCTTTCCTCTAAAAAGCTGAAAATAATCTATTCAATACATTTTAAAGGAATTCAGGAAATTAGTCCATCTAAATACTCAAAGTTTTCCAGTACTAGATTTTATTTTAAGATTCATATTGTCTTTGAGAAATAAGTGGTCATCTTATCAAATCTTATCAATTTGGTGCAATGGAAAAAATATGTAAACAGGCAGGCAGACAATGAACAAAAAAAGTGCAATCTATTTTATAAGAGTTCTTGAAAAGAGCAGCACTTCACTTGCCTAAAGAAAGCTACAGGCAGAATAGGTTTACTTTCAGTAATGGGGACAGTTTAGGAAAGGCAGATCTTTTATGAAAAATGTTAATCTGTGAAGTCTACACTCTGTATGTTTATGTTACATGACATTTTATAGAATTTAAAGAAACTGTAAATTTATGGAAAAACAAGATTACGGCAAATATGCAGCATATCTTCTGTTCTCCACAGCTCACAAAAGGTGTTACAGAAAAAAAAAAAAAAGATTCCTGGGCATAAGTAATTCTTCAGACAAAATTTTATGAAATAGTGTTTGAATGTTATTATTTTATGCCTTTAGCATATTTTTGACTTAACTGAGAAATAATGATCAAGTGAGGGGTGAGGGGACCTCCTGATTTATGGCAACCAAAAGAGAGAAGATGAGGGCCTCAGGTTCAGCTGCTGCTAATCCCTAAATTCCGTCTAACCAAGTCTGGTTTCATTATTGTAAGACAAATTCCATTTTCTTCCTAATTTAGTGTGGATTGACAAAAGCAAAGATTAAAACCTCTTTTTTTTTTTTTTTATGCAGGGACTTATTTTCAGACCCCACACAATAGCATGGCTCAAGACCAGAAGCAGGCTGACACATGGGTTCCACGGGACCTGTTTTGGGGTGCCCTTTATGGGACAGACATCAGCTGCCTAACTCCTGCTGTGTAAAAGACGATGCTGCTGTGGACTTAATACCAGCCCTGACATCAAGCATGGTCTCCCAAAGGAGATTTTGAAAAACAGACAATACTGGACGACAAACAGGATTGTAATTGAGGATGAAAGGCCCTGTTAAATTATGTGCTCAGCTGTGAAAGGAACTGGGGGTGCATTTTACCTGAACATTCACCGTTTCAGGGGTTTTTTTTTAAACCTGTTTCTATCTTCAAGCCCACCATTTATTTCAGAAACATTTACAGTAATCAGTGTGAAAGTAGTCACTAGATCAAATTCTATGCTGAACTTTCAGTCCGATTCCTTAATTTAATGAAACAATGGAGGAAAAGAAATTGACAAAAAGAACAAGAAACTTATCTTTCTGTAAACAGAAAAAAATATTAGTCAAAACAAAATATTTATCCAATACATGCTGAGTTCATCTTTTCCTTGGTTTTCCATGTAGTCTTTTTTAGGCTGTAAAAAAACGTTCAAATTTATCAGATTAACGCATGCAACTGAAAGACTAGAGAGTTCCTGCTGGGACTGCTCAAAATCTTTTTTGCACAGTTGATATAGATCCTCTGGACTATTTTTGCCAGGATTTACAAAGAAACGGCAACACAGACAAATATTTCAGGTGAGGGAAATGGGCAAAATTGGTACATTTTATACAGCTATCATCATAGATGTGAGACTACTCTTCAACAACAGAGCCCTGAGCCTAGGAAACATATGCCATTATACCTGCAGAACAGTGTACAGACTGCTGGCAATACTGGCAAAAGCAAAATGCATCTCAAACGGTACTATAGGCTTAATAGCATTGTTTATCTTCAAGACCAACCAGAAAGAATCAATATCCTGTAGTAATTGCTTCCACCATTTATAAAGAGAAAGTGGAAAAGTTAGGTTGCCCAGTAAGGAAAGCTGAGAAGGGCACAGAGCGAGGAGCAGCACCTTGGCAGTCCCAGCAGGGTAACTGCCGAGATGGTCTTTTGATATCATCACAGGTGTAAATTAACACTCTTGGCAGATTCACACAGGCAGTAGAGCAAAGGAGTTGGAATAAGATGAGAAGTAAGAAATTGAATTCTTTATGCAATTTTCATACCTTTAGTTAACCTGAACTACTTTCAGAAGACCCAACCCCATGGGTGGGGAGGGCCTGATGAGGTTCCCCTTCCAATAAATTGATCTGGTCAGAAAGCCCTTAGCGGAATATTATCATTGAAATAACAGGGGAGCACTCGCTGATCCATCTTACTGCAAAAGCTTTTTTCTCACAGTGTAAAACTGCATGTTGCCATTTTGAAATACTTCCAAGCATTCTGCAAAATAGAGCCTTTCAAAATGCATTTCACATTAAAAGTTCAATAACATTGTTTCAGCTTTAGAATAACAAACATTGCTGACTGACCAAGTGTTTTTAGTAATTTCATTTTCTAGGAAACAGTAAAATTTTTGCTTTTGAGCAGAAGCAGGAAATTAAAATGGAAATTCTCATCTACCTCTGTTTAACCTAATGTTGTTCTTAGCATGAATGCTGATGAAATTTGGGCCTTCAGAAATCTGTAAGGTCTGAAATTAAAAGTATGTAAAACAAAATGCATTTTCACGGGATTAATAGATATGAACATTCACCTGAAATAGTATAGTAAGTTCTAGTTAACTCTAACTCCACATTACTTTGCTTGGGGAAAAAAAAGTAGGAAGTGTTAAAGGTTAAAATCCATACAAGAAAATAAAAGCTCTGCATACTTTTTGTTTCTCTCAATATTTTCTGTTTTGATTTTGGTGTTTTGTTTTTGTTCCCTTCAATGCAGGGATAGTATACATCCTGAAAAATATGTAAATACATAGCACATGTTCAGGAAACTCAAATACAGTCTGGACAGTCAAAAGAACATAAAGAATATACTTTGTTTTTGCTGAAAATCATGACTCTCAGAAGTGGTGATGTGAGTCATTGTAAACCTTAAAAGTAGAATCTGTATGATTGCAACTGGGCTGTATTCAGATAATTCAGTTAGATATAAATTCAGAATTATGAAAGAGTGTATGCTCTCTGCTGAAATAGCTTAAGTATGAAAATATTTTCTCAAAAATCTACCTACAGTGTAGCTTAAAACCACTACTAATGCACTAATAATTAATGTACTAATAAGCAATTTCTCCCAGTAAAAAAATTCAGTGCTAAAAATGGACCAAGACATAACATGCAGACTTTGATCTAATGGTGAACTGACAAAAAAAAAAGATCCAAGTTGAAGGTTTTTCTGTCTGTACTAGAAACAGTATCGTCAGAAAACTCAGTAAGAATAGAAAAAATTTAATTTTTATAAAAGTTGTCCTGGGTTCAGCTGAGACAGAGTTAACTTTATTCATAATAGCTAGTAAAAGGCTGTGTTTTGGATATGTGCTCAGAAGAAAGCTGATAAAAGTGATGTCTATAGTTGTTGCCAGGACAGTCAAGGTCAAGTTTTCAGCTTCTCTGCTGTGCCAGTGTCTGCAGGTGCAGGAGAAGCTGGGAGGGAGCACAGCCCCAGTTACTAGCCTAGGATTCGATCTTAGGTTTGGGACTGAGACCCCAAGTGGCCAGTGGTCTATTCCGGATCGTGCACATCATCCCCAGTATATAGGTAAGGGCCCTCCAGAATCTCATCCCTTTTTGTTCCGGATCCCTTCTGGCTCCAGGTCAGCTCTCTTTCCAGGTTGGCTCTCTCAGGGTGTTCCCTCTTGCTGGGTTGTCTCCCTCGCTTGGCCAGCTCTTGATCTGGGACACTCAGGCTCTTATCTCCACTCTGGGAGTGTGGTTTCGGGACTCTCGCTGCTCCGGGACTGTTAACCGGGAACAGGCTGAGCCTTGGTCATTGGGTGGTGAGCAGGTTCACTGTGTATCACTCATTTATATATTTGGATATAGTATTATTTTCAATATTATTGTAGTTTAGTTATTAAATTGTTCTTATCTCAACCCATGAGTTTTTTGGGTTTTGGGTTTTTTTCCCCTTTTACCCCTTTATTTCTCTTCTCCAACCCCAGGGGAGGGGGAGGTGGGGGAGTGAGAGAGCGGTTGTGTGGGTTGGCTCCCAGCCAAGGGTAAACCCATCACAAAAGTAAATTTCTGTGCCAACATATAAATACACTGTGGAATATGATTTATTGAGTGCAAAGGATGAAATTCAGGAACTTCCAGATTTACCACAATGCTGAAGAGGAGTGCAAGTAACTTAGCAATAGGTTGTGTCACAGGAACTAACACGCTCAGAAGCATGATCGTACATCATAGGCCAGTCCTTTACACACACCCAAAGCTTGCTCCACATGGATGTTTTGCTGTATCACAACCACCATATATATCTGTTACATTCATTTTTATTGCCTTAGCTCAGAGAATGATGACTTGTGATAGGACCCCATTAACCAAACTGTCACAGATTTGCATCCGTTGCTCTCCTCTCCATAGTGCAGGCATCCAGGTAACCTAGTGTTATACCCAAATCATTAGGTTTTAGCCTCGGTCTACACAAGTACTTGCAAGTCACTGTACTATTTGAAAGGCATCCACGAAAGGAGCTAAAAGCAAGCATCTTTGAGCAGTGCAGGAAATCTTTCTAGAAGCTAACAAATCCACAAATCTCAAGAACCACAGGCAGAGAAATGATGGACGGCATCTAGCCATGCAGGTGCTGGCTGCACTCCAGAAAGGATACAGCCACATTGAGATATCCGAGGTAGTAAACACTCCGGAAGGCTGCTAAGAAATGGTTTCCCTAATCTGTGGAAGCAAGTAGCTGTGGAAAGAGGATTCTGAAATAAATTTAATTCAGGCACTACCTTTTCTGAAGCAGAATTTGACGGCCTTAACTGGGAGATTTTGAGATGGAGTAAAAGCACAGGCACAGTGAGTACTAAGGTAAGGTCAGTACAGATGTATTTGAATAAACAGGAGACATTAGCTTTTAGTGTCAGATCACTATTCACTTTTGAAACAAGACTCATTTGTTATAGAGCACACTGAACTAACACACTGTATATCACAGCTGGCTCATTTAGACCCTAGAAATGTTAATCACAGAAAATGGGTCATAATCTGGGAATGACTGATTGATGTAATTATTTTTGGTGCAGCTCTTTTTATTTACAAGCAAATATGTTAACAGGAAGACTCTACCAGCAGCAGCAGATTCAACTCGGAGTTCTCCAGCAGACTCCAAGGCAGTATAAATGCACATGGGATGTCACAGTGTGGCTCACAGCCATTCAGCAAAACACAAAGCCTCAGTGTCAAGGACTACTGCTTCTTGGTATAACCCTACAACAGTGAACAGGACATGTTTTGAGTCTATGACTTCAGCAGCTGGTACATTTGCCACCCTTATCTTCACATTCGTCCTGGAAATTTTCAGATTCTGGCTGTTTCATGTCAGAGACTGACTCTGATATTGGGGACACAGCTAAGGTGTGAACGTACTGGCTGGTAACAGGATGATGTCAAAACCACAATTTGTGAGCAGGAACAGGTGAGTCTTTTTTCTGTCTGAAGATACCAGTTAGGAGAAGACTTGTACCAGAAGGCAAAAACAAGCATAGGACTTGAATAATGACAGGTCCCTTTCCTTTCTTAAGAACTAACTGTTCTTTCCCTGGTATTTTGTGTATAAGCTAAAGTTCATGAAGAAATGAGCACCTTTAGTTCTGGCACAAATAGTCCTTTCAGAGAGTAGCTTCACTAAAGGAATATGAGTACTATTGTAGCACTTCACTAGTTCCTTCACCCAAAAGTACTAATGTTTTGGGATTTTAGGAACTTTCTGCATAGCCAAATAGCTAGATAGATAGATAGACTTCTCTCAAAACAAGCTTGCTAAGCCTTGTTTTTCCAGCAACAAAATTCAAAAGAAGCTCAAAAGCTAGACTGCACTCTGTCTCCTTTCTGGATGTCTTATAGTACTGCTGTCCTGCCTTCTCTCCTTTACAGGATCCAGCTTGTCATGTTTGAGTGTAATGGACTATGACAGGATTAAAAAAAAACTTGTAGTTTTGCCCTTTGAATTATTTGTGATAGTTCTTCTACCTAACCTCACTCTGCCTGCAAAATGGGAGTAATGGGTTAACTTGCTTTGCAAATTAAAAAAAAAAAAAAAAAGAAAGATGGGGGGATCTAGTAAAGGAGAGTTTTGTATAAAATGAGGTAAGCAGTCTGATATGGTTCCTATGAAGCTGTCAGCAGCTTTTCATTAATATATTTTCTCTCTAAAGCAGAGTTAAGGTTTTTTGTTGCCATTAGTTACACTTTAAATACAAGGTCTAGACCAAACTAATGGTCTTAGTTACCCCACAGTTAAGTCAGTGTGAATCTGCTGAAGCTGTTAATGACGTTACACCAAAGCTCAAATGATGGAGGGAAGACGAGATTCATGCCCTTAAAGGTGACCTCTGCTATGCATGCACACTATGAAAATCTGCAGCCCATGGGCAATTTGATTTTGATTTTCTGCCTGAAAATTACTGTAGAGACTTCAGTATCTGTGAGGCAGTCTCCTTTTCTTTTTTAAAATAGTAGTACGAAGAGCAGAGGGAAGATATTAAAAATCAAATCAGGACTAAACTAAGAATCTGGCATTAGCAGTCTTTTAGCTTTAGAAATTAGGCACAGTTCAGAGGTATGGGGGCAGTTTGTGCAAGTTTGGTGGTTTCTGATGGCACGGAATCTGCTGACTGCATTTTCCATCTCATTAACCTGAGGTTCCCTAGAGGGAGACAGAGTCTCTGGTGCCTGGGAAGTGTCAAGCACAGCTAGATCTGTGATTTGTTCACCTTGTGAGAAAGCAGAAAAATTAGTTCAGTTTGACTGGTGCCTTCCTCCTGTGCGGCCCATGGTGTGGCCCCAGCAGATATGGTGGTCTCCTCTCCAGGATGTGTGGTTGGACACATGTAGAAGGATCTTTCCTTTTGTGGATACACATGAGGGAGAGACAAGTTGGTGGGAAAATAAGCTAGAAGCAACATCTTTATGGTCCAGGCAACAAAACAGAAGAAATGAAGAGGAGGCAAAGCCTCAGCCTGTGTTGACCTGTACAGAACTGGTCACACTGTGCAGAGGACCACAACACTTCCCACGTGGCTGAATCTCTAGAGACATACATAGGAGCACACACAAAAAAAGCAACACATAAAACAAAACCACAGGCACTCAAATGCACTTCCTAATGCAAAAGCCCCTTTCAGTGCAGAATATGACAAACAGGCCTGTTTGGAAGTCGGATGCTTTCCAGTGACTGCTCAGGAGTGGATGCAGGTGGCAGCATGGGCTGGTCAGGAAGGCTGGTCTTGCTGGTAGCTGGTAGTGCCACAGAAGCTCATTGGGGTGCACGCAAAGGGGAACCAGGCAGGTCAGCCTCTGAAGTCACCGTGAGATGTGACTGCTCAGTGCTTCAGAGTAGATCATATATGCATCTGTCTGTATGAGATTTTAGGAGCTTAACTGAAGGCACCCAGATTTGAAATGCATGTGTTTATAGGGGCCCATTTATCGTATTTCCTACATTATGCAAGCTGTTGATTTTTTTCAAAACTAGTTGTCAAAAGGCATTAAAAAAATAAAATGCCTCTATGTTCTCTATGCTCTCTATGCTCTCATTATGCTGAATTTCAAATGATTTATTCAAACTAGAGCTGCTGAGCATGCTTCAGTGATTCAGATGCTAGCACACAAGTCCCCAAAACCGCTCTTGCTTACCCTTATCCAAATTTTGAGTTCATGATGAAAGGCAAATCTCACAAATTCTGCTCAAATCTCTGAGACATAGTTCAAACTGCATTCAGAAAAAGTAAAATGCATTAGAAAATAGTGAAAATATTTCTGATGCAAGTGAGCCAAGGCTTGAATGGCTCAGAGAAGAGGAAAGAAAGGAAACTGAGAATGTGCTGGATTGCAAAATTGTAGATGCTTCCAATGAGAAAAAGACATGGAGAGAGAAGATGGAGAGGCCAGAGAGAAGAAACTGAACTCCATGCAACCACTAGGCAGCTTGAGCTAGAATACATAGAAGTGACAAGTTGCTACTAGGAAGGTGTTGCTCCCAAAGAAGGTACAGAGAGTTTCTAAATCAGTGAAATGTGAACTCAAAATAGGAAGGGGGACAATGAGGCTGGGCTGAGAAAAAGTTGGATAGAAATCTCGCAATTTAAAGCCTAAGAGGAAAAGAAGAAAGCTGAATTAGGTGAAGGAAGAGACGATAAGACAGTTTTGATAAATTATCAGAACTGTAAAAGCTGAAATAGAAATGCAATTATATAGCTTGTTCATCTTACTGAGGAATAACTGGAGAAATTGAACAACAGTCTAATAGGAGATGAAAAGGGAAAAGGGCGTTTAATTTAACACTCTGCTATTCAGCCTGAGTGACTGGGAGCACGGTGGATTTATCTCACAGTGATGAAGAATGGAGAGAGTAGAGAGACAGAAAGGAAATAAGGAATATGATGTTTGCATAAAGTTCTTTTTCTGTATGTATAGGAAAAATTAATAAAACCAGGAATAAAGGCTTATTTTATCATCTGTACTCCGTACCTGTCAAGCACAGACTAACACACAGCGTAATAACTGCACAGCACTATCTGTTCTCAATGAGCAAGGGCGGGGAGAATTAATTTTCATGTCATGTATCACTCACAGCTGTCTGCTGTGATTGCAAAAAAGTCAAATTACCCCATCCTACATTCACACTAAGCCAAATTTGTTTGGGAAGTGGGGGACAGAAAGTGGGTGTGCTAATAGCAGACAATTTGCTGCCTGAATATATCTATGAGGTCAAAACGGGAACATTAACAGTCCTGCGTGGTATCTAGTGCTATCAAATGCAGAGGGCAAATTCTCTTCTAACACTTACTCAAAGCACGACACAAGAGCTTAACTTTATCTTATTATAGTGTTCTATAACATCTTGTAATTTTCTGTGTACTTTTTCCTCTTTCTGATAACATAGCAGGTCCCTAAGCAAGCATCTGAAAGGGTCTTATTCCTGAACAAAATTGTGATTTAAGACAGATATATTAAAACTCAAAGAAAATAAAATTTTAAAATTAGCCATTCGTGCTTTTTGGCCAATGCTCTCTGCTGTGCCATGCTGCATTCTGGAGATTATAGAATATTATCCAAAGTCTAGGTAGGGTTATATGCCTCTTGCTGCCTTTTGCTGTATACAGAATTTGATAAATTAAATTTAAAATAAAATAAAATAGCAAAATAAAATAAGTTTTGGATTATTATTTTAGTTTGGAGAAAATCCACTGATTGTAAAATGTCTCTTTTCTGTGTCATGTCTGGCTACTGTTGTAACAATAAAAAATTTGAGCTTGCTTTCACAGTATAGACTGTGCAGCAGTTTAGGCATGTAGGAGAAGCATTCATAACAAAAGATAGAAAGATCACTTTTGCAATTCTAGCCTTTCAAAAATTTTTTAGGTATTTCAGTAGTAAAGTCATGTTTTTCTACAGACGATCTCTGAACACCTTTTGTTATGTTTGTCACCTTGATGGTGACAAAATTTTTCTGCAGAATACTGTAGAAAATGTAGAAAGCTGTCATGTCTTGTTCCCCTTCCAACATCTCTTCTTAAAGGCTACTAACCTGCAGTTTGACAGAATAACTCAGCTGACTCCAGTGTGTTTTACTGCTTGAAGGAATATTTTAAACAGTGTTCGTGCTAATGCCCGTTTAAAGGAAGCTGGAACATCACCCTTCAGACTCCTGGGTCCCAGAGATAACTTCAGTCCAAGGTACAGAGACTATTTTGACCTACAGACAGACCTTGCTTTAGGTCCATCCCACTCTCAAGATCTGATGAAGCAATTAGAAGCTGTCCTGCAAAGACACTACCTGAGATTCAGCCTAAGTCCAAATGACAGTGGTTTACCTGGAGTGGTGGTGTTATTTTAGCCATTTTAACAGGTCTTTGTTTCTTTAGAAGGTGAGAGCTAGTGCTCTTTCTCTCTTTTGTGGGACAGTCTTACACAGGAGCCCTGCTTCCCACTTCCATGAAACCTGCTGCTGTAAAAACACTCTGCCAGAGAGTAACCAAAACGATCAGAAAGATCTGTGCAGAGTATTTCAAATATTCTCTTGCGAGGACACCGCATGGTGAATGGCTTCCTTGGTGCTATTAATTTGACTCACAATTTCCAAGGCTTGGAAATAGAGGATGAAGGACGTTTGAAGGATGCTTTAAAGTCTTATCTGGTGGACAACTACGGCAGCATTTCAGACATAGCTCTGTCTTTTGAAACTTCTCTGTCTTCCTAAATATGTGTTCAGAAGTACTCTGTAGGGTACAGATGGTATGTGTGAGCAAGAGGATTTTTTTTCTGTAATAATAGTAATTTTTTCTGATTTTTTTCTTTTGAATAAGATGTGATTGAAAATACACATAAAAGTGTCCAAACCCCAGAATGACTAAACAAATCAATTGTCTTTGATTATCAGCCTGCAACAATCCCCCTTTGCTACTACTGAGACTCATATTTACTGAAATGTATTGTTATTGTTTACTTATGTTGCTCAACCACTATTGTGCTACACTGCCAATCAAACATAAAGTATCACAAGAATACCTCTAAAGGATATGAACTCTTCCACCTAAATACATGTTTTGAGCTTAAAAACAAGTTAATTTATAATGATAGAGTGATTTAATGGAAGAAATTATAACTGAATTCCATTCTGTCAGGAATAAATAAATGGTAGGAAGAAAAATTTCTCTTGTATTAGGACAGGAAGGTTGAGGGAAAAGTGTATTACAATAGAAAAGTTTAATAAGATGCCAAGAGTAATAATCGAAATTCCATTTTCTGCTGGATACACGAGGGTACAAAATAGTCAGTTGCTGTTTATTCTGTGATTACATTTACAGATACCACTTCATTATAAAATGTACTTGGAATTCTAAAGCCATTAAAAAAATGCAAACATGTGATGTATTCTATTCCTGCTCAAATAGAATGCTACATTTTACTCTTCTTCCCTCTAAAACAACACCCTACCTCTGTTATATAAGCAAAATTATTTTCAGATCTATAAATTATTATTTTTATTGTTTTTAAGTCTAGCAAGAACAGATACATGTGCATGAGTTAATTCTGTTATGTATTAGTTTCATTCATCTCCTATCCCTTCTTTATTCCCCCAAATATCTTAGTCACTCTTCAACCAAGACAACAAAGTGCATGAAAAGTCATTTCTGGGTTGTAAGTTTTGAATCTTCAAAGTCTGAGGCTTGTTGTGCAACAAAAAGTGAAAAACTGTCAGGGAATATACACACATTTGTATCATAGAAAGCAAACTGTGGCACCCAAGAAGTCCTGGTTTCTAATTACTTCTAATTATGACTCATTCATCACTGAAAGTAAACTATTTAATATAGGTAAGAATATCTGCTCTGACTGGAATATCACCTGACTCTGTTTTTTCGTAAGAATACTTAATAACTAAGATATGGGTAAATAAATATTTGTAAAAATTTCAGTGACAGTTGTAGTTTTGCCATCTAAACATAACATAAACACAATAGGAAATCTAAAAGTCTAAACCATTAGTCTTCCTGGACATCTCCTTTGGTTTAATTTTTTTTTTTCATATGGATTTTACATTTTTCCCCTAAAATGTGCTATTTCTTAGCATGAATAAGACATATCATAAATTAAATTGGTGAACTATAGTATGCTGACCTTTTAGGTATTCAGTAACTTGAATGCCTAGAACATATAATTTCCAGAAATCAAAGCAGCGTACTACTTTCCATTTCATTTAATGGAGGGTGAAATGTGTCTTCAGAAACAAATGTGAAGCTAACTGTAACATAGCAAATTCATGTTATACTCTCCAGTCTTCAATGTTTCACTGCAGCAATAACGTCAGAAATTCCAGATTAATACTTGCTTTCTATGTAATGTACCAAATTAGTAGATTTGGAAACTTTTCAGCAAAGGGCATCAAGGATAATTCAAGTTATGAAATCACTTAATCAAGTGGAAATATCCTGGAAAAGAAGCAAATATGAAGGAAGAAGTAAGATCATATCTGTCAATTGATAGAATTAACTAATTAGATATAATCTATCATAAGAATTAACAATTATATCCTGTTTTTTGCTTTCATAGACTTGTCTAGGAAAGGAAATGTAATGGATGCTGCATGATGGGCTCATAGAAGACGAAATAACTGATTTCTATCTCACAAGAGTAACCCCTCTAATTAACTGTCAGCTGATGAAGATGATGCTTATGCCATGGAAGGAGACAGTAAAATTCACTGGTAAGATTAGAAAGAAATGTATGCGACAGGAATTAACACACTAGGAAAGTATGCTCAAACTGATGAAAATTATAGGAATGTGCTCATGTATTTGTAATATAATCTGAAAAGATTTTATGTCTTAATAATTTAAATGTGAAGAAGAGTGAAACCTATGATCTAACTTTTCACTTGAAATTAGAAGAAGCTAAAGACAAAATTACTTTTCTTAGTTATAAATAATTAAATGTAAGATACTTTTCTGAAAGCTAGGTTAGCTGTAAGGTCTTTGTAAAATGCTGGAAAATTATAACATCTTACCTGGAAAATGTTTTATATTTCCAATGCCAAAAGCTCTCCAGTTAATAGCTTGCTTTGTCAAATCTTTGCCCTCTGGACTGTTTGCATGGGCCTGTTTTTTGCAAGGTATCTTGGCTGCACAGAGCACCTCAATGAATCAAGGACTCTGTTTCAGGTACCTAAGAGGTATGAACTGCATTAATAACTGCTTCAGAACATGCGACCACTTCAAAGTACAAGTTATTTTGCTTCTTCTCCCACACCAGACGGCATATCATAAAGCAAAACTGAAAAGCACTATTGCTGAAAGCACCGTTTTATATCTCTATGATTTTTTTTTCCATTAATTTACTTTTATTCCTGGGGGACAGCTGCCTAGATCACAGCCCTCCTTAGTAATGGTGCTGTCATGACTTCAAAAGTAGTCAGTAGCTTTGAACTTTAGAAACAGTTATATCCTTCTTAGAAGACCATGAACAAAGATAAAGAAATAATAAATTATTAGAATCTATAGCACTTACATAATTACAGTCTCATACAAAAATAAGATTTTTAATAGGGTATTCAACAGCAAAACCAGGTTGATCTACACACTGAACAATGCATTTTTAATTACATGTACACACAGTCAATCTTCTTGGTTCAACACTTCTTGCATCTTCTCTCTGCTCTGAGTGGCACAATTCATCAGGAAGGAAAAAACCCACCATCTTCTTCTTGAATCCTTCTTTCATCCTTTTCTGTCTCGAAGACCTGTCAATACATTTGAACTTGGGCCAAAGCTCTGGTAAAGTGATCTTTTTGTTAAAGCTGCAAAATGCCTCCTTGCCATGAATGGATATAACTGTCTTTATCAAATGTAAGGTTTGTATTTCACTGTGACTTCCTATTTATATGTTTTCCTTGAGAGTGGGATTCCTTTTGTCTCATTTTGACTGTCTGAATGTTAAGAATCAATCTATGCTAACCATCTAGATCTCTTGAAAGACAACAGAAGGAGATCAACTTCTGTCAGGAAGTGGTTCTGGTTATATAAACAGATATCTAAGACCATTCTCCATGGACTGAGGGAACCTAGTTAGATCATTGATAACTAGCTTAGATCACACAGTCTTTTTGGTGGCTAAAGCTAAGGGAAATATATCCCATCCAAAATATAGATTTTGTCACTTATGCTACATTAAACAGTCTGTGGTTGGAAGTGCAGGAGTCAGAACCCATTATCTGTGTGATCAGTCACATGGAAGATGATCGACCCTTGTGGCACAATAAGGAGTTGGTTGCTCTGTCAAACACTGATCTATATTTACAAGTGCCACCATATCTAGTGTTCTCCTTTGACATTAATGAACAGGATATAAAGCTACTGCCTGACTCTCTCATGAAAACCCTGCATCATCATCATCCCATGATAGCCGCGATGAATGGCTATTTTTTTCAGCTGCTTTAGGGAAAAAAAAAAAAAAAGGAGATTAGTGGAAAATGCTTTTAGAAACTTGATCTGGCATTCTTTCTAGTTTCCAAAAGCTCATCCAGTCACACAGGGAGGTAGGCTGTGTGATTATGTTAGCAAATTCATCTACCCCATTACAGAATCATCCAAGTACATAAACTAACCCATGGTGTATGTGCTATTAATTGGATGTGAAGGGTGGGGGTGGAAAGAAAATGTTCTATTTCTGTTTGTCAGTTTTTCATTAAATATTTCCAGAAAGATATATTTGAGTATGCAGTTCAATAATAGGGCTTTCTTGGGCGGCATTTAACCTCTGGTAGACATTAACATTGAATTATTGAAGGAAGCTTTTTTTTTGTATAAAGCTAGCTGATATTTTGGGGACACACCTTGAGCCCTCTGTGAATGGATTTTCAGTAAGACAATATTATGTAGAGACCACACAGGAGAGTCCATGTCTATATGAGTATGTGTGTCTGTCTATCTGCTGTAAATTCAGGGTGTGGGTGTACGTATATTAAGGTGTGTGTATGCAAACACATTCTGATTCATTCTGAAAAACACTGAAATTTCAAAATCAAGTGTTAAAAAATTTAAGAACATCAGAATTATGTAAACTCGACTTTGTTCACTTCTGCCACAGAATTATGACAATGACAAATACATAAATTGTGTCAGTCCAAGCATTCTAGAACCTTCGAGACAAAAATATTCAAATTCTTCAGATCCACAGGGGAAAGGTTTCCAGCTTTATTTGCCATCAGGGATATTCATGTTAGAAAAAGCTTTTTAACATTGTGGATATTAAGGATCAGGAACAGATCATCTGGTGGTTTTGGGAATGTCCACCACTGGACATATTTAAGAACTGACTAGGTAAATAAATATAAAGAATGATGTGGGCAAATTCGATCCTGGCTTGAGGGTAAGAGAATGGACTGGGTTACATCTTTAGCTTGTTTCCTATCCTATTTTTTATGCAATTATTATTTATATAAAGATTAATACAAACAAGCTTTTCTGAATTGCAAGAACGTAACTGTAGATATTAATTTAGCTCTTTTATAACTTTGCCCATCAACAAGTGAGAACAGAGTCCATTCATGTCCAGCATCAGTGCCAGGAAAGCAGTGGGTCCCAAGTAACAAAGCGGAAGACTCTAAAAACACATCTAGCTCTCTGAGGATGTACAAGGGGCAGAGAAGAAACAGATAAACCTTTCCACTTGCTGACCTAAAGTAGCCAGTTAAGCATTTCTCAGGCTGGAGGTGAGTATCAATGTAAATGGATCACACAAAAGCAGAATAAGACTGCTAGAGATTGGGTAAAAGATATTCCCAGACAAACCTGCGATAAACACTAAATACTACAGCACTGTCTATACACATGCCCACACACACACACATTACCAACGAATCAGCTTATTGTACTCTTAAGATTTTGATACCCTGCAACAGCCTAATAAACTGTTATAATTATTTTTCCCTTAACCTCCTAGGCATTCTGTCATCATTTAACAGTTTCAATGTGCAAAATACTACTAAAGCAACCATTATAATTTCTATGAGAAATTCTAGATATTAATTAATAGCTTTACTATGTTTCATCTTCCCTTTGCCCAGGGAGGTCGTGGATGCCCCATCCCTGGAGGCATTCAAGGCCAGGCTGGATGTGGCTCTGCGCAGCCTGGTCTAGTGGTTGGCGGCCCTTCATATGGCGGGGGGGTTGAAACTAGATGATCACTATGGTCCTTTTCAACCCAGGCCATTCTATGATTCTATGACTCAAAAAGGTGACCCAAAGTAGGTAACTTGGGAAGTTTCATCACAAAATATTTCCAAAAAGGTTTCCAAAAAACCAAGAATATTATTTATAAAAGTATTATACTATATAATAATATATGAGTATTATTTATACAAAATAAAAAGTTCTAAGAGAGCGAGAGAGATAGACCTCAAGACATATTTTTGCCTTATGGAATTTGGGGAATCCTGAAAACCCCCACAAAAATTCTGCCCCATTCATAAAGACAATGGTAACTACACAGAAACACAGAGTTCTGATACTAACACATTGCCTATTTATTTGGTTTAAACACATTTTCTTTTTTGGTGCAAAGACCCTGAGATAAACTGTAGATGCCATATTTTAAAATTGTATTATATATGATTCTGTACTGAACTATTCCTTTATTTCTCTTACACTGCAGTAAACCAACTTATTTTTTGAGGAACTCATAACAAACAAATTTGATTTTTTTTTTCCTTTTCCCTTAGTATAGGCTTCAGCTACGGTTTATTACAAGTGAACTTGAAAGAACCTCCTGGACTTCTTCTGAGAAGTAAGGATATATCCAAAGAAAGCATCAAAGTGTATAAAACATGTTCGTCATGCATTTCAGTTCTTTTGAGGACATCCAGCCAGAAACCAGTCATCTGAGAGCACAGAGACAAGTTTTCATCCCATTGAAGTCAATGGTGAGTTTCTGTTGACTCCAGTGACACCAGGATTTTTCCCATATAGCTCAGAATTGTATTTGAAGGTCTTCTTGTCAAAGGCAGTGTGAAAAAGTTACTCAAATGTACACTTACAGAGAGAGACAGAAATCACTTCACAATGACTGTTTTTTATAGAATTTCTCCTACCCCAATAGCAACGAAACATTCCATACTGTTGAAAGCTTTTTCTTTCTAGTGATGTGTAAAAAAATTCAAAACCAAATTGCATTGTCTTCTGAAATGACATTGCTTGTTTGGAAAACAATCTTGCAGTCTTCAAGGATTTGTTTCTGCAAGATGATGACTCTCCTCCCACCTTGACTCATACAGTTGTCATTTGGATGAAAAAACAGTCACTTACAGAGGTTTAAAATTCCCTAATCTGAACAAAGCCAGTTTTCACTGGGATGGAGGTAATTACAGAGAAGATGTTGTACCTAATCCACTTGTCAGGATATGGCAGATAAAAAAAAGAAATCAAAGTTTTTGGTGTTTGGACAGAAAACAGACCTTTCTAAGTCTCTTTGGAAAGATGAATAACTTCCACAGTTTTGAAAACATACAGAGTTACTTCTGCTAGCTGATTAATATTTTCTTTTCAACTCCATTTGGAAAATGAGACAGAATTTTGTCCCACAATTATGCTCCCTGTGTGTTGTACACGAATGTATGAAATGGCTGTATTGGAGGATGAATACTTCAAACTGCTGTCTTATGGCATGGTGTTCTACTGACACTTCTCTTATTACTGCAAACCAACCCTAAAAAGTTTTATAATAATTTCTTCTTCAGTGAAGAGCAAGAAGTTAAATTGTGTATAAGAAAAACACTATCTAGGCTGAGCTCTAGAGAATGCTAGTAGGAGCAGAGCAGAGTAATCCTGCCAGTGGTATAACCAAAGGTAGGATTCTAAAAAATGGAAGGGAAGTCAGGATATTTAACTTACTAATAATCACTAGTCACTTTAGGATTTAACATTTAATTATGGAAAGGTGTCAGTCAATGACTGGGTCCTCACTGTGCTGCACAGAGAGTCCTGCCTGGCAAGACTAAATTGAAAGCCAAAACTCTCGTCTTGCACATGTGAATTCTGGATTTGATTGTTGGTGGTTATGAAACCATTGTTCAAAATTCCATGAATAATTCAAAACATACATTTATTTGCAGCAAGAAGCCCTGAGGAAAGAGTTCCTGAGTTGCTTTTGTAATTTTCCATGAAGCACACCTGACTTTGCTAGGAGATAACACACAGACAAAATTCACTGACTCTGGCTTTGCAGTTCCCTTTTATATCTGTATCCTCTGACTCTGCTCCCAGACAGGTGCTGCTACTGGGGTTGAGATTTAAACTTGGAAATTCAAAATGAGCTTGATTAGATCTGGTTTCAGAGGTGCTGCTATCCTGCTTTATTATTCTAGGTGAAGCTGTAGGCTCAGTCATTGAAGAAGCCTGTTCTAGCTTTGCTGACTACAGCCTTGGACAGCGTCAGTCTGAAAAGGCATCATGACCATCATGCAGATACCTGAATTCTCCAAGCAATTCAAACTGAAGTTCCCCTGATGTAATTCTGTATCCTGCTGTGGGAGTGAGAAACAGCAAAGGCTTCTCTCACCGCCTTTGCAGCAGAGCTGGCAGCGATGGCTTGCTCGCTTCCTAATCAGCTATGAATAGATCCACTTACATAAGGTGGCTGAAGAAGCAGAAAGACATACATTAAATACATTCTGGCAACAAGGTGCATGTCAGACAAGGCTTCAAAAAGCTAAACTTTGTTTCCCAGTAGTTTTCTGAGGATGTACATTAAAAGTGTGCCCCAAGCAGTCCTACATCAGGCAGCTCTGAAAGTGGTTCAGAAAGAGTTCACAACACCTCAGCCCCAGGGGAGGCAAGAGAGAGACCAGAATCTCTGACCTGCACAAACACAGACTGGCTCTGTCTGTGCCATGCTAAAAATATGGGTAAAGCTGCACAAAACAAGGCTGTCCTTCAAAATGAAATTCTTTACCTCTAAAAACCAGAATTGTTTGCAAAACTTCGGTGTCATTAGAATAGACATTCTTTGTACAGGTGCAGTAAATTACCTTCTGTAATTTCCTGAATTAAGAAAATTTGAAGGCTGGATAATAAAACTTAAATAACCTTGCAATGAGGTATTTCCATACCAAAGAAGGTTATGAGGAAGATTTGATAATACAAAAAATGTATGAAATGAAAAATATTGAGTGGCCAGAAGGATTTTATTATCACACACAAAAAAAAAAGAAACTTCAATTTCATGCTTTGACAATGGTGCCATTTTTAACCAACCTCAATATATCAGTGTTACCCATCTGGGATGGGAATAAAGATACATAAATTTAGAACATCAGTTTATCATAATAGTTCTTTTCAAGGGACAAGAAGCATCATCTGGGTTTTCATTCTGTTGCTCTTCTACTGATTCAGACTCTCTTCCTTTGCAATTGTATTCCTGCATTTGAAGCATTTAGACTGGGGGAATGAAATACAGGACCCTCCTTTGCTTTTACAAAAATAAGGTCCAGGAGTAAGGGAGCAGTAATCTCGGCTGTGATGCATATGTAAATACATCTGTGAATTCATTCACTGCTCCATGAAGCTCAGGTATATATCTCCAGTGGAAACACTTTTCTATAAATTTTGGAAAGCATAAACATTTGTCCTTTTTTTTCTGTTTAGTTCTTAGCTTTTCATTAAACATTTATTGAAACAAGGATCTAAGAATTCACTTCAGTAATAGATATTCTTTTGACTTGAAATTTCAAGGTTGTTTGAATTTTTCTGAGCAGAGACTTTAGCTAACTAGAAACTAGTCTGCAAGAAATAATTTCATTTCCAGTAACATTGACGTACTTCACTTGTTGAAGGTGTATTATGATCTGCAGAGCTATCCTGTTTACATGTTGATATGCTTATCATATAATCAAAAGTAATTATCCAAATTCAAATTTATCAAAGACACACGGCTAGCAAATACTTTACTATATTCTTCACTGATTACATTTTCCTAATTTTCAGGCATCAGACATAAGTTTTCAGCTAATTATTTCAGAGTATGTAGGGTAAAATCCAAAATACATGAAGGCAATGAAAATGATGATGTTATCTATATCGAGGCTGAGTGGGTGTGGGATGCAAATAATTTAACAAACATGTGGTAAAAACAGGAGATCTTCCAATCTGAGCATGATCTTTTCAGGCAGGCTTCATGTGAATTTTTTTTAATCTATTTGGCTTTTTAATTCAGGCCTGAGTGCAATTTGTCTAATTTCATGCAATTAACAGAGGTGCTTATGTTAGATTTCAACCACCCTAGGCTCCTTTAATAGTCAATGGAAAAAATAAACACATCTAGACAACATCTTAGCTAATCAGACTTCACAATTTTCCTTTAGAGATGCCTCTTTGTCTCTCTTCTCAGAGAAGAAGACAATTTGAGGCTCAGTATCTTGAGCCTCAAATTCAATTTCCTTGAAACACATAAATTTATCTTGGTTTGTGATTTGCACATACACCATTCTGAAAACCATTATTGAGTCAGAAATATCCCAAACTATGTTGTATTTGTTACTTTGGTAACGATCTTTGGTTACTGATGTTACTTTGGTTACAAATCACTGTTGCCATATTCCTTCTCTTTACCACATTTCATGGTAGCTCTTGTCATTTGATTGCATAGTAAATATCAGATAGTGGCAGTCTAATTATATGGCAATTGCTATAAATGTTATGAAGTAAATAGAGTCAGTGTCAGTTACATCATTGTTATTGGCCCTACTAAGCATTTTACCAAGTAATCTGCAGGAACATGCAATTATCTTATCAACTTTTCACTTGCTTCCTTTCTGCTGTATCAAGAAAGGAAATTAAAAGCACCTTCTTATCTCCAAATTCTTCATGGTCTCTTTACACTTTTGCTGCTTGCTCCCCCAGTGTCTCACTCTGCTTCTGAAAGCCCAGACTATTCTTTGTTCTCTCCGTTTGATTGCACACATCAGGATAAGACAGTGACTTCTCTATCTTGTCATATTAACATTTACAAATGTAAAACATTTACATTTCTTATTTTTAGGTACCCATCCAAGCATAAATAAATCACTGCTCAAATTCATGCTCTGAGAAGACAGAGAACCATTAAGGACATTTCCTTTTGGAAGAAGAGGATAAATAGTGTTATGCAGAGATTTCTGCAGCTTCACAAGAAGAGACTAACACTTTCCTACTGCAATTCCTGCTTGTGTGGGTTTTGAGACCATTTTCATTTCTGTTACAGCTATAGCTAGCACTTTCATTCTCAAGATATAAAACTGCCTCTTTGTTCTGCTTCCTCCTGCTTATCCATTTTGCTTTCAACTGTTTCTGCCAGTTTTTTTCCCCCACTAATATTTTGCCTCATATGTTCTTGTCTTTTCTACTTCTTCTCTGATAGAGAGGTATCTGATGCCTAAGGCAAACAACTCAGTAATTGGTGTAGGGGGAGAACAAAGAAACAAACAGAAAGAAACTTTGGGTAATCTTCATTAAACAAACAAACAACACAAGAACCAAAAGCCAAATGCCCAGAAACCCACCCTCCTCCCTCAAATCCCCCTTTGCTATCTGTGCTTGTGCTCTTATTGCACTCTCCATACATGCCCGATGATGCTCATCCAGATCTCCCTCTGCTCCACCCTGCTTGAGAAGGTTGTGCAATCCAGCTGCTCCTTGCAGGAAAAAGGACTGCAAAAACCCACAGCAAATAGGTAGAGAAGGTGAACAGGACCACCCCAATTCATCCCTTTTTGGGTCTCTGCACCCAGTACTAACTCTTATATGGCTACAAAGCTGAATGGCTGTGGGAAGGGCTATGTTTGAACCACAGTTTGAAGCTCATTTGGTTGATTTCCATGCCACTGATCCCAAGAGGTATTGTAACAAAGCAGCTTCACCCACTCTCTCAACAGGGTTGCTGGGATGAGTTGTCTTCTCGTAAGGAGTCACCTCTCTTGTGCTGCAGATGAAGAAGAGAGATGTACTAGCGTCAGACAAGGAAAACCAAAAACAAAGAGCAAGACACCTGAGGAAGCTGGAAATCATCTCCTCTCTTGCCATGATGGAGAAGTGCAGCCAGACAAGCTGGGGTGGATGTATTTCCACAGTGGTTTGACTCCCCCTGGGTTGTTTCCATATGGGAAGTCACCAGGCACTTAAGCAACCTCTGCTCAACATGGGGAAGACCAACAGGAACACTTTCTAGGTTTCAGACCTAAAACTCAGAATCACTGCCTATGGCAAGTCAAGACTGTTTCTGATGTTCTTCACTACTTCATCACATGTTTTAAATAGTTCAAAAATCCAACTCCTATCAGTTCCTTCAGGAAATTGTTCTGGAAACTGATGTCTGCCAGGGTTGAGGGGTTTCTGTGATTTCTCTGACATTTTTTCCTTGATTTTTCTTTCAGTTTAAATAGGAACAGCAATTGCTGAATTACTCACTACAATATGTATACACTCATTTGTAGCTCATTTCCACTCCCATTAACAAGCTTTTCAACACCCTTAATAGTAGGAAAGAAAATATTTGCAGCTATTAACAAATGCAGCATTTAATGACATTATAACCCTGCCTGATCAGAGCCTTTTTACTCGATATTGAAATGCTTGTTGAAAGTCAATTTTACAACAAAATAAACACCGGCATGACATAAATTTCACTGCTTTAGGTTTCAGATGTAGTTATATACCATATTACTCCTCAGGGGTGAAAAACATAATGTGTGCAAATGAATTTAGATACACAGCAACTGTTTTTCCAGTGACGATATAATTAAGGCTATAAAAGACTGCCTATATGTAACAGCTACTGTGGGAGCCCGTCACATGCTCTTCTACACATGACAACTGTATTTTGTTTTCCTCGGTTTGCTGTAGCACTTGTCTTTTTTTGTAAAGCAAGCAAATTATTCCGTGTCTAAAAAACTTTCAGAAAGACTGAGAAGCACAATAATTAGACTGCTCTAAAATTTTGCATTAGAGAAAAATAAACATTGCTGAATCAGAACACAACCTATTCGTTTGATATAAGTACTTGTTTTCCATATGCGTACATGCACATCATGGAAACAAAGTGAGTAGTTTTAACAATTTGGCTTTCAGTTCTTTCCCAAGATGATCACCTGGTGTCTGAAGTGAGTGCCTATTAGAGCCTCTCTAGTTCCTAAGCCAAATATTGATGCACTTTGGCTTCACTTGGGATTAGGACGGTACCAAGTAGGCACAGTGCAATATAGTGCAATATTTTCTTTTGTACCAAATGAGGCTTCACTGCATTTCTTTTTTTTTTTTTTTTTTTTT
>VZTO01014341.1:4862-16252 GCA_013400615.1 Syrrhaptes paradoxus
AAAAAAAAAAAAAAAAAAGGTCATTTGGAAGAAAAAACCCCACGGTAATAAATACGACTTTCAGGCCCAAGAGAGTCTGGCTGTCACCAGGATGAGCCTACCGCAGCAGACACCCCGGCAACATCCCGATAATCTTATTATTTGCGTGACATTCGCCGTGAGGCCGGGGTGGGGGGTGGCGGGACTGCGACCACCACAAAAGAGGCGCGGCGGTCCCGGGAGCCCAGCACGGCGCTGCGGAGGTACGAGCCGAGGGGGGATGGGGGTGGGGAGGTGGCACCAGGCCCCGCCGTACCGGGGGATGGGCGGCGAGGGCGAGCGGTGGCAGTGCCGGGGCGGCGGGGATTTGTGGTGCGCAGCTACTCGTCGCCGTGCGGTAGCGGCGCGGCGGGGCCGTGCGGAGCGCGTTAATGATGTCAGCTTGTTATTTACTTTCCAACCCCGAATGACTGAGCAGGGCGAAAGGAGAATCAATCAGCCGCCGGGTGACCCTCCAGGCGGAAAAAAACCCCAACACTCAAACCCCAAACCGAGAGCCCGGCGCCCGCCGCCGCCACCGGGCTGGGGGAGGGGAAGCACATGGAGCAGGGCCGCGTTGCATCATCCGCCCGGCGTGGGGCTGCGCGACGCTCCCGCTGCCCCGGGGAGGGGGACACGGAGGGGGGACACGGGGATACAGGACGGGCAGGCTGGAGGGTAAAGAGCAGCAGCGTTTGTGCCGCCGGGCGCTGCATTTCCAGCCATAGGCACCAATGCCCGTTTCTGATGATTCACAACCATGGAGGCCGCGTCAGCGTGTCCCCCGTCCGGCCGGGGGTGCCGCCCGCTCCCCGGCCCCGCACCGCTGCGGCCCGGGCGGGGGAGGCGCGGGGAGCGCGGCTGGCGGGGGCGGCGGGGGCAAAGCGGCCGTTGGGCCGCCGCGAGGAGCCCGGCGTGTCCCCGGGAGGGGGGTGGTTGCACCCCGCCCGCTTGCGGGGCACAGCACAGCGGATAACACAGAGCGGTGCGCTGCGACAGGCCTCAGACAATGCACATCTCTGCGCGGTGCGCTCCGGCCGCCTCCAGCGGCCCTCAGCCTAAAAAATAATAAATAATAATGATAATAATGGTGCCAGCCGCCAGGAGCGTCTGCGAGGGGCCCGTACGCCCGCGGGCGCTGTACGTGCGTGGGGGAGGGCGGCCGTGGGCAGCCCCGCGGCCGGGCTGGCGCAAGGTTCACGCCGCGCTCCTTGGTCGGGTGGGGGAGAGGCTGTTCTCCGCGTGCGTGGGGTGTGGGGGTGTGTGCGCTGGGTCTGTCACTGGGTTTCTGTGGCGGGTTGGGGGGGCGTGGGGTGTTAAAGCACAGCGCTACTGAAAATAACACGTGGGAGCGAGCGGCGGGAGTTACCCTCGGACGCCGGGGACACCCGCCGCGCCTCGAGTCGCGTGTCTCCTTGCGCGCGAGGGTGCGCGGGACCCAGGTGGGGGGAGGGCGCTGCAGGTTCGCTCCCCCTTACCCCGGGCACTCCTCACCCCTCCCGGCCTCCGCCGCTCGCCCCCCGGTGCCCCCCGCCCGCCCGGTGGTGGCGGCAGCAGCGGCGGCGGCGGCGGGTCCCGGGTGCGGCCGGTTCCCCTCAGCGCCGCCGCCGCCGCGCGCCCGCACCGGCCCCCGCTTAACCGCCCCCCCACCGCCCCTCTCAACCCGCCGGCGGAGCCGCGGTGAGCGGCGGCACCTCCTGACCGCCATTCCGCCCCAAAACTTTCCGTTTTCCCCTTCCCACTCTCCGGGACTTCCTTGTGCCGCCTGTGCGCGCGGAGGGGGAGGAGGAGGCGTGTGCGGCGGCGGCGAGGGGGGATTTACAGTCTCCTCGCAGGCTGGCCGGGACCCCGGGGGAAGAGGAGTTGCACCATGCGCGGCAAGTGAGGGGAAAGTCTCCGCCAGCGCCGCCCGCAGAAGTTGAGGCTTTTCCCCCGCCGGAGCGGGAGCTGTGCCTTTAACGCCCGCTGCGCAAGGTGAGTTTCCGAGGCGGATTATTCATCCTGGGGACCCTTTTTTT
Organism: Syrrhaptes paradoxus; assembly: GCA_013400615.1. Lineage (NCBI taxonomy): Eukaryota > Metazoa > Chordata > Aves > Pterocliformes > Pteroclidae > Syrrhaptes > Syrrhaptes paradoxus. The sequence goes on from VZTO01014341.1 coordinate 6,899, forward strand.
TTCTTTTCTTTTTTTTTTTTTCTCTCTTACGCGCACCGAGGTGACAAATGTCCTTCCCCAGCGCAGCCCCCCGAGCCGAGCATGGGGCCGGAGCCCGCCGCCCCCCACCACCCGCCCGGGGTGGGGGATCGCTCAGGCGCTGCCTGTTATGACGAAGTTTCTTGAAGCGGGGTGTTTTGGGGTGTGTTTCAGGATTTTTGAATTTTTTTTTTTTTTTTGCGGGAGCGCTAGGCCGAGGAGGTGTGTGGGGGGCTGCCGCCTCGGTGGCGGGTGTGCTCTCAGCTGCCCCCGGGCACGCCGATCCCCCCCCGGGATGGGGGCCAGTTTCTGGAGCGGCTCTCTGCTTCTGAGATAGTGTTTTAAGGTATTTTGTTCTTTAAAAATAAAATAAATGCTCGGGGAGGGAAAAATGCGAGGTATTCACGCTCAAGTGTGGAGTTTGCAGAGCCCGGGTGGGGGAGGGGAGCCCATTCATCACCGGCGCTGGGATCGGCAGCGCGCGGAGGGGCCGATCACTCCCCTACATCTAAGTTTACTTCCAAGTAGGTAAACAAGTGAACGCCTCCCGCCGCCCCACGCCGCTGCCAGCCCCGTTACCAGCCCCGCAGGCCGGCGGCGGTGCTGCCCGGGAGCCCCCGGGGGGCTGGGGGGCCGCAGACCTGTTGCTCGCCGGCCTGTGTGCCCGGCCGGGCTGCCCAGCGCCGGGGCGGGCTCCGAGGGGAACCTCGGGGCAGGGGGACGGTGGATGCAGCCCTCCCCCGGGCGGGGAGGTGGTGGGCACCTTTCCCTCGGCTGCTGTCACCTCTCCCAGCTGGTTCCCCATTTTGTGACGCTGGGTGAATCGCGGCGGTTGGTCGGGTGCGTGGGGCGGTGCGTGGTGCGCGGCTCCGTGTTGGTGTGGTGTGATGTGCAGGGAGCGACCCTTGACCTATTTAATTATATGTTGTTGGGTTCTGGAGTAGACATCCTGCACAGCCGGGAAAGGGGGGAAAAAAAACCCCACAAAGCCACACCCTGAAAGTTGGGCTTGTATCTTAATTTCTCAAAGTTGCTGTTTAGCCTGAATAAAGGCTTTCCTTTATGTTGTCTTAACATGTCTCTTGCTGCTCTCCACGAGGATTTTTACGGCGTTTCTCCTTTCTTGACGCGCAAGTCTTAAAGTGGAGATGTGTGTGTGTGGGTGGGGGAGGGGAAGTGGTCTGTTTGGTGGAGCTCTTCGAGTGTTCCACGAAAAAAAGAAAATATTGCAGCATAATGTTGCAGAAAACTGGAACACTCCATTGAAGAGAGCGCTCCTCAAGTGATGATTTGAATAAAACAGAGTGTAAAATTAAAATTTCAAGAGTGTTATTTTAGGCTAATAGTATGAAAATAAATACATTGTGCCAGAGGGAAATCCGATTGCACGTAATAGGTACAAGGTCTTTACTTGTGACAAATATAATGTCATATCTTTCTTCTTTAGCCCATTTGTTAGTGATCCTTTGACTGAGACTGCTCGTGTGGCACGTACAAGATTTAACATAGTATACCTTGCTTACCATGTGGCTGCACATGCTGGATTTAGGCCTCTTCCTGTGCTATAGTTAGTGTGCTGTCAGATACAGAGGCAATGGGCAGGTTTTCTGTGATAGCAGATGTTGTTGGCAAGAGAGCAGGATTGTCCTGGTGTGTTCCAGCATTGGTTTTTTTTATTATTTTTTTTTAAAAAAACAATTACAGATAATAATTGCAACATCTCAGCGACAGTGATAGTAAAAAAGGGAAGCTTTCCCACAGAAGGTTTGTGGAGAGGGTGGGAGGAAAAAGGAAAGCAAGAGGGGGGGGATGCTATCGCATTGAAGACAGGTTAAACCTTTCTTGGGCTACACGCAGTAATGGTAAAACTAGCAGAGATTTGAGCAGAGCTGCTGTAGTAATCTCAGTTTAACACCTTCAGTGAGCTAAGCAACAACCCAGGTTGGTTTTTTTCCCCCTAAGATGAAAAGGTGTGTTTCAGAAGCAAAGAGCATTAGAAGTTACACATACATGTAAATACGGGCAACTACACAGCTGTCAAAGTCTCATAGGAAAAAAAATAAACTCTCTGCAGGTAAGCTGTCATTTGAATACATCCTCTGCCCTTCCCCTGTGCGATTAAGTAAGAGAACTCCAGTTTCCTCTGCCTTGACACTGCTGTGTGTTACGCTGCTTGTTCTTTTTGGTGGGTGGCAAGCGTCCTCCCCAATAAGAATACTGAAAGAGCAAAAAATAAATTAAATCCTTTATAGGGAAGAGGGACATGTCTGCGCCTGGAATTGTCAGGCTTCTGCTCTGCCACTTTGCCCAGTTTTGGTCCTGTCATGGATTTACAGATGGGCTTTTCCCATTTCTGTGATGACAGGGCCAGAAGTAGACCTGTTGTCCACTTGGTGTGTCTAACATGCTGTGCCTCTGGGAAGAGCTTCCTGAACGGAGACTCTTCCGGCAGCAGCAGTCGTTAAAGGCCCACATCCCTGGGCTTGGAAGGAGTAGAGCAGTCCTTCAGCGTGGATTGGGATGTTTTTTCTCGATAGCCGAGATAAGTCTACAGCGCGATGCGCCTAGGATTTAACGTTATGCTGAATTTGGTTCATTGTGGAAATGAGTCTGGAAAATCCATCCCAGGGCTTTATCCTGAAGGTGGCTGTAGGTAGCAGGTGGGTGAGTGCTTCGGTGCTGTTAGCTCTTACTGTTTTCTGTTGGCTACTGCTAAAGTCCAGTGCTAGAATTCATGCTGTAGTCGGTATTGGACTGATGTTGTTTATATTTTAGTAGTGCCAAGGGGCTCTCATTCAAATCAGGGCCATTTTGGGAGTGTTGTAGGTGACCGTTCTTGCCCTGAAAAAAGCTTGTAATGTGAGTAAGTGAGAGAGACAAAAAGCCAGGAGGGTAAATGGTGGAAAAAACTGACTCAGGAGAACAGCAGCTGATTGCAGTGCCTTATCTGCGGGACAAAGGCATGACCTCGGCTGGTAGGGGAGAGGAGAATTGTCAGCGCCGCTGCTGATACAGCTGGCTGCCCTGCGCAAAGAGGCTGCGGGCGTCCCTTTTCCTTTGCAATGTGTCATCCGTACCCTGCATTCTCTTTATTATTACTCTTTTAATTCCTAGCATTATTTTAGATTATGTACACCAGCCTGCCCATAAAACAATCAAGGTTTTGTAACTCTTGAGGGCAGATTCCTTTTTTTTTCATAATCTTCATTGTAAGGCAAGATGGAAGTAATTTTGTAAACTTTTTTAGCTGCTAAATTAAACTCCTTTCCCTCTTCCCCTCCCTCCTCTTGCCTATTTTTAGTTAGGAGGAAATAGCTGACCTCTTTACAGCAAGAACCCAGACCCCCTGGGTGCCATTTATAGGTTTCTACCAAATGGCCTACTTGGACAAGTTGGTTGAAATTGAACAAAAACAGTGGAACTATGGCTCTACATAGGAGTAGCAGCTTTCCTGTCAATACAAAATCTGTCATTTTAATGACTGAAAGAAATGTCCAAAGGTGAAAAATGGGTTTAAGTTACTTTTATTTTCTTTCGTAGACAAGATAATATTTAAAGTTTTTGTTTTGGTTTGGTTTTTTTTTTTGTGGCAGTCTGGTCATTTATATAATGGAATTTCATTTAAAAATGACTGATGGTATTGTGTTTTACAAACATAAGAAGCCCCCTGAAGTTAAGGCTGTGTAAAAACTAGGCAGAATGAAAGAAGTGTGTTCAATCTCGTAAGACAAGGTCATAGTTTCTTGCCAGTTTTCTTCTTGTTTAGAGATCTTATCGCAGACAGAGGATAAATAATAGTTACTCATATTCAGTAATTCCATAGAAATATTAAAAATTGGTTCTGCAAGTTTTGCTGAAAGCAAGTTTAGCTACGGATACACAGCTGTTTTTGAAGATTAAGGAGCACAGGCATCTTGCGTTGCTTTTCTTCTGCATGTTTGTATTTAGTTTAAGGGATATTGATGCTTTAAAGACATTGGACTCTAGCAAGCAGGTGTTGGATTTCTTCATTTGTTGTTGGAGGAGAGAAGAGTATATGTGTGTACACGCAGTCTGTATATTGCCTCTGTAATCCTCTATTGAGGTCCCAGCTGCGAGTCCCTTTCTTCACTCTAGGTTACTGGTATGACTGCAGGAGGAAAAGAGGCTTGGGGTTAGGCGCATCTGATGATTGGACTTCCATTTTTATGATTTTGTTGACTTCATGCAGTAAAAGGGGCATCACAGTGTTTAACCCCATTTCTTGACCTTCCCTATTTGTACTACAGACAGTCAATACACATCTGCTTGCCCTATTTAAATTGGAGTGCATGTAGAGATTCATAATTTTATATGGAGTTAAAATTTTATGCCAAGAACCATATGGTATCCATTCAGTATGAAATAATGATAATAGTACTGTAGTATGAAGAAGCAATTATTTTAATATTTTAGCTAAGTGCAGTGCATAAATACCATTTGTATTGGGTGTTGAATCTTACTCATTTGCTGTGAGAAGTTCCACAGTACTCTAAGCACGTGGACAGAACGGTGCCTCTTGATGTTTTGATGATACAACTTGTGGCCTATTTATGAACAGACGAATAGCACTAATAATGTGTAATAATTATGTATATGTATACTCATCAAAATACTTTTGTCTAATTAAATGCTGAGTTTTATTGACTCTCTGCCATTGGAGGGTGAAACAAGGTTTTTTTAAAAAGCAGGGTTTTCCATTGATAATGTGATAGTTACTCCATACATTGCTCTGCTGGCATTCAAAATGTGGTTGCATTTACTGACCTAGATTTCATTTGATGTCCTAATTCTTATTTACAGTTTAACCTCTTACTAATATGTAGTGGGTTCAGAATACGTTTTCTCACATAAAATAATAATTTGGTTGGGCGGAAAGATGTGGTAAATCAGATGAGATTTTTTCCCCCCTGATTGAAACACAACTTTCCTATACCTGCTTTAAATTATTGATACACCGAAGAAGCAACGTTTTTCCCTTAGGTATTAAAAATGCCAGGAAAATATCCTTTGACATTATCTTCAAGAAAACAAAGAGAATTTTCTTAGGTGGATAGATTTTCTTTGTTATTCTGCAGAATAATACATTTTTTGTGCTCCTTTTTGAAGGCGGCAAACTGCACTGGATGTACAGCTTTGGCTTTACTGTATTTTGCTGTGTAGCACTATCAGCTCTTCATTAATCCTCTGCCGTTGAATTGAAACTGCAGAATATTCTTCACAGTTCAAGAGTGAAGCCAACTATTTAATAGCACCGCTGAAAGGAAGCTGTTGCGTTGTTATAATTAACATGTGTACAGCTGTTGTGTTTCATGCTTAAAAGTGTCCACTGATGAGTTTGTGCCAGTTCTTGGCATCCCTGTAGCCTACAGCAAAATCATTGGAAAAAGGTTCTTCCAAAAGAATTGACCTTCACGGTGAGCTGTTACTACATACAGGAGATTTTTATAAAGTGAAGTAAAAACACATAGATTTGCAAAAAATCTGTATGTTAGCAACTTGCAATTAGGAATTGTTATAATCATGTGATAGTTTCAGTGTAATTTAGCAGCTGCAAGTTGTTTGTTGTCTGTGCCAGTGGTTTTAGTCTAGTTGCTACTGGGAGAGGATATGTGTGCGTCCAGAGACCCATTAGTATTAAGACTTCTGTTAGCACATAGTCTCAGTTGGGATTGCTGACCTGTAATCAGTTTCACAAATATTAATTGCTTAAAATGAACTATACTAATTGCCATTTGCATATGCCTGTGCATATACATACATACCCTTAAGGTAGTACAAGAAGTAGCTTTGGAGAAAAAAGGAGTCAGCCTGAGGTTGGATAGGCCCTCAACTAGGATATGGTCAGCTTTCAAGCTCCAGCACTTGAGGTGGTACAGAGCCAGCAAAATGAATGTCGGACTAGGCCAGTCTGGATGTCAGGTTTTGGGAGAAGACAGAGGTGCAGTACCTATTAATTATGTGCTTGCTGAGATGTGGCAAAGTGAGGAGTGGATGGGTACTGTGCTTGTACATCTAACTGAGCATGGTGAAATCAGGAGGTGACAACTAGGGTACCATATGTGGCTGAGGGATGCATTCAAAATTATAATATCTGTATTTCCCCCCCCCCCCCTTTTTTAAAAAAAAAATTGTTTAGTTTTTGGTTGCTCTTTGAAGTAAAATTCAAACCCTGATCCCAACAGAGAGACTGAGGCAAAATTACCATCTTCCCTGGCATTCTCTGCAGGTAGGGTCGAGCTTTGCTGGTGAGGTAGGACAGAAAATCCAAGCACAGACAGTGCCTGTGTATTGAGGGGATTAGTTTCCAAGGATATCTATCTGGCGCATTTTACAGGCACAAAACAAACTTAACTCTTCTCATGCCCATTTACATGCACACATGAATTATACCTCTAGGAATTAATTTGGTTAAAGAATTGAGAAACGCACCAAATATTTTCTAATTTTTTAAGAAGGTATTGCTGCCAGTTACATGCGTTCAGCTCTCACTGTAGCTTAACTTTGCTGGTTTTTTTTTACTTTTTTTTAATTGAGTTTTGTCCTTTTTTAATGTAAGAGCTCCTGTAGTTTTATGTAGTTAATATAGTTTACTTTTTAATATGTTGACTTTTGACCTGAAATAATGTAATCTGGAAGGCACAGATAAAAGGCAGGCCCGAGGAGTATTCTAATGAGGAACACATCCTCCTTCCTATCCCAGTTCTCAAAAATGAAAGTAAAGGACAGAAGCAGGTACATTTTTAATAGCATTGCATGGTGTTTGCAAAACAGATTTTGTGTCATTCTGTGAAAGGTATTCAAGGTTTCTTTTATTTCCATTTTGAGTACTACTGTTTTTTTGGTGTTATAACTCATTAACAGTGCTCATTTGTATTGGTAGGAATCTGTCTTTGTATTAAAAAGCCCAAACACGCATGGCACTGATACTTCTGCTTATATTAATGAGTATCTTACATAACCAGTTAATTTAAATGAGCCAATTAGTTTAAAAGTAATGTCTGACAGTGTATCATAAAAAATCATCCAGCTTCATTCTCACAGGATTTTATGTGCTTGGAAAAAAACGAGTCAAGCTGAAAGGATGGCCCTAAATGTGATGTTTTAGTGCAAGGAAGGAATCTGTTTATTATATACAGTTCAAATTTGCTAAAGCGTCAACATACCGATTACTCTCACTGCTGTTGAATGAAATCAACTTTTCTGGGAGACCACCATCATCATGTCTTTACTACCTGGCCTGGTAATGCTGGGTAGAGGCTAGGTAAGAAGCAGAGTGTAGCTTAGGCCCTGATGGGCAGTTTACAAGACGGAGGAAGAGAGTGGGAGTCAGTTACCTCAGAAGCTAGGCTCCACTGGTTTTAACCTGCTGACCATTAAGTAGCCAACGAAAATTTTTCTGGAATTTTCTGAACTGTGCTGACCATTAAGTAGCCAACGAAAATTTTTCTGGAATTTTCTGAACTGTATTCTTTTTCTTGGCTAAGATGACATGCCTTCAAAATGCTTATTCTCATGCATTTCTTCAGTGTTATGATGGTAATATACTTGGTATGTGGGTATTTTCTGATATGTTAGTGTTACTTCGTGGTTACAGCAATGGCTTTTTTGTGTGTCTGGTTTTTCTAATGTTTTTAGATGTTTGTATGCATATGTGCTCACTGCTGAATTTTAAATTTTGCTTAGCGTAAGCAATATATTCTTCCTGGTATCGATTGCATTACCAACAGCATATAATTTGGGTTAAAACAACGCTTGAAACATGGAAGGGTTCTGTGATCTCTAATGGCAACATGTTAAATGCAATTTTACATTGTCAATTTCATCATACTCAGTGAATGGTGGCTTTGTAGATGAGGTCTGTTGTGCGTAGCACATGTTTATGTATGTGGAGTCCAGTGTGAAAGAAATAAATTTAATTGCCTTTTACTAAAGATGTATAGTGGCCTGTATCCTGTACGTATTTAAAAAGTATTCAGATAATTACAGTGAATACTTGTATAGTTGTTTGCTCCTATGTTCATATTGGTGTGAGATTATTTTGAAGCACATTTTTCCTTTTTTTTTAAAGTAAATTTTAATATATATCTGTTGAAAGAAAAAAAGCTGGTTCCTTAACATCTTTACAAGGCAATTGATAAGGCACTCTTTTCAACACCTGCCTGCCATCTTAAAGAACTACTATGAAGATTTTATTAATGACTGGTTTTGAAGAATTTTAAAGATCGAAACACACTGTCAATTTATTTTGTTACTAGTTTATTCAAAAGTGTGAATGTCAAACTCAACTAAAGTACAATCCCATTTTCCATCAAATTATAAATTAGGATAGCAAAGTATCAAAATTATGAAAAAAAGTTTTATCTCCCTTTTGGTGGTCACTTTAGGGTTAGAAGCAGTGATTGCTTCGATTTTTTTTTTTTTTTTTAATCTTCTGTTAATCTGTATGTTAGTTTCTTGGCTAATAGAGTTGGGTTTAGGGTATTAGATTGCCTCTCAACAAGCCCCTGTTGGGTTTTTCCAACCTTTTTGTGATTGCTTTTAAACTTTTTTTTTATCCCCCCCCAAAAAAAACCCCCTGCCAAAACAAAAAAAAAACCAAACTGAAAACCTATTGGAGTTTCTGGTGAAGTTTAAGAGATTTAATTTTGATGGATATTTTCTGCGTTTCATAGTTTTTCTTTCTGACAGCTCCACAATACCCTGGTAACTCCAGCAAGGACAGAGTTGATGATACGTTTGTGTTCTGAACATTCAACAAATCCTGTTATAGCTATGGCCTGATATTGCAAAAACGTATTTGGCATGTGCAGGAGACTTCTAGGATCAGGCCTTATATGATGGCAACACAGATTCTTGACTGATTAAGTAAACATTTCTGAGCCTTTTTTAGAGCGATGGATGATGTGCATGATTTTAGCTTTAGTCCTGACATTCAGTGTTCCTGTAATTAAACTGAGATTGTGGTGTCTACATTAAGTCATCTTTTTTGTTTGGCATAGCTTCTGTGATCTATTTTGAATACCATTCTTATCTGAATCCTCATAATGTTTTAAATAGAGTCATAGAATCATAAAGGTTGGAAAAGACCTCAAGGATGATCAAGTCCAACCGTCAGCCCACACCACCTAACTCACTAAACCATGTCCCTAAGCACCACATCTACACGTTTCTTGAACACTCCCAGGGATGGTGACTCCACCACTTCCCTGGGCAGCCTGTTCCGATGCCTGATCACTCTTTCAGTGAAGAAATTTTTTCTAATATCCAGCCTAAACCTCACCTGGTGCAACTTGAGGCCGTTTCCTCATCCTATCA
>VZTO01014341.1:16960-40770 GCA_013400615.1 Syrrhaptes paradoxus
GCCCTTCTTGTAGATGGGTGTCACACTGGCAAGTTTCCAGTCTTCTGGGACCTCCCCTGTTCGCCAGGACTGTTGATAAATGATGGAGAGTGGCTTGGCAAGCTCCCCTGCCAGCTCCCTCAGTACTCTCTGGTGGATCCCATCTGGCCCCATAGACTTCTGTGTGTCCAGGTGGCATAGCAGGTCATTAACTGCTTCCTCCTGGATTGTGGGAAGGCTGTCCTGGTCTTTGTCCCTGCCTGCCAGCTCAGGGAGTTGAATACCCTGAGGATAACCAGTCTGACTATTGAAGACTGAGGCAAAGAAGGCATTAAGCACCTCATCCTTTTCCTCCTCCTTGGTGATAATGTTCACTCCTGCATCCAACAAGGGAAGGAGATTCTCCAAAGCTCTCCTTTTGTTGTTAATGTATTTGTAAAAACATTTTTTATTATCTCTTACCACTGCAGTCAGGTTGAGTTCTAGTTGGGCTTTTGCTTTCCTAATTTTACCTCTTCATGAACTGGCAAGATCCCTGTACTCTCTTTGGGTTGCCTGACCCTTCTTCCAGAGGTGATAGACTCCTTTTTTCCCTGAGTCCCAGGAAAAGCTCTCTGTTTAGCCAGCCTGGTCATCTTCTCTGCCGCTTTGTCTTTCTACAGATGGGGACAGCCTGTTCCTGTGCTTTTAGAACCACCCTCTTGAGGAATGTTCAGCCTTCCTGGGCCTCCTTGCCCTTCAGGACAGTCTCCCAAGGGACTCTCACAACCAGCATCCAAAACAGCCTAAAGTCTGCCCTTCGGAAGTCCATGTTAGTGGTTTTTCTGGCACCTCTCCTTACTTCACCAAGGATTGAGAACTCTATGTTCTTTGAAGTTTCTGTAGCTGACAAACATGAAGTCAAGATTTGGAGCCCAGTTTCTTTAAAATGTGCAGGAGCTATGTTGGTGATGTTGAAATTTACTTAGGCTAAATATTTTGCAGTATAAAGTGGAAGACTTAGCAATTTGAGGTTGCAAACACATACACTGAAAAGTGACCAGCATGGATGGATGTTTGGAACTTATGACTTTTTTTCAGTGAAGTGCCATTAGTTTTTCAGGCCAGCCCACATACAGCAACAGATCTAAGAAACTCTAGCAGCAGCCACCCATGAAGCGACCGGCAAGCAGTGGCAGGACGCTCTTGTCATTGCCTGTCCAAATCATGTCTCAAAACTATTCTTCCACCTGTGGCCTATTGTATAAGAACCCCAGCATGTGTCAGGTCCAGCACCTGATGCTTGTCTTTTGCATAGGGTTTACAAATGCCGTACCCTCTGTTGAAACCACGGGCCAGCTTTCCCACGCAGCGGTAGGTGTACCCCATGCATTTTACATTGGCCAGAGGCTGGAGCTTTACTTTCTCTAAGCTGTTCTGTGATGAATCTTGGCAGTTTGGCTCTCTTTGCTTTTAACCAAGCCTACCTCAGCAGACTGGCTAACGCCAGCTAAGCAAAACCTTCGGGAGGTACAAGTCCTGCAGCTGGCTTGGTTGACGCCAGGGAGGCTCTGCTAGAAGGCAGAAGCCTGACAGTGCATAGTGCAACGCTTTGTCCTTCACGTTAGGTGCTGGCTGTAGAAATAAATAGGAAGGTTTCACTGCTCTGTAGTGCATAAAAAAACCCTAGAATGGATATGTCTGTGTACTGGTGATGTGCTGTATGTGTTTTATTTTAGTTTACTGTTTTTCTCTGGGGTGGTTGCTCTGTGTTTGTCAGCAGTGGATAAGGAAAATTACATGGAAGGAGCATTAAGTTTATTTTTCTAACCTTAAAAATAAATTCTCTGACTCAAACATTCTACAAATAGTTGTTTTACATAAGTATATAATTATTTATGGTTTTAGTATTGTCTTAATTGTTACTTTTGTCTTTAGAAATACATATGGTTATTTCTCTGGTGTCTCAAGTGGAGCAAATGTCTTGCCAGCCTATTTAACGTGCTAACTTATGTGAGAAAGTATGCCCTGTGGCCTGAAACATCATTTATGTACTTGCCAGTTGCCTCAGTCTTTTAATTTCTGTTTGTATGCATTGCATTTGATTAGGTTGAATTTATTATTGATTTCCACTGTTTGCAAATATTCTACTGACAGATCATTTGCTTGTGTTCTCCTTTGAGCCAGCATTTTACCCTCATTAGTCTATGGATGTGTTCTTTTGAATGTTAGCCAAGTGCATTAATAAGAACAGTAAAATTAAAAGAAAGGGAAAGTACAAGAGCTGTGTGACCTATTATTGGTAAACAACATTATGAAACTGCCTTTCAGTATTGGACTCTGTACTGTACTATATGTATTTTTTCCCTCAAGTTTTCTCTCTTTATTCTCTCAGGTTTTCTGAGCTTGCCATCACACGCAGCCATTTGCTCAGATGTTTTAATTACTGTTTCTTCTTTCTTTTCATACATGCTTGTTTGGTTTGTTTTTGAAGACTAAAGCTACCAGGTAAATAACAGCAATAATGTTTACCAGATCTCTAATTCTGTAGTTTCAAACCATGGCTTGCAAACTGCTAGGGGATACACGGACTGGTCTGTTGTTTTTTTTGTTGTTGTTGTGTTGGTGTTTTTTTTTTTAGGGATACATGGGGGAAAAAGTCTATTGTCATTTTGTTCAAATTCACTGTACAAGGTATCTTTATAGGTCCACAAATTTAAAGAGATCAAAACCCACTGATGTAATTATATTTTGAACTTCTTGAGGATGCGATGATATCTGTTTTTATGACTTGCTGCTTTGTGGGTGTATATATCATTATGGAAGTAATAATATTTGTTTTCACATAAGATAATTTATACCAACATTAAATTTTGACATCAGTTCGGTTACATTGGGTAGATTTTTATTAAAGTATCACTTCTCTTTTGGAGCACTGTGATCAGTATTCTCTGATAGAACACAGATCTGGACGATCTTTATTTGCACAAAGAATAATCCTAGAGAGGAGCATCTGGATTCCCTTAGTTTGTGTTTATCAGGTCTGTCACATAGCAAGCCTCCTTAACTGTTTTTTATTTCCTTTTTGTTTGTTTGTTTGTTTGGGTTTTTTTGTTTGTCTCATGCAGTTCTGGTTTTGTTTTGGACTCCAGCCATTTGTATGGTACCATTGCATTTCAGTAAATCCAAAGTTTTGCGCCTCAAAATGCCAGGAATTTTGTTACTGGATGTTAGTACATTTCTATTCTCTCCCCTGCTTGAGAGCAGCACTCCTTGCTAGTGTTAGGAGGGGTTAGGTAGAGGAGGTGTGTATGGTGAGAGTGGGGGTGGGAAGTAAAACAGGCTCTGTCAGTTTACACATTCCAGGCAACCACAGATCTGCTTTCTTTGAGGCCTGAAATATTTTCCTTTTCACTATCAGTCTTGCAGATCTGGGGTATTTGGGCACACTGCCAATAAAAATAAATAGTAACGTGGTGTTAATCTCTTAGATTTAAAGGTAATAAACTGTATTTTACCTTTTTGTGTGAGTGCATAAGAGTAAATATTAACAGCACTTTGTAATTAGAATATGACATTTTTTGCAGTACTGAAAATTATGACCATTGTGATACTTTCCTCAAGAATTGCCTATAAAAGGACAAAGTAAATTTGACTGCTTCCTTCTTGCTAGTTTATTCCAAAGGAAAAGACACATAATCAAACTATTTTTGCTAACTGGATTTCTGTTTTCAGGATGATAACCTTTGGCTCAAGGAGCTGATGACGAGTCCCTCTTTCTGATTTCTATGTAATGTGTGTGTGTACATGTATTTTTTCATTTATTTTGAGGTGGGTTTAGTCTGCTTTGTAGTCTTTCATTTGATTATTCTGGTTTCCAGCACTTATGTTTCAGTGTTCTGATGAAATCAGGTACACAAAGTCATCTACCTTCATGTCCTTTTTTTTTTTTTCTAAATATTGGAAATTATTTCCTTCATCCTGCACTAAAATACAGACTGAGCAGGCAGGCAGATGAATAATGATTTCTTCCATGTTCTGCATAATGTAATGAACAGACCTTCTGTTTATTGTTATTTATTATCAGTGTTTGTATACATGTGATTTCCTTCCCTGAAGCTTGCTTTCTTGAGTTTCTCAAAGCTGTATGCTGTGTGTGCCATTATTGTTTTATTCCCCAGTGGTGCAGTAATGCCACATTGTCACTCCAGCAGCTTGGTGTGTCACTGGGACTTGACCTGGCTCAACTTTTTATTGTTTGTGTTTTCTAAACAAAATTTGTTGCCCTCCAGAAATATTATTCTATAATTACGCCACCAAAAACCAAGACAGTCCCACTGAGATAACAGCTGTTACCTTCAGTCTTAAGACCATCCTAGCACATGCTGTGCAGAAGGTAATTCAGACTATACAGCTTTTTTTTTTTTTCAAAGACAGTTAATTGTTTGAAACTTCTTTGCATAGCTGTGACTGTTGTTTAATCGGCGTTTAGAGACGCATTAAACCGCTTTCGGAAAAGCTGTAGGCTAGCTCAGCTAGACCACCAGCAATTTTGATAAACACATGGTAATATCTCTGTCTTTGCTACATTTTTACGAACAAAATTTTGCTTTTGTCCTATAGCAAAGTGGATCTAAAGCCACCGGTTGTTTGAGGTTGCTGTCAGGCAAGATCAGTCTATTGAGTTTAACCTAAATGGAATTAAACACTAAGGTTACCTGCAGCTCATTATTTCTGTACTTATATGACAGACACTCAAGACTGTTTGTATACTGGCTATGGCTCATGCTGATTATGTTGTTAATAATTTGTGTCTCTAGCATGTGTATTAGCTGGGCGCTTTAAGAGGCCAACGTTTTCGAATGCAGGTATTTAAATAAGTGGTTTGGTTTTCAGAAGCTTTGGGTAGGTACAACTCCAACTGAAATCAGAGGAATTAGTGGCTGCTTAGCACCTGGATAAGTAGTCTTAATACAGGGGTGAATCATACCATTCTAACAACAGAAGGTCACCTTCCTCTTTTTCCCTAAGTTAAATAAAGTAGTATTTTTTAAAGAAAAAGATTGTACCAAATGTTTGCTGCTAATCTGTATATAGCTGGCTTTTTTTTCCACCTTCATATATTTCTTGAAAAGGCAAAATTTGGTCCTGATCCTCAGAAGCAGCTCCTCATGTTTAAAATACAGGTGACTTGTCAAGGTGGTGTGTGCTTTGTATTGAAATTAGGGGGTCTTTACTGTACATTGATAACAAGTCTGTTTCCCATATGTGTTTAGTTTTATTTAATGTAACATTTGATGTAGTGTGAAAATGTACTATTATTGTACTTAGTGGTGGTTTGATTTAGTATTTATTACAAATATTTAATTCTTTAAACATGAAAGTATATTTTGTGGTTGAAATAGTAGGAACTGGGAACCTCATTCTTTTTAAACCAACAAAAACCTTAAAGAAACAAGACTATGAGGTATAGTGACCTAATGCAAAAAACCCCAAATGCTCCTCAAAATTGAACAGATTTACACATTAATTATGTGTATGAATATCTAGAAATGAGTGGCATCAAATTGTATGCAAATTGCACAGGCTTGGAGGTTGGTTTGCTTTTTTTTTTTTTCTCAGTAGCTTAGAAATATTGGCAAGCTGGTTGAGGAGAGTTTAGTGGAAGATGTTTATTAAAATAAATGTTATGTGAAGAACAAAATGTGTTGAGCTGTTCCTGTCTACAGAGGAGTTTAGGACCTGTAAAATAGTAGCTTAGACTTCCTTCTCATTTCTTCTCTTTTTGTTCAGGTTGAGAATGTGTGCCTGAATTACTTTCTTTAGAATTGTTAATTAGTACTTATTAGTTTTTGTTTCATAAAATTTCATAGAAGTCTTAGTTATGAATCTGGCTGATGCAGTAAAAATGTAAAAGTGAACAGTAGAGAGCCCTGTCAGAGAAGCATGCAGCTTGTGATGGGAAGAGGCCATTTTAGTACTTCATTTATTTCTTCAGCCCTAGCTGATCGATGGGTAATGTGAGCATTGACGTAGTTGTACCAGCATCTAACTTTGTACCTTTATGGGTCTCTGTTCAAATTAGGGAGAAACCCCACCTTTCCAGAATATGCGAAAACATACAGACAGTTTGAAGTATATCAGCAAGCTACTGTTTCAAAGGACCTTTCATAGTTAAATAATAATAAACTAAAGAAGAGACATATAATTTGGTGCTTGCAGGATGAACGCCTCACCCAACTGACAGCTTTCTGTTGGTCTTTCGCAATTGCTGTTTCAAAAAGGTTTCTCTCGCGATTGGTTTCACAGTTTTTGAACCCGATAGTTTCAAAGCCTATTCTAGGCTAGTCTGCTTCCTGTGAAGAGTGACGTTTAGTGAGGTGTTAGTGTATGGCACATCCATCGTACTGGTGAGAAATAAATTGTGTTTTGATCCTGCAGATCTTGCTTCACTTACTAGATTTTATGTTTCTTTGAGTGTGGGAGGGAGCAAGAGTGAGAGGAGCAGTGCTGATACGCTGTGGTGTTATTGGAGAGAGAGGGATGCATGACAGCTTTCCCCAGGTTTGAGATTGTCTTGGGTGGTTTTTTTCAGTAGTAGGTCTGCTTGAGGCTGGTAGCAAAACAGTAGCTGAAAAAGGGGGTGATCTCTTGAAAGGTAAGCATTTACACAGAACCGTTTTCAACCTTTAATGGGGAATTGGCCTTTCTGAAAAAGGAAATTGGTTCTGCGTTAATAAATGGCTACAACTTGTCATGTTGATGAATCTGTAAAAAAACGAACAAATGAAAGTAAACCAAAGCAATAAAAACCCTCAACATCCCTCACCAAACTAAAATTAAGCAGATGACAGACTTGTTACCTGAGCACTGAGGGTTGTTTTAGGACATAGGTGCTTACATTTGAATTGATTTTCAGTTGTCAACTTGATGTGTGTGGGAGGTAAAGTGAACTTTTCATGAAAAACATTCTCTAAGAACAGCTGCTATACATGGTTCTTCTGATACACTTACCTGTATGTTTGGGGAGAAGGGAAATGACATATTAGTGTTTTCAAGTCTTTTAAATCAAAGAATTGCCTCTTTTTTTTTTTTTTTTGAAGCACTGCATCTTTAGATCATATCCAGTTGTTTGGCTGCTGGAAAGATAGACTTAATCCAGTACATTTACTTTTATTATTTTACAAAAAGTAGTTTTGTCATTATAATTGCAAGGATTTTTATTAGAATGCTGTTGATAAAAAGAGTTTTTATATAAAGGAGTTGATTATGCGTGATGATTACAAGATCAAAATTAGGTCAGAATTTTGATGTTCTCCATCATGCTTCCTTACGTAGACCATGTACACCTTTATTCCAGTTGTTTCTGTAACAGTTTGCAGACTGTTTCAGGTGTTGTATAATTGCCAGTACTGTAGAGGTTGACACTGATCTAAAAAGGAGCTGTGTTCAGAGCTGATCTTGTTGCGGGTTACAAATATCACTTTCCTCCTTGAACTTAGCTCAGTGCAGTAGTAAACTTAGTGAAGCCATTTCCCCCCTTAATATTTAGCCTTATGGTTCTTAAACATTAAAACCAAAGTGCTCTTAGCTGTGTTTTGATGCGTATGTTTAAGTTGAATCTTAAAGAGTTCGACTTTAAAAAAAAAAGGGGGGGNTTCAAATGTATTTATAGACCCAGAGAATATTTTTGTGGAATATATGTCTTTATTGTAGGCCAGTCATTTCCTTTTATATAGGATATGATATGGCCATGGGTATTCAATATTTATGCCTGTGCTTAATTGCATGCACAATAGTTTCATGTAAGTAAACAACAGTACTTGCATGTAGAAAGTTTGGTGTGTGTATGTTTAGGACTTGGCCTTAATTGCTAGTTTATAATCTCTAAGAATTTCCTGTCTGGAGTGGAAAAGTTTTAAAATCCATTTTACTTCTGCTTTGTAGATTTTAAATATAAAAGCCAGTAAGTAAAAACTTTCAATAGGCAGTGAGGAACTAGTTCCTGACCCTTCTGGTTTGTCTTTGTTGTTCATGTGTTATCTTATTTCATATACCTCCTGTCCCCTCCCAGTGAAGACTGGGTGAAGGGATGTGTGACTGCCGCCTGCAAGCTCTTAAGGAAGAACGAGCCTGTGAGGCTTCTATGTAAACAACATGGCATTTAGTAATGAGAAAGTTAGCAATTCTGTTAATTGCTCATGAGACATACCTATGTAAAATTGTGCTTTGAAAGTTCTTTCAAGTAATCTCTGTATCTCTAGTCTAAATTTTATATCCACTAGCAATGCAGACTCATTCTGCAACTAAAAGCAAAATGCATATTCCAAACACTGTCTAGCCAGTTAGTTTCTCCTGTTGTAGTGCTTAGAGAAATTAATGCTCCTCTTCTGAGATGAAGGAGGCCTGTCACCAAAGGAATGAAATAAATCATGGTGGTATTCAAAGGATAAAGTGAAAAGACAGGTGTGGAGTTCACAGAGGAAACTTTAGTCAGATGAAGGAAGCAGTTGTAAATATGCAGTCTAGTTCATAAGGTAGGAAAAAGGGGACTGGTGTAGTTCTCAGACATTGTATAGGTAGAGCCTGAGCGGTTTATAAATATTTGGGGTGCTTTTTCCTTCTTGTGTTGACCACAGGATTTTTCAAAGGCTTTCTGTCTTTGGTAGGCACTAGACTTCATTTACCAGCCAGTTTTTAGAAACAGTGTAGACTTTTTCATATTTTAAGACACACTGTTTTCAGTGTTTTCCAAAATTGTTCTGAGATCAGTCAGTCTGGCTCTGTCTCTCTGGGGAGTGTTCTCCCCCACCCCATACTGGGGTCCCACAGGCCTGCAGAAGCCACAAGGGGCTGTGCATCGTGGCCACCTCTCCATGTCACGGGCGGCCACCTCTCTGTGTCATGGCTGGCTCCTCAGGGCTCAACCTGTACAGTACGTATGCATGTTGGTGCACACAGATCTCCTCTGGCTCAAATAAAGCATCTTCCTGGACAGCGTAACATACTTGATGGAGCCACTATGCCTCTCCCTGAGGAGTGTGAGAAAGAAAAATTTACCATGGGTGTTTGCTGTGGTAAAATGCATCTGTCAGGAGATGGTTTGGGAAGCCACAAAGGAGGTTAACAGCATCAATATGAGGCAGCAAGGCCAAATGTGCATGGCACAGCCGTATGGCTGTTGAAATATCACTGTCAAATGGGTTCCTGTTGGTGAGTGAAGAGTCTGGGGTGCACCCTGTGGGAGGGCAGGGTTGGAGGTGTCACGCTTTGGAGGTGGGGGAGCATCCTTCTCAGCGTGGTAGGGGCTGAGCTAGGTGACCTCCTCTGCTGCTCACCAGCAATAGCTGTACCGCGGCTGTGGCTATTGTTTGATGCAATTAGTTTTTATTGACTAAGACGAGCTTAATAGGTTTCATTTATATACCTTGGTTTTATTGCAGTTTGGCCCTCTAAATACCCAGGAGGCTCCTAAAATAACAAAGATACTATTAATTAGAAGCTAAAAGGAACAGAAGCTTTAAAACAATATTTTATTTTTTCATCTTTTACTACATATATGTATTTAAAACTACACCTTCAATCTTGGAGTTGTACAGCAGCTAAAATATTTTGAAAAGTGATAGCTGAGGTTACTATAAAAAATAAACCTATGTAATTATCTTCTTTTCCTTCCCTTTTTGTTTATTTTGCGTATTTGAGACACTGTTGGCACAGTCAGTTTTATTGCAGTCCTCCAAGGTCACTTTTTCCTATCCAGTCTGTTGGATGTTTCAGCCAATAGTGAAGATACTTTTTAAATAGTAAAAATAATGTGAAATGCATTTTCAAATCCATAAAAACAAGCTAAGAATTGGGACTGATTTACCCTGTAAAACTATTCTACGTCACTTGTTTGAAATTGAGCAGATTTCACACTGATGGTATCTCTTAAAATGGGGGAAAGAGAGAGAGAAGAAATAGCAATAGCTAAATGTAAGACCTTATAGCTAAACGCCTACTGTGTAACAGAATATTTTTCTGCCATTTGTGTGATCGGCAATAAGAGAATAAGGACAGTACATTGGCTAGAGGCTAAACTCTTGTATGAGTTGAAAATTTATCTGGCTTATTGTGTTTTTAAAAAGATACTGTTTGTTTTTCTGCTAATGAGTACATGCCATATTATTGTTTACCAGTTACCATTCTAGTCCAAATCAGACTTGAAGTTGGCAGAACATAAAGGAAATTTCAAGATGGCTAAGTATCATCATCTAGAGCTTCATTTACTGTATACTTTTGTAACTTCAAAATTACAGTAGATGGAGGAACAGGCATATTAGAGTCACCAGCACAACATAGTATTCAGTTAAAATAACTCATCCTTTTATGTATTCATCCTATTTAAGCATTGATTAAAATCTCAGTATTACTGCCTTTAAAATGAATAATCCAATTGTCTATTAAAAACAGAGCTGTTTAGAGTGGAATACTAGTATGGACTTTTCTGAAACTTGTTTCTTGCCCACTGGTTTGAATTTACTATTTCCAAACAACCAGTACCCAGTTAACCGGGGGTAGAAACTGAGTAGCCAAAGATGAAGTCTAGAGGCAATGACCATTTCTTACCCCTCAGTGAGAAAGCAGTGTAAAGCAATGTGCTTTTCCCTCATGAAATGGCCTGACTGGCTGTGCTGGTGTGAAATGTTACATTATTTAGGCGTGTTGCTCAGCTGACAAGTATAGCTATTTCACTGGGTCTTAACTCAGACTGCTTGAATGTAAGAGTATGAAAAGGCTGAGAGGAAAAAGAAACTGAAATAATAAATTTGTGTGCCCTGGGCATGTTGACAGGTATGGCAAGAGTGACTTCTGCCAGATTTCAGCACTTACCAGCAGAAGTCAGAGTTTGTACGGTGAAAACTAAATGGTAGGTCAGTTCAGAAACTTTCCTTGGGCGGTACAAATGAGCTTGGGGAACTTGAGTTGGTATGCATCACCTGTCTAAGTGTTAATGAAGTTTTCCTAAGAAAAAACGTCAGTGTGGTTGGTGTTGTTGCTGTTCTGTCCGCCCCTCCCATGACAGATCACTTGGCTCTGTTAAACAACATCAGACATGTTCAACGGAGTGTTAATGCACTTAAACATAGATTTTTGTGAAAATTAGTAGCTGAGGAGATGAAAGAGACCAAAGTCATGTCTCTCCCTTCCAAGGTAGGAAGAGTGCAGCTCTCGATTCACTTGGTGGGGCAGCGACCAACTCAGCAGTTGAATATGTGCATACTGACTGGCCAGACAGCCCGTGGCATCATTGTCTGGGTTATAGCAGAAGTGAGGCTCTTCAGCAGATATTGGGTATGAAAGTGTAAAAAACCAGATTCTTCAGTTCTCCTGCTTATAGAACAACATATTTATTCGTTATGTGGGCTGCAGTCTGGTATGAACTTAATTCAGAGGCTGTTGCAAATGCCTATTTGCAGAAGGGGTATGAACTTGCTCTTTTTAAAGTATGCTTGTGATTGTAATTGTGAAATGCAGATCAAGTTATAAATCCATCAGTGAACTATTTTAAGCCCATCTAGCCATGTTTCCAGAGATTAAACTTTTACAAATTGATATTTTTAGATGGATGAAATGAGCATATACCACATGCTAGAGGTATGAAGCAGCTTTATAAGTTGTAAGTTTAAAGCCTTCTCTTTACAATATGATGTTTTGAAATCTAATGGTGTACAGTATTTGTCATGGTGTATGTTGTTACAGAAATGTAGCACAGTTCTAAATGTCTGCAGAATAATCCATTGCTGTGTTGAAGTGAAGAATCATCAGATAAGTTTGTTGCTTTCCAAGCAAACAGAAAATTTATAATGATAATTAAGAGTTCTTACGTAGTTAATTTCTCTAACACTTGGATGAAGACTTTGTTGCTAAGCTATGTACAAAACCATGTATAAATTCCTTTGAAATGTTGGTGTGTGATATGCAACATGTGGTTTGTAGACCACATTTTAACCCTAACCCACAATAAGAATGTGGATTTTCTTTACCTTTTTGTTTTGTATTATGGCCCAGATGGCATTTCCAAATACAGCTTTCGTATAACAAAATGACCACCTCAATCAGTACATACATTTTTTGAAATTAGTTGCAGTGTGGTTCTCATCTGGGTTGCTCCTTTAGCTGTGAAATTCCTGTTAATTTTGTTACTATATCTGTATAGCTTAGTATCTCATAGATATACTGCATATATCCTATAACCATGGAAGACATGGAAGAAAATTAAAAAATACCCAGGTGTTCCTTTAGACCAGGACTTGATAGAAAGCCTGCTTTGAGTGTGGGGATGTGACAGTTCAGGCATTTTGGAACATCCACTCCTGGCAGTCAAATCAAAGAGTTTGTTACGGTCTGTTCTCTATATTGTTTTCTAGGCTTAAGAAGATTTATGCTCCAGTAATGATGTCAGTGTGAAAACCAGTGTGATAGCCTAGTACTGCCTGTGTAGATTGGGCTGTTGTGCTAGAGGTGCTGCTATGTTTGGGTTTGTTTTGTTGTTTGGTTTTTGTTTTGGTTTTTTTTGAGTTCAGTTGTAATCTGTTTAAATCTTGGTCTATTTATCTGTCCCCTTGCTGTAAGCCAGAGGGAACAGCCAACTTGTTTCAAGTTGTTTGAATGGCGTTACATTGGATCATAAAACATTCATCTAGTAGTGAGGTGCTTATTCGTAGCAGTGATTGCAGAAAATGTAATAGACATACATATATGAATTTATGCAGAACAGGGAAAAAGGGTTTGTGAAATGACAATATAGGGTACAATTGAGCGGCTATTTTTGTTCGCTTTCAAGTATAACAAGGAGTGCATTCTGAAAGCATGCAGGTCTTCCTGCTAAAAATTGCAAAACTTGTATTCTGGAGACAAGAGATTGTATTGGTAACTGGAAGAGAGCTCGAGAAAAAATGGTTGTCCAGGATAAAGCTCACCATCTGTGATGGTGATCTTTCCTGGACTGACACAGCCAGGGTGTGACCAGTACTTGCTTTTGTTTTCTCATCATGCTCAGATTTAATTATCTGCATCTAGAACAAAAACCCTTAAAAATGAGAAATAATTTACATTAGTTTGTACCCTTTTCAAAATGCTACATCCACAGCAAGTTATTTCCCTCTTTCTAGGTATAGCAGTGAAGAAATGGTGCTTTAAGTGACTGCACTGTGTGGTTGGATGGGATGTGATCCATGGATGGAATGGTTAAAACTTGAAAGCCTCCCTTCAACTCCAATAATTCCTCCATTTCTCTGAGGAATTATCAACAGGTGCTGCAGGCGCAAGTGGTGCATGGCTCTGAACTCTCAGTGCACAAAGAAAAGATCAAACAATTTTTTTTTTCCCAAAAAACCCAATCTGACAATACTTGCTAGGTTTTAAGTGAGAGAGAAATGTAACTGTTAACAATTCATCGGCTGCTGTTTTTCAATCTGTTTTTCATGTCCTACCACAAGGAGGACACTAGAAGCATGAGGAGAGACCAAGAAACTATTTTAATCAAAGAGTAAGTGCTGTTTAGAGAGGTATGGCTGGGGATGCTGCGTTCAGAAAGAAATACAGATACTCTTCTAAAATAAGTAAGATGATTTTCCCCTCCTTTTTTCTTCTTCTTAGTGTTCATCCTATCCTCCACATCATGTTTGTTAGGCTGAAGATTTTGAGAAGATAACATTTAATTTCTCTTTGTATCAAGATCTCAATCCCATCTGTGTTGACATTTTAGCTTTATGAGGGAGAATGCATTATGTAAAGTTTCCATTAGCCTGCAAAATATTAAATTAAGTGTTGAAAACATGAATTGTTTTGGTGAGTGAAGCAGAGCAAGCCACTGAGATTATTTACTGTATTGGGTTTGCATGACAAGGTTTTGGTAGTTTGGGGGCTACAGGGGTGTGGCTTCTGTGAGAAGCTACTAGAAGCTTTTCCCATGTCCAACAGAGCCAGTGCCAGCCGACTCTAAGACAGACCTGCCGCTAACCAAGGCAGAGCCCATCAGCAATGGTGGCAGAGCCTCTGTGATAACATATTTGTTAAGGAAAATAAGTTGCTGCGCAACAGCAACTGCAACCAAAGAGAGGAGTGACAATATGGAAAAGAAACAACCCTGCAGACGCCAAGGTCAGTGCAGGAGGGGAGGAGGTGCTTCAGGCGCCAGAGCAGAGATTTCACTGCAGCCTGTGGTGGGGCAGCTGTGCCCCTGCAGCCATGGAGAGTAATGGTGGAGCAGAGATACACCTGCAGTACATGGAGCACCCCATGCTGGAGCTGGTAGATGTGCCTGAAGGAGGCTGTGACCCCATGGGAAGCCCACGCTGGAGCAGGCTCCTGGCTGGACCTATGGACCTATGGAGAGAGGAGCCCACGCTGGAGCAGGTTTGCTGGCAGGACTTGTGACCCCGTGGGGGTCCTGCGTTGAAGCAGTCTGTTCCTGAAGGACTGCACCCCGTGTAAGGGACCCACGTTGGAGCAGTTCATGAAGAACTGCAGCTGTGGGAGGGACCCCAGGCTGGAGCAGGGGAAGAGTGTAAGGAGCCCTCCCCCTGAGGAAGAAGAAGCGGCAGAGAATGTGTGATGGACTGACCGCAACCTCCATTCCCCTGTGCCTCTGGGGGGGAGGACATAGAGAAAATTGGGAGTGAAGTGGGGAAGAAGAAATCAGGAAGAAGGGAGGGGTGGGGGGAAGGTGTTTTAAGAATTGGGCTTATTTTTTGTTACCCTACTCTGATTTGAATGGTAATAAATATATTAATTTTCCCCAAATTGAATCTGTTTTGCCCATGACAGTAATTGGTGGGTGATCTCTCCCTGTCCTTACCTCAACCCACAAGCCTTTAGTTGTATTTTCTCTCCCCTGTCCAGCTGAGCAGGGGAGCAATAGAGTGGCTTTGGTGGGCACCTGGTGTCCAGCCAGGGTCAACCCACCACATTTGTACTCATCAAATGAAATAAAGTTTTATTTTTTTACAGTTAGAGAACTTAGTCTACCACTCACTTCCCTTCTCTTTACCTTTGTTCAGAAAATGAGGTACACGCCACGTTCTTAATAACACAAGTGGAAGCATAACTATAATTTGTAGTTGGGAATACCGTGAGTAGCATATGTGGCTGTACATTCCTTTGGCAAGATGTTATTCACCTTCTTCTTGAGCATATAATTATGTATCATTGCTTAATAAGGACAGAACTTTGTCAAACAGTTCTCTGTAGCGTTAAGCTTTCAAACAGTGTATTGTAATAGAATGCTTTGGAAGGTATTGGAAGATTCAAATGCTGCATTTTTTTTTCCTGATGAGAGATAACATTGCTATAGCATTAATTGCAGTCTAAATAGGTAAGAGTGTAATATGCAGTAGTCTATTTGTGCATAAGTAATACAGGAATATAAATGAAATCTGTCTTGACATGCACTCATAACATTTTTCCAGCTTGTTTACAAAATGAAAGAATATCTGTCTCTGTTAGAAAAATCTATGTTTAAAGCAGTCTCCCACTATCCTTTGAAGTGTTAAATCCTCCTAGGTTTCATTTGTTTTGGCACAGGAGTAGTGGATGTTTGAGAAGCCAACAACTTTAGCTTGCACAGGAGCATTCCTGTCTTATTTTTGTTTCTAGGTCTGTTTCCTGTGTTGGGGGAAGGCGAATGAGATCACAGCTGCTCGCAAAGTTCAAGATAAAGCTGCTTCTTTAGTGTGTTTTAACGCCTTGGTCACAGTTTCTTACTGGAAGTCTTTAAATGAGCTTTAGTCTGATCTTCAATTGCTCTTTTTATAGGCATGACATCTCCCTCCTTCTCCCCTCTTTTCCCTCACCCCATATCCCAGTCCCCAGCTGCTAAACCCACTCAGTCATAAAACAAAACTGGTTATCTGCAAAATAAATATCCAAGAGGACCCTCAGAAGCAGAGCTTTTCAGTGTACGTGTTTCTGAGACCAAGTAGATAATTGGCTCAGCATCAGCTTGACAGAGGGATCAATCAATATTTGTTTTGAGATCTTTCTTTCCTTATGTTTAAAATAATGGATGTTTGCCAGCACAAAAGATAGGCTACTTTGGATACCAAAGCCGATCCATTTGAACCTTTATTTCTCAGATAGGCTGAACATCACAGAGAAAGGGAGATAAGTATGTATTTATGGTACCTCCAGTAATTCAGATTGAAAAGTAATAGCCTATTCCTCTCTTACACTTTATTATACATATTTTAAACAAATTCTTCTATCTGAATTTTGGCATACATATTCCCTGATCAGAAACACTTCTGGTTTTTCTTAGTTCCACAAACAAATTAAAGCAGCCCCTGCTTCTGTTCGCCCAGTTAACATTTTTATTGGCCTGTGTTGAGATCATATGTGTATAAAAGGAATAAACCAAGCCTGCAGTGGGGAGAATATCCATGTTGCAGTTATTTTCTTTCACGCACTGGTAAGACTTTCTGTTCAGGTATCTTTGCTTATACAGACTAAAATGTTTGGATGAAAAAGGAAGAGCTCATATTGTTGTTTGTGTTTTATTTTCTTACTTGGGAGCAGCTTGAAGGTTGGTGTAGGAAGGGTATGTTTTGTTTAAAATGCAGAATAATGGGAAATGAAAATGGTATTGCCTCTCCAGAAGCATATGGCCCGGGACAATGGGTACATAGATGGAAGTCCAGTTTTCAGTTTAGCTATTTTAAAATCTACAGCTAGTTTAATCCGAAAAAAGCTGACAAAGAAGTTAATGTTGGACTCTCACTGTTGGTTTATAAAAGTCTTGGCATACCAGGAAGATAGCAGAAACCTGGATGAGTGCCAGCATTGTAGGCCAGGTAACCAAGGTAATAAGCCTGGATACTGATCCAGGTAAAATGATGGAATAACTGGCATAGGACTTGGTTAATAAAGGACAGAGGAGAATCACAGGATGCAGCTAATGCTTGTCAGCATGAGTTTGTTAAAAATAGATCTTGTTACACCTTGACATGTTTTTGAGATGCTTATACATTGGGCTGTTGATGATGAAGTAGTGTGAAAATACACATTTAGATTTCTGTAAGGTCACTCCCTTTGTGCTACTTGGCATTTTCATGAAGAAACAAGAATGATGCAAGGTGAGAAGGGCCCGCAGTAGCTAAATTAGGCCCAAAGGAAGATGATTCTGTTACAGTTGTTTGAGGTTGTTGAGTATCTGTGTGTACCAGTGGGTTCCCATTCCTCCACACTGTAAATTTTTGTTGTTGTTGTTGTTTTTGGTCTGAGCTGTTGTAAAAACAATCACTTCCAAAGTTTATAGGTGATTTAAAGATTGAGAAAATAATAATGAATGGAGCGAATTGCTGAGTGCCAAACTGGACAAAACAAGATTGTAGCTTTGATATAGCAAATATAGCATTGTGCACCAAGAGACAAGGACATAATACTTCTTTTTAGAGCAGTAGACTCCATCCTGCATAAAACATCTGTGTCCAAAGGGCTGATGTGATCTCTGAATGCATAAGCTAGAAAGTTTGGGAAGGAGGAGGGAGATGATACTCTGTATGGCACTGAGAGGACAAAGGCTGGATTGTTTTCCTTAGTTCTAGTGTCCATAAGTAAAGAAGAAAATAGATGAAGGCTCAAAGAAGAGTAACAGGAATGATTAAAGGGTGGGAACAAGCCTTAAGTAAAAAGGTTCCTTGAGTTCAAGGTATTGAGCTTAACAAAAAGCTAAAAGGTACTCTCTTTGAGCCTTTGTAATATATAAATCCCTGAAATTCTGGTTTTTAATTCTAACTGAGAGAATAATGGAGTCCCTCTATTCTGCTTCCAGTTCTGTCATGTCTTGACAATTTTAAAAGCTTCGAAAATTTTATATATAATAAGGGCTTGAGAGTATTCTTTGGAGTAGTTAAATATAATTACCTGATTTTATAGATGGAGAAACTGGGATAAAGTCATGTGCTTTAGTTCTGCCTCTGGATTTTTTATGGAGTACATTTACAGAAATCTCCCGGTAGGGGTATTTTCTAATTGTGTTGTCCATTCAAATGGTTCTGTGAGCTTTCCAAATTCTGGGTAATAAAGTTCTGTGTGTTTTTTAAGCTAATTTACCTTTTTTTTCTGTAACTGGATCTTGAGAAATTATATCAGTATTCGCAATCCTAAAACTGAAATTCAGTGGAAACAAAGATGAAAGTGAAAGCTAGGGGAAGTGATAATTATCTGGTAACTGCAGAAAGTGAATGGTGGCATACATAGTGAAAAATATATTGAAGTACTTTATTTAAGTCTAGTGACACACAAATGCGTATGTGGGTTACTTGGAAAAAAATCAGACAATTGAGACTGGTATGGGCTGTAGCAGAATATAGAGAAGGACTGTGAAGTCAAGAAATGTGTGATAGAGTGAAACATATTGGAAATATATTCAAGGAAGAACACGTAGTTCTGCTCTTAAGTTTTAAAAATGCATCCTCTTATTTATAATTGAATCAGTGTATCACCCAGTAGATAGAAGTGCATATATAAATATTTATGTTATTTCTGTGGAAATGAATTTTCTCTCTGTATTAAGAAGTGCCATATGCTGATGTTGGAGAAAAGTTTTATTGCAGTTTCTTACAATTAAAATATATATTAAAGAAGAAGTAATACAACCCCTGAATTATTATCGTAGATTTTGAATAAATGTTCATTATGCACTGACTTTTCCTATGTAAGTAGCAGGAGGCAAATAATGAAGTAAATAATTAATGCAGTACACAATATAGTGTTTTCAAGCAAGGTGCTTATGGTTGGTTATATAGAGGGGGAAAAATATAAGTTAAACACAAAAATGTGGAAAAAATATGAAAACAAAATATGACTGGAACCAAAGGAACAAGGCATGGAATAAGATCTGAAAGTTCATGTGTAAGCAATTTTCATATTAGTACATAAGTATATATATATTTATCTAAACAGTTTGACTAATCCTTCTCAATTTGAATTTTCTCAAGGATATCTGAGTACTTGCTTTCCTATGTCAAATGAATTATTTTTCAGGTATAAACTTGTCAGCAGATGTTCCAAGGATCTAGTCTGCTTCCACCCTCGTGATATGATGGGGTGTGGTGCTTCAAAACTTGGGTACTCTATACCTGGGAAGAATGAATCAACTTTAATTAGGTCAATCTTTTAGTGCCAAAACCCTTAAGCCTTCCACTGTCCCAACAGATGCATGACAAGAAATTAAACCCACTAATCCCACTGCGGTGTGTGTATACATGAACTCTTGGAACTCCAGTGTTGGGAGAGCTGTAAAACCAGAATGGGTTATGATACCAGCAAACAAATAACACCAAGTCCTGCCTTCACAGCCTCTTTTGAACTCTTAATAACCGAGCAAAAAGTTCCAAGAAAATTACAAGTGGTAATAAATAGTCTTTCAAATTATAAGAATATTGAGATCACATGTTTATAAAAAGTATTCAGCAGAAGGTCCACTTCAGTGCTGAAGTTTGTGGGTTCAGCCCTGCAGCTGGACATAGAAGTTGTGGCTGATTTAACCTGAACTAGTTTAGCTACCGTGTCAGAATTATGTCATTGCTCAGAGCCTTTCTAACTCGTTCCAGGCTCCCTTTTTCTTTTCTAGCTGTTGTTACTTTAAAAACCAAACCCAAAATATGAACTGTACAGTAATGTTGTTGTCTGATGTGATCAACAGGGAAAATTTTCTCACTCGTGTAGCTGGATGGATGGGTGTGTAGAAGTTCTTTAGAATTTGACTGAATTTTGTTCTAAACGCTGTGTATGTGGTGTACCTGTCACAACGATCAATGTTCATTAGTGTTACAGGTAATAGAGGTGGAATGTGTAAATACATTTATGGCCGTGGTTGCACAATTCTGTTCTAAAATGCCATATTCAGTTGCGTAATACTCGTGAATTAATATGGCTTTTTTTTTTCTCCCACTCAGTTGTATTTTTTTACACCTGAACAATATAGGCAAAACCCGACAGATTTTTAAATTGAGTGATACCAAGGAGGTTCCCTAGAGTCTGTATCATTATTTGAAGGGCAGATGGCGGCGGGAGGGGGAAACAACAGGGGGGAATCTGTTTTTTCTTCCTTTATTTTATGTTCTGAGACCACAGGAAAGTTTCGGATGTAAATAATTCACTTGAAGTTGTATTTATTTTGAAACAAAATTTCTCACATACAAATACATTTTAATGTTGACAGGTACGCTTCTACCCTACTTCTGTTCAGCACTAACCTGTCTCTTTCAGCCTGTGTCCTTCTGTGAGATGTGTGCCTGGGGGGAGGGAGGGCAGTGTACCTTCTCGGCTCTCCTGTGGTTTATAGCATTGTGTGAAGCAAATGGCAGGACCCAATAATACTGCATTGTATATAATTGTTGTCATCTTTCCTCTTGGTATACTTTCTCTTCCATTTTCCTCTTGGTGTTTTCTGTGTCAAAATTTTGGTGTTACTCTAATGTTGCCCCTGTCAGCTGGTTGTCCTCATACATGAAATGAATCTCATTTTTAGCCACGTACTTTTCTTGAAGATCTCTATCCTAAATTTCAAGGTGCTTTGAGATAAAATAATGATTTATTGCACAAAGTGTTATCCAGTGAATTCATTCCCGCCATTACTTTTTTGGAGGAGCAGGAATGGGACTGGAGACAATAATGCCCTCCCCCCCCAGCCTTTATTTTAAAATTCCAGTGTTTTCAACCCAAATTCAGTCAGACACTAATCATGGGGAATGCTAACATCTTATTTTGTGTTTTTCTTTTATGATTATGAATTGAAGTTGAACACTAAAAACAAGACAAACAAAATGCTTCATTTTCATGCAAGTTATCAGTTTCAATTGTCTTATTGATTATTTTGCTTGGACCATTTCTATAGTATTAAGCATGTATGATATTCATTTAAAGTAAGTTATTAATAATACAATGTTTTGCAATATATATATTTCAACTTAATTTGCATTGTACCTCTTTGTGATTATTTTTTCATTTCTTCCATCAAGTTTCTGCAGGATATGTTCAAAAAACATTTATTTTCTGTGTACTGATGGCAAATGTTCTTCTGTCAAAATTCCTAACCAGATGTACTTACAATTGTTTTACCAGCAAAATGATTTCTCATTTTATGGGTATTGAATAACTACTTTGTGTTTATACCAAAAATAAAATAAATTTTAAAAATTCCTGGTAGAAAAAGGTACCACATACTATCCATCTTTATCCATTTTCTGAAATCTGTCTGCTTCTGTTGTAGACTGAGATATCATGGAGCCTCTTGTTATGTTTGTGTGTGCTATAGATAAGTGTTCAGAAGGAAATAAAGCTGTCCTGTGATTTCCATATCTGCTGCATGTTAAAATGCACTAAAGAGATAAATAGATCATTTTGTATTACATGCTTAGCTTTCACACAGCTGTGATTGTTACTGCTGTAGGCAGCCCTCTTAAAAAAAAAAAAAGACTTCAAATTTTGTTTGTCTAGTCTCATGCACACTATTATCTATGCCCAGTGGTTTGAACAGTGAACCATATTAATTCTGTAAGTGGTTTTAAGCAATTCATCCTCCCTGGTTGTATAAGTGCAGTTTGGTTATCAGGAATCATCACTAGGAAAATTATTCCAGCTTCTTCACAAGTTCATCAGCTCCTTCTAGCAGATGGTTTTGTTTAAAGCACAGAACTAATATAACAAGAGAACTTAATAAAAACAATGACATAGTGTGGCAATGGCAAAGTATCATAAAACTTCTGCTTGCTATGGTTTTGTCTGTCTCCTAAGTCCAAAATAGAGTCTCTCAGACCTGTCCTTGCTTCAGAATACATCTGTGATGCACATTTGAATGTGAAGTCATATCCTCTAATGCACTGACTGCTTCTATAGAAAGTAGTTTGACTTATTAACATAAAAATCTATATGATTATAGCAACATGTAAAATTTCCATAGTTATGACATGCAAAGCTCATTTTTTAATTTGAGAGTATTATTGTATAATTATGACATAACACAGACCATCAGAACTTGACTGTTACAGAAACCTAAATCTTCCCGTACTCTAGATCGATTGGAGAATAACCTGGTGTATGTGCATCCTTGTATAGTAGTAATAATAGAGACTGAACTGAAGGACTTCATTTTCAGCACTACGGCGTCCTCTGAGTGCTGAAGTGTCACTGGCAGAACAGGTTTAAGTGCCCGTGAAGAACTTGATCTTTCCAATCTTTTGATTTACCTGTAAAAGGGCTACCGTATGTGTCCGTGTGCAACTATCTGGGAGATCTTATTGATAGCTTTTTGCAATCTTAACAAATAGGTTTTTGAATGAAGATGTGCTACCACACCAAAAAGGAAGTATGCTTATATCAAGTTGTTTTCAATCCATGAATGCAGAAATTGGTTGAGTAAAATGCCAAGCACACTAAAACTTTGTGTGTAGAAATCCATCTTGCCCTCTTGGTGAATTATCCGGTTTTGCTTCTTTGCAGAAGCTAGCAGCATTGCCATAATACGGGATGCTCTGGGCTTCCCATGAGTTTCAGCCATCCCTACAGATGGAGCAAGAAGGGTGAAGGTGCGTATCTGATTTAGCTATTATGTTCTGTTTGTCCAGTGACTAGAGGGAGGGCAGCCAGTCTAAACCACTTGGGAAAATAGAGTTTGTACTACTCTAGTCTTACGAAAAATAAGTTCATTTCTGGTCCATTCTCCTTTCTCATCTAGTCCTTAGCTCCTCATGCCTGACTGCAGGCATAGGAAGGGACACAAACAAGCCTTGGACCTCTGTTACACCTCACTTCCATCTTCCAAATCTAGAAAGAGGGAGAATTTGACCTTATTTTATCTTTCCTTGATCTGCAAAAAAGGGGCTTGGTTAGACTTTGCCACAGCAGAAGGAGCAGAAATGCTTTGAAAGGCAAGAGATGCAAGTGGGCGCATTTAGCTGCTGATCTGAGCTACAGGCAAACGTAAGGTTGGCGAAACAAATACCTAATGAGAAATTTGGGGAGTAACAGGGAGCTCTACTGCCGTGCTGCGTAACCAAAGACTACCGGGGCAGCAGGAAGCAAGGCTACTGCACTTTGCGAAATGGCAGCCCTTTAACTGCTGCGTGTATTATGGATACACAGGAAGAGTTCAAAAATTAAAAGGGTTAGAAGAGAACTGAAGTGTATTTTTCCGAAAAAGAGGTTAAGTTTTAAGTTAAATGTGTCTGATTTTTTAATAGAGTTAGCACTGCAGGGGAAAGACTTGTGCACATGCTGAATGGTAAACACATTTTCAGAGTTTTAGCAAACCTGACTTTTTTACATACAGTTCATTTGTTCCCTGCTGATGAGAATTGCATTTTGCTTTGGTGAAGATAGAAAAGATACCTAATCTGTTTAGGTAACATGCTGTTAAGATCTGCTTCTTCTACCTTTAGAATGATCAGTCAGTTACTTTTTTAAGATAGCTGTGCTTCACAGCTGCAGTGGGGNTAATATTATGCCTTAGTTTTTAAAAGTCCAGTTATCTTTTCCAGGCTGTTTTTGTTTGTTTTGTTGGCTTTTTTAAGAGGAAAAGCTTTCCAGAAGCAGTATACTCAGAATTTTTATTAAGGTGTTATACAAATTTTCTGAAATCGGCACTCTCGAACAGTGCTACCTAAAATGTCTAGGCATTTGGATCTGTGTTGACTGTTCTAGACAAATGCTTTTAAATTCATACAGGCTGCTGAAATTTATAAAATCTGTCAGTCTAATAGAAACCCCTTGCTTATCTTATCCAGTGGACCAAAAGGTCATTTGATAAAACAAAGCTCTTGTTTGTAGTCCAACCTAATCTTACAAAATCTTGAGGGCTCCCCCCCCCC
>VZTO01014344.1:0-33853 GCA_013400615.1 Syrrhaptes paradoxus
GGCGAGCCCGGCCGCGGGCCGGCGGGTACCACCGGGGCATCGCTGCGGCCCGGCGGGGGAGGCGGCCGGCGGGCCGGCTGTGGCGCACCTGGCCGCTGCTGGTGAGGCCGTTCCGCCCTCATCCCTGACCCGGCACCGGCTCCATCCCCTCCTCACCGGCGGTGGAGGGCCTTGTCCCCGCGGCCGCCTAGGATGCTGCCGTTGGGCCCTTGCCTCAGCCTTTTCCTTCCCTCCGTAACGGCTGCTCTGTGCAGCTTTCTCTCCCCGGAGGTGGTTCCTGTCTGCAGGGCACCGGGCCGATCAGCTGCTCCTCAGCTGAGCCGGGTGGTCGGTGTGTGCTGGCCTTGCTCGTGTTGAGGTCCCCTGACGTTAATTGTGGCAAAGAGGTGACCTCATTAGGATGCCGCCCCTCATCTCCAGAACCTCAGCATTGTGGTTGAAGCATAACCACCGTATGTGTGACAGAGCCATCCAAATGTCCCATGCCCTCCTGCGTGACCACCGGTGACAGCGTCGAGGTCCCCTGAGGTGGCCCGTGGCTGGTTTGTGTCCCTCGGTGACTCCCACACAGGCATCCCCATGCTTGTCCCTGCTGCCAGTGTCCAGGCGTGGTGTTATGCATAGCTGTCACTTGGTTCATGAACCGTTTAACCCTTAAAATACGATGACTTTTAGTAATCAGGTTGTCAGTTGCTCCTCTCTTCATTAAAACAAGCATAGGTATAGATGCTTGTTTAAGAAATCGGTGCTGGAGGTACTGAAGGTGTTATGGATGCCTGTTAGATGGAGTTTAAAACCCATGTTTGTTCAGCAGCTCTAAAGTTTTAACAGCAGGCTCTTTTGAAGTGTTAATGAAAAATGCAGTATTGAAGAGTGATAAATTTGGAGTTTAGGGGAGGGTGGCTGGCTGAGCATAACACTGAAGTATTTCAGTGAAAACTTGCCCAAAACATTATTGTGTTACTAAGATATATAGAGTCTAATTGTCCACTGTATTTAGTAATGTCCGAGGAAAAAGATTGTAAAATGCTGGTTTTCTAGCTTGGTTATTTTTTTGTCTTTTTTTTTTTTCCCCGGGATATAAATAGTGGACAAAGGTGACATTTATTGTTTGTATTCTCTGAAGACCCACTGGGGAATGGGCAAAAGTAAACAATCCTCTTTTTAAGGATGCTGTTTGTGATAGCGGTCGTAAAAAATCCTAAGCAGATTTAAAAGAAAAAAATTCAAGTGGATGGAATGAGAATGTGAGAGCAAAAGCTGATGATATGAGAAGTTAACGTGAGGAAGCTGTCGTTGATCACTAATGCAGCTGGTGCTAGGGCACAACTTAAACACAGCCTAAAATTTATTTTAACCTTCAGCTACATCACGGTGGGCCTGAGTTTATGTAGCAGTGTGGGAGAGTCTGAACCGGTGACATGATCTGGCTGCAGCAGCAGTGGCTGGTCCCCGAGGCTGGGTGTTGCCTGGCAGGCCTCTCTGTTTTGAAACAGCCCACTGCTCCTGTTACTGCTGGAATTGGTGGTGCAGCTGGGTGCCCGTGTCCCTCCCCAGTGCTGGAAGCTGCTGTGCTTGTGGAGTACTGCCACTCTGACTCTGGGCACTTGACTGTTCTGCAGTTGAAGGCACACTTGTTATTTACTGTCATTACTGAAGTGTAAACCTTGGCAGTGTAGATATGTAGTTGGTAAATTACAAACTGGTTAAAAAATTGGAGTCTAATACTGACTAAAAATAAACTGATTAAAAAATGGAGTCTACTAGGATAGATTGATTTGCACATACTAAACAGAAAACATAATTGGAAAGCAGAAGTCCTAAGATATGCGTTTAATGGTTTTTCTTTAGCAGATGAAGATCTGATAGTGTTCTTGTCTTCTTTAATGTTAATACTAGCACTATTGTATCAACTTAGTAACTTCAGACCTATTATAAAGTGCATTAAACCTATCGTAAGCCTGATCTTGACATACTTCAGACATACTGTAGTCTCTCAATCTAATTGACTAAATGTGTCAAAGTATGTGGGGTTTTGTATGCATATTGAATGGAGTAGAAAAACCTATAGACCAACATATTAAGTGCATGTCAGTAGTGCAAAATAAAGGAATTTTAAGAGGAAATCCCAAGCACAAGTACAGGCTGGGTGGAGAATAGCTTGAGAGCAGCCCTGAGGAGAAGGACTTGGGGGTATTCGCGGATGAGAAGCTCAACATGACCTGTCAGTGTGCGCTTGCAGCGCAGAAAGCCAACCGTGTCCTGGGCTGCATCAAGAGAAGCATTAGCAGCAGGTCAAGGGAGG
Organism: Syrrhaptes paradoxus; assembly: GCA_013400615.1. Taxonomy (NCBI): domain Eukaryota; kingdom Metazoa; phylum Chordata; class Aves; order Pterocliformes; family Pteroclidae; genus Syrrhaptes; species Syrrhaptes paradoxus. The sequence goes on from VZTO01014344.1 coordinate 2,306, forward strand.
TGATTCTCCCCCTCTACTCTGCTCTCGTGAGACCCCACCTGGAGTACTGTGTTCAGATGTGGGGCCCCCAACATAAAAAAGACCTGGACCTGTTGGAGAGAGTCCAGAGGAGAGCCACAAAATTGGTCAGAGGGCTGGAGCACCTCCCCTATGAGGACAGGCTGAAAGAGTTGGGGTTGTTCAGCCTGGAGAAGAGAAGGCTCCGAGGAGACTTAATAGCAGCCTTCCAGTACCTGAAGGGGGCTACAGGAGAGATGGGGAGGCACTCTGCATCAGGGAGTGTAGTGAGAGGACAAGGGGTAACGGGTATAAGCTAAAAGAGGGTAAATTTAGACTAGACATTAGGAAGAAATTTTTCACTATGAGGGTGGTGAGACACTGGAACAGGTTGCCCAGAGAAGCTGTGGATGCCCCCATCCCTGGAGGTGTTCAAGGCCAGGCTGGATGAGGCTTTGAGCAACCTGGGCTAGTGGAGGGTGTCCCTGCCCATGGCAGGGGGGTTGGAACTCAATGATCTTTAAGGTCCTTTCCAACCCAAACCATTCTATGAGTCTATGATTCAGTGTTTTAGAATGAGGTGGTTTAATTATGGAGGTTAATGTTACAACACTAATGTCTCACTTCAGACCTGAAACAAATATATTTCCCAGAACTGCATTAATTCACTAAATGTGATTTATTCCTGATTTTATAAATTCTGAGCAAAGTGTCCATGCTGGGACTTCACGGGAGGACTGCTTACCTTTAGAGAGCAGGCAGTGGTGATGTGGGCAAGCAGGTCAGCCTGCACCAAGTTGTTTTATATGGCTTGGTGGGGGACAGCCCCTCAAAGGGCTCTGCCTGAAGGCTGGCGTACCTGAGAGAGGTTTGGGAACATGATGCAAGAGTAAATGAAGTCTATGCACTCCTCTGTCATGATGTAAGTTGTTTGCATAACATTCTCCTTCTTTTTGGCATGGATGCAGGCGACAGCACCAGGCTGTTCCTTAGGGGTGGAACTTGCTTGGAAGTGGAAAACATGGTCTATTATTCAGGGTGGAACTTGCTTGGAAATGGAAAACATGGTCTATTATTCATGTTTATTACAGCGATGCCTTGTAGGCCTCCTGGATGTGGGGCTTAATTCTGAGAGTCTCTGCAGAGATATTCTAGCCGAAAGCCTTTGATACAAAGGTTTTGTAGTTAAGATCAATGAGATAAGGGGGGCTGAGGAGGAGGTAGTGTGCGTGAGCAATGTGATGGGTGCACTCATTGTGGCAGTTTCACCAGTCAAGGGATGAGTGAGGTGAGCTTTCTTTGGAAGATGGATAGTTTTTAAATCTACTTCTCTCGCACAGGCCTCTTCTGAATCAAACAATATTTAGTGACTTTAAGGTTTATTCAAGAAACTTGTTTTCTGTTAGCAGATTTTTAAATGTTTATATGAAAACTATATGTGGAATTTCATGTGTTTGCTACAATGTCAGCTTGCTAGTCAGTGAAAGTCTGAGGGGGTAAAATAATATGTGATGTCATGTTGGCTGGCTTTGATTTATCCACACAATACAAACAGCACGCTAGTCTGCTCAGTTCTTACACCTGCATGTTGCTTCAGAGATTAATTGATGATTCCTGATTTGAAATTCTACTTTCAGAGTACGTTTTCTGAGACTGTATAAATATAAAACTTCTACAGTGAGTTTGCTAGGTATTTAATGGGTTACGCTACTCTTGATCATTTTGGGCTGTCTTCTGAGGAACTGTCCCGTGGGTTTTTTTGGAGTTTGTTACATTCTGTATACATACAAACTCTGATTTTGAGGCTCTGCTTTGTAAGTCTTAGTTACACTTTAATTCTGAAAGCCTAGTGCATGGAATATTTATTCTGAATTAAGCTTTTTTTAAAAACAGCCATACTCTTTCACCCCACATCTAACTTTCTGCTGGTCTGCAAGTGAAGTTTTAATGCCTTGTGCAGTTAAGTGCCATGATATTTTCCCTGAGAGGTTTGGGGATTTGCTACCCCATTCTGATCTGTTGATTGGCTTTTTTTTTATTTCTGAGATACAGTGGAAAGCATGAGTTTTGGAGTTTTTTTCCAAGGTTTTGAGAGGAGTAACTCCAAGGGGAGAGCTGAGTTTTTAGTGTACTATATTATTATTTTCCTTATTATAATTTTCCTTTGTTTTATAAGGAACGTCTTGTAAAGGAGGATCAATTTAAGAAATAAAAAAGGCAAGAATGCCAAGAAGATACTTAACTAAATGTAGAATACCCATATTTGCCCTTTCCACCTACCTGCCAAAGAGCCTTGTTATAGTTAATGGAATGACCATCATATTGTCATCACTGAATTCCTTGGGATAAATAGTTTTTCTTCTGTTCCTCAAGTAGTTGCTCAAAGGTACAAGTCTCTAGGAAAGTTGCTGTAGCTGTTTGAAGAGGATGACTGGATGAAAGATGTGTTGTAGACCTAAGGGTTTGAAAGTGGATTTTGACTTGCTGGAAGAATAGATAGAAACCAGGCAACAGCAATCTGTATCAGGAAACTTAGAAAAAAGACTCTAGTGCTTACATAAAACAATCCTATCTGTGCAAAGCTTGAAGGAAGAATTGTCTTGTGGTTAACAAGTATATTCTTTATATCTGAAAAGAAGTGCATGCACTTGTGCATAAAGAGGCTCAGAGCATGAGTGATCTTGCAGAATAGTGCCCAGTCTGAGAAAGCTGGGTCAGCCACAAGCTTCCTGTGCAGCTGTGAGTGAGCAAGGGACTTAAGCTCCTGCGCTGGTACAATAGGATCATGGGTTGGGGGGAAAAGTGGGCAGTTCAGATTTTAATGAAATCTTTTTAGTTGTAGGGGTGTCAGGGGTGATGGGATGATGAGGGAACAAAGACTTGGTTCTCTGTTCTGCCTTCTGTAGTGGTTTGGAAGCAAAAACCCTGGGGAAGACAAAATCTTGTTTGGCTGTTGGAGGACCAGTGTGCTTTCTGGTGAGGTACATCTCCTGGGCTGTCTGATTGCTTTGTGGGGCTTTCTTAGGATCTTTGCAGAAGTTCCCAATTTGCGTGTCAGGGCTTTGTTTGTGCCACTTTCTAAGTTTAGGGAAGATAGCTTCAAAACTGTTACTCCTGCTTTTCAGAGTGTTGTTACTACTTTGCACCTTCTCTGGTCTCACATGTCCTGGCTGAACTGATGACACTTAACAGGCCTCTACCAAAAGTTCATCCTCCAGTCTGCCTCAGACGAGTTAAAATTTATATTCATACTGAAATCCCTTCTGTGTACATTCTGAACCTTTCTTCCTCACTCCTATTCTCTGTTGTTCAATTTAAACTTGCCAGTAGTGCTGTCTTCTACCCCCCTACTGTCTTGCAGATCAGAAGAAGTTTTTGCAAAGTGAAGATACGGTGTTTGAAGGCTATGGTTAAAATAACCAGTAGATAACTAATCTCTTCTCGCTTAAAAGTACATTGTTTTTCCATCTGTTTGATTTGCTGCACATTCAATCCCTGACTGGCATAGGTTTTTTTGTCAGTAGAAGGAAAGCCTGGTAGATTATTGGGTTTTTTGTATATTTTTCAGTAACAATACCACTTTGTTGGTTTTCTCATTTTCAGTCATTTATTTTTAGAATTAAAAAAAATGCTACATAAAATTGCTTTCAAAAACCTGACTCCAGAACAAACTAGTGATCAAAACATTAAAGAATGCCATATGGCTCCTACCAATCTTGACGCTGTTATATTTCTGAAAAGTATATTCTGTGTTATTAATAATATTCAATGAAGCACTCTCAGGGTGGGAAAATATTTACTGACATTATTATGAAATATACTTTTCATAGCATTCTTATCCAAGATGTTCTAGTCAAAATATTAGGAGTGAATCTTTTGGGTTAATCCTTGCACGCAATGGGTTAGAAGAAGATGGATGCTGGGGCAGATATAAGTTATGAAAGGGGGAAGAAGATGCAGCAACTGAAGTGTTTCAAGATTAGCAGTATAACAATTTTGAATATACCCACTATTCATACAATTTACAAAATTGTAGTCCCATGCCAATAGAAAAGGGAAACTGAATTAAGAAAGATTGAATACTAATTGCTCTAAAAGTCTTCTGTATAGTTTATATGAAATCAGATGGTTCAGAGCTCATATATAGGGATATGGAATATGACTGTGTTGTTTAAATCAGGATAATTTAAATTCATGCTTGCAAAGAAATTGCCCTAAAATCCAAGTGGTTAAAATGTGAGTTCTATCTTGTCATGTCATGGGGACAGGGAGGAAAATTATTCTTCAGATTTAAATGCTGTAAAGCTCTGCTACAGCTAGTAAGCAAGTTGCTATAAATAGATGAACATATACTGGTTTTGGTAGGGCACAGGAACAACACTGAAACCTCTGTTACGTCTGCTTGACTTAAGTGGGGCCCTGCACAAGTTCTGGAGTCTTTGTTGTCAAAGCAAGGCAAGACATAAAGAAAATGAAAGCACAGATGATGACTGATATCATTTACTCACTAGGAGGGCTTGTTTTATGGAGATAGAAGCCAAAAATGAGCAAATATATGTGCAAAAAAACCACAGTCCTTTCCACTATCAGGTGGAAAGGTTGTCTGAACCGAAAATTGCAGGAGCTAACTAGATAGCTGCTGTTTTTTGGTTCATGTCACTTTTGATGGTAGCAGGTGAGAGCAAGAAAATGTGTTTTCACATTTGGCTGTTCTAACAATTAATTAGTACTTTTTCTAATCTTTTGACTTGGAATACTTTTTTTTTAAATTGGATTGTTTCTGAAGAAACTGGAAAAAATAAAGCAGTCTGTGTGTATGTGCTGGTATCGTTTTGATTACGTTCTGACCTTGAATACATGGATATTTAAGATTCCAAGATTTTTGTGTAACCTTTTCTCCCTAAGTGAAACCAGAGACCCTCGTGGATAGCATTGCATAAAAATGACATGTAAAAGTGAAAACCACACACAAACATCATGAGTGTTGGGGATTTTAATTATGGTGATTTTAGACTTGTCTATCACGGAACTGTGTAAGGTTTAGATTATTCTAATGGACTGTTGTTCTTAGAAGTACCCATGGCTTGTTCTGTCAGTTGTTATATGTGTTAGATCAGTGAGAAACAATTAGTTTAACATACTCGTGAATGTTAAGAGTCTCTTGTCTATTATTAGCCTTGCATCGGTTTGCAAATCTGTTTTCAGTATTTAAATAAATTCAGAATTATAGTTAAGTAATTTCAAGGTACTGGATATATCAATGCATGACTAATTTTAAGGGGACGATACTGTGCTTTCAGCTGAGTTTTAAAAGGCTGATTTCATTGGAGCTCTTCTATTGGGAATAAAGTGCAGACCTGCAAAAAAATACGTCAAATTCCTAGAGAAGATATTCCTGATCATAAATTGAGTGCTCTTAGAGAAGTTTCATGTTCTTCTGGAATAAAATGCTCTTTTCAAATACTGGTCCTTGAAAAGGTTCCTGTGTGATAGTAACAGTAATCCAAACAGCAAACAGATGACAAAACCAAAATATATTAAATGTTCAACTTTCTCCTAATGAACATGAGCTAATCTTCTTACGATAAATTTACGGATATTAATATAGCAAAAATAGTTGCCTAATATAATTATTGTGAGCTGGTACCCTGCTGGCAGAGCTTTTTTTTATTCCTTGAAAGGAAAAGCTGCTGTTAGCTAGCCTAGCTTATTAGAATGGTTTGTTGTTTTTAAATTGGAAAGCTGGTTGGTCAAATTAAAGTCTAAGGTAGGGGTGAATTTATTTGTAAGTGTTACTTGTTCGTTTTGCAGTCTTTTACTTCTGCAAAGGATAAGCGTGAGCAGCTGCAGTGCAGTTATGTCTCAGTCCACCTTTTTTTAATTTTAGAATTTAACTTGAAGAAATCATTGTAGGGCCTGTACTTATTTTTTTTTTCTCTGTGTTTCTTTGCTCCCAGGTCTTTAATGCCTTTTGAGGTTGTTATTCTAATTTTGAGAGTCCCTTGTTTAATCTTAAAATCCTACCCTGATTCCCACCTCTGTTCCCATTCAGCCTAGGAGTTCAAGCCTTCCCCCAGTTTCTGCTGTGGTTGTGGAATGCTTAGAAAGTCACGTTTCAAGAGGAGATTGATCAAACTTTTGAAGGACGTCTTGAGGCTTCACATAATAATTTGTTTTGATAATTTAAAAAGCCCAGATATATCATGCAGCTGCATTATTTAATTATAAAGTCACGGCTATCCTTTGGTATAGTAGGGGAATACTGGAAATAAAGCAGTTAGCCTTTGGGGAGAAAAGACAACTTGAAAAAAAAGGACTTGCAAATGCTAGCACTTAATTGCCACAGTAACTTTGAATATATACTCAGTCCTAAACATGAAAGATGTTTTATTGCACAATATTAAAGCTGCTCTTGGGAGAACTTCACAGATTTGGTCATAAAACACTTTTTTTTTTTTGATGCTGCCATATACCGTTAGTCTAGACAAATGACCTTCCCCACCCTGATATTGCATTTATTGCTCAGGAATGTCACTTATAAAAATGAAGCTATCTTTGTCCTTGGTGACTGGCATTGCAGGTGTGTTCCCATGTGGTACCTTAACTATATTATGTTTTATTTGTTCACAGGGTAGCCCTAGTTCCTTGAGAGTGATAGTGGATGCCTGTGGTACACCATGGCAGCTGACGATAAGGTTGCCATTTTAACCGATGATGAAGAAGAACAGAAGAGAAAGTACGTGCTTGCTGATCCTTTCAATGGCATTTCCAAGGATCAAGACTTGCCACCGCATAATGAATCCCCTTCAACGGAAACAACCACTGTTCCAGATGAAGAGCTAGATTGGTTAGAAAAGCACTGCGTCAAAATCAACAATGATCTCCTGATCTCCAAGGTCTTCTATTTTTTCTTCTATGCTGCATATGGCTCTCTCTACCCCTTGCTGCCTGTGTACTACAAGCAGCTGGGTATGTCACCCAGTCAGAGTGGACTTCTAGTGGGCATCAGGTACTTTATTGAGTTTTGCAGTGCTCCTTTCTGGGGAGTGGTGGCAGATCGCTTCAAGAAAGGGAAGATTGTTCTCCTCTTTTCGCTTTTATGCTGGGTTTTATTTAACCTGGGGATTGGATTTGTTAGACCAGCCACGTTAAGATGCGTACCAAAGGGCTTTCCCCCAGCACATCCCACAAATGCAAGCAGCCTTTTAACAACACTTTCGCAAAATGCCTCGATGTCTTCTCCACTAACCACAGTGAATACCATACCCCCGAAAGTTCGTGCAAAGAGAAACCTGCTCACTTCCAGTCCAGTCACTTTGGAAACAACAGGGACAGCTAATCCTGAAATAACATTTCTGTTAACAACACAGAGCGGTGATGTGGAGTCTGTCTTGGAAAACAGTACCCATTCTATGTCAAAAAACACCACCACTAGCTCAGTTTCACCATGGAATGTGACTCCAAGTACCACCCCAGCTGCCGTCACCACAAAACTGATGCCTTCTGACCAAGTTGTGCTTGTTTATGATCAACAAGAAGTAGAAGCCATCTTTCTACTCATTTTGCTGGTAGTCATAATAGGAGAATTTTTCAGTGCTTCCTCTGTTACTATTGTGGATACCGTAACTCTGCAGTACCTGGGCAAACACAGGGACCGGTATGGACTGCAGCGTATGTGGGGGTCTCTAGGCTGGGGGCTGGCGATGCTCTCTGTGGGGATTGGCATTGACTATACCTATACAGAAGTTGCCATTGAAGGTCAAGGATGTAAAGCTCCCGAGTACAGGAACTATAGGATAGTTTTCATCGTTTTTGGTGTTCTGATGACAATGGCATTAATTGTGGCCACCCAGTTTCGATTTCATTATGCGCACTTCAAGCAAGATGAAAATAAGAGAAAAGAGGTAGAAATCTCACAGGTGGACAGGAGTGCCTCCAATGAATCCTCCGATAACAGTCCTACCAGTATGAGCCAGTCACAGTCTTTCAGTTTTTGGGACCTAATAAAACTGCTGTGTAGTATCCAGTACAGCTCAGTGCTCTTCGTGGCATGGTTCATGGGGTTTGGATATGGCTTTGTGTTCACCTTTCTTTACTGGCACTTGGAAGACCTGAATGGCACCACCAGTCTCTTCGGAGTTTGTTCTGTGCTCAGTCATGTGTCTGAGCTGGCAGCCTACTTCTTCAGCCACAAACTGATTGAATTGGTTGGTCATATCAGGTAAGATGTTAGCAATCATTAAAGAGGTATACAAAAAATATTGAATTTCAGGCTTAGCCTTGTATTGCAAAGTGAAATTCAAGCTAATCCTTTTATTTAAAATGTCAAGTCCTGCTCAGTTACGTAGCTTACCTGATGGAGTTTTTCATTATTATTTTAGTTTAAAGTGCTCTGAAATGCTTCCTTTGCATTTGAGTTGCATGTTAGTACGTGCATTGCTTGGCACTGTAACCTTTTGCAGACAGTTCCAGAAGACATCCTAGTTCACTGATGTAAAGCTCTGTTAGAGATCTGCATAAATTGCCACCCACTCAAGGATTGTCTGCTTTGACATATAAATACCATTAATTTTACAGTCTTTTTCCTGTGAGTAGCAGTGTTCTGGAAACCTCCTGCTTTAGCCTTCTCCTTGCGGGGCAGTTCTTTGCCCCCACAGTAGCCTGGAAAGGTGTCACTTGCATGCTGAGAGGGGAGGAGGATGACGTGAAGAAGCAAGGTGAGCACCTCCTGTGCACATGCCCTTGTAATCAGACTCAGGGTGTTGGCAGAATGAGGTTGCAGCCTGCTAGTGTTGCTTACCAGTTCAGTTCCTCGCTCTCTTTCTTTAATTGCAATTCTGTGTGTTAGCGACCAGAGTGAGATGGCTGCCCAGGGCTTCTCATGTAGTTTTTGCCTTGTGTAAGTGAAACTGACTACTTCCAGCATGTTAGTGAACATTGTTTTCCAATGAATTCACAATTGACTTAATTTCTGCATATTCTAAATCCCTTCACTGCTCTTTAAGAAAAGCTCAGGGGAAGAAAGATAGGTGGGAATTTGAGTTAATGAAGCCATAAAGGATATTTTTTCGTATTTACTCAGGTACTTTGTGCAAGTGAGCACAGAGCCCTGTGTGCTGTTAGCATCATGTCCTTTCCAAATGCCCCGTTTATAATCATACAGTCATTGAGATGTAAGTATTTTTAAGCTGTCCGCACTGTTCTTTTTGTGCATTCTGTTCTGTAGTTTTGCTCTTTGGGGTTTTGTGGGTTGTTTTTGTTTGTTTGTTTGTTTTGCTTTTATTGGGATGAATTTTTTGATTTATTTGACCTGTACCAAAAATGTTTGAGATGCTTAGCACAGTAATTTGAGATGGGTTTTTTTTCTTCCTTTAAACTGAGGAGGATCTCTTTACTTTGAGTCAGTCTTTTAATCTCTGAATTTGACAATAATTAGTATGAGAAAATATGACATCTTGCATGCAAAGACTGGAGGAAGGATATGATAATGGAGGAATGGTGAGAACAGATCACAATCTTGATAGCTACATACAGCTTGGGTATGCTTTTTCAATGTATATTGTTACAGTACAAAATTCAGGCTTAGACTTCAACTAGAGAAAGAATGAAAAACAAAAGAATGGTGGGCTTGTGAATAAGATGAAATAGAAGGGGATAGGAGCATTGGCCAGTAAAAAGAAAGATGATGTACAGGATTAACTCCTCTTTTTTTAATTTACACTGTCAAGGCTATGAAGCCAAAATTGAATCAAGATTAAGTTGTTTAAACACTAGCTCCTATTTGCAATAAAGCAACATTCTCTATTCCTGCACCTGAGAAATGCGCATTAGTCATATTTTAATGTTATCTAATGCTTACTTGTATTTACTCATCACAGTTTATGAGATGTCTCCTGTTTGCATTTCTTCTTGTACTTTTTGAACTCTTTATAATGCATGGTTTGTTTAAGAGAAGGCAAACTTTTTTTTTCCAAAAAAAGAGGAATGTATAGGAGTTAGTAGCTCTTATGTCTGCTGCCTTATAATACAGCAGATTAATTTATTCTCCCATTAATAAGAACCAGTAGCCTCCAACTATGTATCCTTCTTGGAACCACCTTAGCCAGAAGCATTTGGGATCAGTATTTTTTTTTTTTTGGATAGCTCAAAATTCCTTGTTTACCATTTTGGCATAAAAGCAGTTACATGTTTATGGGAATTCTGGTGTAAGCTCTTGTATGAAATAAGATAAAAGTACCTGTTAATCCACAACTAGCTGTGAATATTTCACAGGGTATTTCACAATTAGAGGGAAGGTGACTGGGCATCTCTTTTTGGTAAGAGAACTTCAATGCTGAGGTTGTCTCACCTTCCATTGACTTCTGTCACTAATTAAAAAAAAATAGGGTATTTGCACTCTTTCTTCTGGGCTGTTAGACTCCTGGATGTAGACAGCCTTTCTGGAGTATTTATTTGAACATTCAGTCTTTCCTTCCTGTCCTAATTCTTTGAAGACAGGCATGAGTGCTAGAATTGCATGCACTGTCACAGTAGCAGGAAAAAAATGCTATTGACTGACCTTTGCAGAACTGCAAGAAAACAGGCTTTACACCCTTCTCAGATAGAAGCTCAGTCTTCTTTTTTTAGCCTTGTAAAGCTCTCTGTTTCTACCATTGTACATGTTGGCATATAAGACCCTTACAACATTTTGAAACCTATTCTGTTCTCATAGTTTGTTTTTTATTAACTAATATTCAAATTATTGTCCAAGCATTTTAAGGATGACCATACTAAATGTGTGCTGATTAAAATGCCTGATTTCTCACTTTATTAGCTTTACTGTTCATATGCATGTGCACTGCATGAGTGCATATGTTACATATGCTGCTAGTGTTTCTAACATTGTTTATTAGGAGGGCACTAGAAGAATCTGGAGCAATGACAGTGATGGGTTTAGCTAGAAAGCTGTTCTGTGATTGTACAGATTTATGAGGAGAGGGAATATTGCAAATGTTAGAAGGGTGTTTTTTGCTTTCTATCTTCCAGCCACCTTCTGAGAGATGACAGAGTAGATTTTCGTTTCAAAGTAAACTAAAGAGTTAAATAAGTCTTGAGAAAGTGTGAAGGCCACAAGTTCTTCGAGAGGATGTTGCGATAGAAAAGCATACAAAACTGGGTATCAAATATTTAGGCACCATTGTTGAATGGTATCCTGTGTAGAAGCACTCGTAACTGCCATTGAGTTTAGGAAGATGATTATCTCTGAAAATAACCTCCTATTTGAGGTTAAGCTTGAATGGGTTTGTCTGACCACAATTCCAGCATGTGAATTTTTATAGGAAGCAGAGACTAGTGGTTATGGCTGTGAACAGCTTAGTCTCCTTAATGTAAATATAGATTCAGTGCTTTAAGTGTTTAACCTGTAAATTGGATATGGTGTCTCTGTGGATACTGTATATAGGGTTCATAAGGAACACCTGTTTACATTATCTATTTAGGTCTGATAAAGAGCCTAAGTGATTGTTGTAAGTATGTTTTTGAAAAGACATGGTAAATACACAGAAGTTCTCATGTGATGTACCCCTCCAAAACCGTAATTATAGAAATCTTCATAAACTGTAATTTGCATAAAACTTTGTTCATATTCTAAGAAATCAAAAGGTAGAACCTGACTAAATTGCTGCTCTTAAACTCTGAAACCAGATCTTTCTGCGTGTGTAACATGGTGGAAAAGCATAGGTAGCCGAGTGTGTTAGTGGTGATGTAAAAACTAGGAAGCAGGAGGACACCACATCTCTGGTCTGGCAGTGACAGGCAACAGCTGGGATGGGAGAAAAGTTCTTGCTGCACAGGCAAAGTTTTTTTCTAGACAAAAGTGAAATAAAGGTGGCAAGAACTGGTCCTAAACAGAGAGCTGGGTGCATCTGTTCTGCCAATGAGGAAAAACAAGTGTATGGTGAGGTGGTTCCCTAGTACCCCCAAGAGTGTGCATCACCCTGGGCCTTACTAGTAGGGGAATGAAGAAAGGAGCCTGCAGATGTTGTATGTTTGCTTACCTTTTGTGGCAAATATGTCCTAATACACTTCAGAAATGTGACTGTACAGAATAATTATATTAAATTGTGGCTATGAAAGGAACTTAATTATTTGTTTGGAACAGAAGGCATTAATTAAAGGGAGAGATTAAATTTATTATGCATGGCGCAAAGAACAAGCTTGTTCTCTTTATTGTATAGTAACAAACTTCTTCATGGCTTCCCATGTTTTCTTCGATAAATGCTTGGGCTTGTGTTGCCTAAAGGCAGTTTAAACCAGGTATTCATGGACCTCACATGTGTCTGGAAGCAACACAGCTTGGTCTGATGTGCGATATGGGGTGGGGTAGGGTAAAAGTTCCTGCAAGCTTACCCAACTTGTTGAAAGTAAAATATATCATTTTCTGTAAATCCATGTTGTTGTGAAATGCACAGACCTGCCTTTGTAATTTTGAATGTTTTTTGGTATCACTAACATAATGAAGACTATGGTACTGTTTTTTTAGCTGTCAGTGTGTATATTGGAAGACCTCAAATGTTAACAAGATGCTGCATTTTTATGATTGCATCTCACTCTAGATTGTTCAGTGGCTATGTACCATTTGATTAAATCTTGGTCTGCTTTTGTAGAATAATTAAGTAAAAAAGCACCACAAAGAATAACAGGCCCTTTCACAGTGTCGGTGCTTACACCTTAATTATTGCATTTATTTCACTTGTGCCAAACCAGGGGTCAACCAAGATGCCATGTTTGGACAATAAATTAACCTTGTCCCTGAAAGGTTGTAATAGCACCTTTTCTCAAGCTAAAAACATGTTTTGAATTAAGTCTTTGTTTCCTAAGATCCATATAAAAATAAGAGAAAGCTGTATGAATAAACACCCCCAGAGGTAAGCTAAACTAAATCTGAAAGCTGGAAGGGAAAAGTCATCAGGTTAAATGTGCAATGGGAAATGCACTGCACAAATAGTCTCTGTACTTCATTGTTTAACAACTTGTTTAAGAGCTTTTTTTCCTCTTCATTCTGAGATGCAGCATCTGCTGCTTTTCAGCAGGATGGTTAAGTTTTATCCTGAGGCATGTTGTTATAAACCATATTGCTTCTGTAGGATGTGTTTTTGGAGTAGTTCTGAGCAGTTTGCAGATACTGGGACTATAAACTTATATTGATGGGGTAAAATTAATTAATCTAGTAGAAACCTGCACCAGGGTTTGATTAAAATTGCAGAATGAATCTCTGATTAGAAAAGAAGATTGGTTGGAAGGGATGTTGAATGTCCTTAGAAATGGTCTCTCTGAAATACAATCCTGTGTAGAGTGTGGCATGGAACTACAGAGCTTAGTTAAAAGCTCAGTGGATCTGCTGTCCCTTTGAATTTTTTTTTCTATTAGGATTTTGAAGAGAGTCTTAATGTTAGAGTCAGTTTGAATATGTGTTTGGAGTGGGAAAGAGGAGAGTTTAGGTTTGGGTGTAGGACTGCAAGAATGTGTTTTGTGTTGAGCAAGTGCTTTAGACTGGCAAGCTGTTTGTACATGTGCAAATTATTGCTGAAGCAGTAAGCTACCTTATAACATACCAAACAAGGAAACTGCCAACTATCCTGACTTCTCATTTCCTTGCTTCCTTTAGAGTGCTTTATATTGGTCTTGCCTGTAATACAGCTCGATACATTTACATCTCGTATCTGGAAAACGCTTGGACTGTTCTTCCAATGGAAGTACTTCAAGGTAAGACAGTGCAGTAGTGCCCTTCCAGTATAAGATGAGATGCTTACATTTATCTTGTATTTCAGCTGAACTGTGATAAAATAAAAATGTGGTATTTCTCTCTGGTTATGGCCACAAATATCCCAGAAGACATAGGTTCGTTTATCTTGGGAAATATGTGACGTCAAAAGGGTGGGTTTGCATTTGATTGTGCACAGTTCTCTGTTTATTCAAACAGAACTGTGCGAGACCAACACACCCTTTAACTAAACAAAGAGGCAGAAGCATGAGCTGGGTACACACCTGCTGCAAATCCTGTTTGGTGGTAAATGTGAACTTCATTAAATGTAAAAGGTTGTGGTTCTTGAGAGGATGCTGTAAAAAAAACCCCACAGTCTGGGTTATTTTGTCTCTATTAAAATATTTTGTAGTTTTTCAGTGGTACTGTTTGATTAATACCTTTAAACTGTAGAATAATTTTTCTAATAGCTAGAGGAATTTCTTTCAATAGCTTTGTCTGAGCTAATAGAGCTTTTTTAAGATATTTGTCCATTAATTTAATGAGAAGGACAGAGGTGTGGTCGGTGAAAAGTAATTTGAGCCCTGTTTTCAAGTTGTACTAAGAGGTCTGTGAGACCTTCATTGCAGTGTTAAATTGTTCTAACTTAGATTTTACAACTTCTTTTTTGTGTTTTCTTTTGGGTGCCACTACAAAGATAGTAAACTATTTTACCCTGTTTCGTCAATATTGGAAGAATACTGAAGTATTTGGGTTTGTAAGCTTGCAAGAGAATGGTTAATTTAAACACAGAAAATGTTTTCCCTTCCTTTAAAAATAACTGTACCATCTTTGTTAAAGCCAATATTTTGGATTTATACAATACTACTTAGAAAATTTTCCACAGATTATACTTAGAAATTCTATTTTTCTATGTACAGCATAATTTGAATTTGCATCAATTTTTTCTATTATATTTAAAGAAATCCTTGTAAGGTAGATTTTAACTTGAGTTCTAAAATGTCATTGGAGAGCGCTGTGTAGATCTCTACATACATGTAGAGAAGCATCTGTTTGTGCCCTGGCTCCTTACCTCCCTGCTAACAAGAACAGTTTGTTGGATTAAGACTGCCACAACAGCAAGCTTCTGAATTTTGTTAAACACCCTGAACCACAACTATTTAATTGATACTAATTCATACAAAGTGTTCAAATAGGAAAATGTTACGAAGAACCTGAAGAATGTATATGTGTTATATTCTTGCCTGCTTAAACATGTAGGGGGGAATAGATGATGAATACAAAGCTTTCGATATTTGCCTTCTAGGTAATTCTATTTTAAAGGTACCTCAACTCAAAATATAGGAAAAAAACTTGTGCCTTAAGAATGCAGCCATAAGTTTGTGCCTCGAAGTATCCTGTAGTCATGGCTGAGAAAAAATGTTTCTTTTACTTTGAATCTTGTTTTTATTCTACTGAAATTTCAATATGAATTGCTTAATATGTAGGTTTGTCTCTACAGCAAGGCTGTGAGGGAGCTGCTTCAGTGGGCTTTTGTGTGTGGTATAACCTTGAGTAATCAACATTTAAAGAAAAAAACTAAGTACTTTTGAAATAATACTTTCTCATAAATTTATCTGCAGACTTTATGCTGAATCATGTACACTTCGGTTAATTTTGCTATTTGCAGTTATTTATAGTCAGCAAATGACAAAACCGAAACAAACTAAACATCCACACATGCGCAGCTCCCTCCATCCCCCAAGCCTCTTCATGTTCTACATGCACTTTTCAGCCTGCATCTAACATCATCTATTAGTGTCCATGAAGTCCATAGGTATGCTGTATGTGTGCCATACATACTGCCACTACTTTTGTTACATTCCAGTAATCTTATTCAGTGTTTGTCGTCGTTTATAAAACCATGGGTACAGTTTCCTAAACACCTGGTGGCAGGGAACTGTGAGGGTTTCACTCACCACTTAGGGTCACGGGCAAGAGACCGACACAACTTGTGAAGAACAATAAAACAACTGAATTTATTAACTATTTACAACAAGAAGCAGGATATTGAAAGAGAGAAACTACATCTTACACAAAAAGCACTTCTCCCCCACCCTTCCCTTTGGCCCAAAGCCCAAAGGCTTTGTTCCATACCTCTCCCCCCCGGCAGCACATGGTGGGAGGAAGATGGGGGATGCAGTCAGTTTGAGCTGCTCCATGGTTTCAAAGTCTTCTCCTGGCTGCCTCATGGAGTTTTTTCCAGCTCGGGGCTTCTAGTTCCAGTGTGGGTCCTCCACGGCTGCTTCCAACGGGGCTTCAGTCCCCCAGCTCACCACATGGCAAGGGAAAATGGCAGAGCTCTCAGTGACTGGAGTGCCATGCAGTTCCATTATCTCTCAAATCCTGCTCCTCTTCTCCGCCATCAGAGGTCTTCATCAGCTCCCGGGAAGAAGGGCTCCTGGGCGAGCCATGGCGGGGGCTGGGCTACAGGAGATCATTCTCAGAAGCCCAGCAGGCGGCTAGATGGACCAGATCGGCCATCTGCACCATGGTCTCTTCTGGGTGCCTTGCCGCGCCAAAACTATTGTTCTGTGCTCCGTCCTAAATATGTTATTCACAGAGGCGCGATTGGCTGCTCCTGGCTTGGGCGGGGCCATCCTGAGCAGGACCCTGCCTTCCAAGCAGTTTCTTACAAAAGGCTAAGTGTGGTGTCCTTTCCCCCACTCCCCCTGTTACCAAATGCTTGGGGGGGGTTGAAGGATGAGGGTGACTCCTTAAGAGTCATTTAAAGAAACGGAGCCAACACCTTAACTTCTTCCTTGCGGCCAGGCAACCCATAACTGTTGCTGAATGGGAGATCAAGTTTATCCTTTTAGATGTACTGTTCACTTTTTTCTCCCCTTTATTCTTTTCTGCTTCTTGCTCTTACTGGTTTTAATCTCCTCTTGATTCATTATTTCTTTTGCTGCAGTTACCAAATCCTGTTTCTTTGGGCTCTGCTTGCTTTCCTACACATGCACTTGAATCTGTTGGTAGGGATAAGAGGTGACACCTTAATGAAATTTGGTGAGGTGGAAGCTCTTATTTTTAAGTGAGTTTGTTGACAGAGGGAGGCAGGAGTTGTAGCTGCTTTGCATATGTAAGGTTAGAAGTATTTAAAACAACAAAAAAAAAAGAGTAGATTATGCAGCACATGTGGGCCTATGTGGGCCCTGTTAAATCACTGGGTGAAGTCCTTGTTGCAACTGTATGTAACTTTTTCCGGGAAGCTGTCAAATTCTATGTGAATTCCAGTTCCAGGAGCTGGAGGGATTTTAAGGTCAATGACAGTTTCAACTGACTTTTGTAAAGCATTTATTTTTCTTTTTAATATGTTTCTGCAATACAAGAAGGGCATGGAGACATTTCTGGAGGATGACTCTGCAAACTGCATCTATTGATTGTAATACGAACCAGTGTTTCCATTGCTGTCAGTGTAACCAGGATGGGGAGGACTCTTTAAGTACATTACATTCTCAAAGGAGTAAATGAGGAGATTTAAACTCACTTCTTAATTTAGAGTTTTGAATCTGTGTGCTATACTAATTTGCACATGCAATGTATGAAAATAAGAGCGTAGGCTGAATCTTTAATAACTGAAAGTTTCAAGACATCTTTGTAGCCAAATGCATGTAGTCATCAGTCTGTGGACACACAAGCAGTCTTGTTCTTTTTGCACTTAACAGATTTAAGTTTCCATATACTAGTTACCTGCAACTTAGTGTTCCAAAGCAATGGTCCAAATTCTCTGGTAATAGCTATGCTAGCTCACCAATCTGCATAACAGGAATTTTCTAAAGTGCAAAACTATAATGATAATGTGAAAAGTAGCTATTTCTTGGCAGTTATCCAACAAACTCCAAAGCAAGTACTACTCTAAGTGACTCCTACTGATGCTCCAGGAACGCAGTTATGACTAGAAAGCAAAAAGCTTGGGTCTTTAACTGGCGGTAATTAGGATATATCGCTCTTGAAATCAATTTGCCTCCCCAGATCTTCCACTCTTGGTTTATATGTAAATTATCCAAAGTTTGCTAAACTTTATTATTTTGGGCATAACACTAGGGTTGTTAAACTTGTTGGAACTATAGTCCAGATGGTGAAATGGTGGTTTTAGCAAATAATATATATGTTTTGTGAACAACTTATTTTAAAAAAAGGATTGTGATTAGCAGTAATCCAGACCAGACTTCTTGTAAAAGTTGTAAAAACTGTTCCAAATAGTTATTGTTGTAGAAATAATTATAAGGAAATACATATTGGTAATGTACACATACTAAAAAAATTCAACGAACCAACCAAAAAAAAGCCCATACCTTTAAAGGCAAGTGAAATAAGCTGGTTTAAGGGTATGGATTTGTTTCTGGAGGAATGAGGAACATTATGTTCTATGTGCATTGTTCAGTAAAGGTAAAAACATCCAAGAACCTGTTGGTGAAGTAGGGCCTTTTGTTTTCAGACGAATACAGTGGTATTGTGCTTCACGGTTCAAATAATTTCTGTGTTTTTGATTTGCCTGGCTTTAATACTTGACTTACTCTTTAACAGCTGATAAAACAATGTTTTACATTAATTTATATCCTTTATAGAACAAAAACACATCATGTATATTAGATGAGCTTTGCTGTGTTATTAGGATAGTTCTTGGTTGCTATTTTCAATGCATATATGGGTCTGCATTAAAAAAAGTAGATGCTCAGTGAGGTTTTAAAACTGTGAGCTTTTTGTATGGAAAATATGTGAGCTTTAAAGCCTTAAACTGTAAGTGGTAAAGTAGAATACACTCGTCCTAATGTAAGCCTTTTATTTTTCAACAAGATGATGTACTGTTATGAAAACCAGCTCTGCGATATATAAAGGTGACCATTATAAACCCAGAGCTTGAGGAATTTTTATTTAGATTTGGAATGAAAATGAACTGTACAGCCTTGTGGACACCTAACATGTCTATACCTGAACTGTATCAATTCCATACAGAGCTATTTATCATTTTACAACTAAGCAAAATCCAAATTAATCTGTGAGTATGTTACAAAATTATGTGTTGTCTTGCTTTTTTGGGTCTTCAGTGTAAATGCCTAAGTAATTATTGAGTGTCCAAATGTTCATTAATAAGTCAAGTCTAGAGGACAGAAACATGTTGAATGAATCATCAGTTGTGCCAATGCTTTTTTTAAAACCAAGGCAGTAGAGTTTAGGCATTGGTAAGCTGTGATGACTATTTTTAATACCACTCAAATAAGAAAAAATCATTCCCACTCAATCTGAGGGTGGCAAAATAGTTCAGGCTTATTTAATGTGTGACAAGCTACAGATCTGTTTTGTTTTTCCAACTTCTCCGCAACCCTGCCTTTTCCTGTCTTGTTCTTCCCCACTCCACAAAAAAACCCACGGAGCAGGTGCTCAAAGATGAGGGCTCCACCTGCAGCCTGTTTCTGCATGCTGATGGTCATTCGCTGTCTTTCCTCTTAGCTTTCCTCCTTCTGCGGTAGGAAAAAATGTTCATAACCCTGCATTTACAAGGCCTGTGCCAGAAAGAGACTTCCAAAACCTCTGCTGGAGAGCTGGGGCTGTCTTTATACGTGGCTGCTGTTTATAGCAGCAAGGACCTCTGCTGCACTTGGTCCCTGGAGTGGGAGTGGGTGAGATATGAGGCGGCAGCAGTGTGCGGCAGCGCCTACGCAGGATGCAGTCATAGCGGGAGGAAGGGCACGCTGACTCTGCCTCTAAACAGCAGGTGTGAAAATCGGCATCTTTGGCCTACCCTAGGGAGCTTGCGTGCTTTTCCCCTGTAGACTGTTCAGTGCTAAATGCAGAGCATGTTGGTGTTGAGTTTAGAAACTTACTTGGAGGTGGTTGGTTTTGGGAGGGGAGTGAGAAAGGCAGGAGGGGATTAATTCTTGCCTCTGAATTGGCATGGACATCTCTGATATTGTTTGGATTTTATGACCTTTGCACTGCCTTCATTGTGGCAGTTACGAAGACTGCTGAGAGTCATTGATGCTTTAATTTCGGGCAGCTTATTAAATCAGGACTGTGTTTCAGAGTCCTCAGGTCACTCTTGAAGGGACTAGGAATCTGGCAGGGTGACTTTTAAGGCACTTTAGTCTTCCTAGAGACTTTGTCTCAAGAAAAGAAGTGAGGTCATCTTAGAGGGAGAAAGAGCTATTGACAGACTCTGCAGAAGTCATCATGTCTCCCTGTGGCTTGGTTGCCAGTATCACAGTACCAAAAGCTGCTTGTACTTAACAGACATTTCTCAGTTAAGGGATTTTGTTGTTTTTCTCCAACACACGCTCCAACTGATGAGTGCAGTTGCTCTGATGTTGTGTTAGTATTTGTTAGTACGTGCTGGGCCCCATGTTCTTCACAACGTCTCATCTCTCTAGGTGTCACACATGCGGCTATATGGGCAGCTTGTATTTCATACCTTAGTGCAGCAGTGCCTCCGGAGCTGAGAACATCAGCCCAGGGAATCCTGCAAGGTCTCCACTTGGGTCTGGGCAGAGGATGCGGAGCTATGGTTGGAGGAGTTTTGGTCAATTACTTCGGTAAGCAAAAATTGTATTGAAGATTTTTATTTTGTTTCTTGAAGTTCTGGTTTTACTGAACTACCGGCTTTCAACTTATTTATACTTAAGGTATTGTTATGTTTTAAAGAGTAATACATTTTCTATAAATCTTGGGATCATAGAATGGCTCAGGCTGGGAGTGAACTCAGGAGATCCCCAGTTCAGGCCCCTGATCAAAGCAGGGTCAGCACTGAATTCAGAGCAGGTTGCTCACGGCTTTGTCCTGTCAGTGTAACAGATTGACTAAATATGCTGTGCTTAGATATTTTTAGTATTGTGCGAGCAAATCTCCAACCTGATCTGTAAGTAAGATGAATGAATCCTTTGTGTGAGAATAGAGTGATACTATGCAGCCTCTCAATGAACAAATGAGAATCTAATTACTTGGTTAAAAATCCTTTACAAAGCCTGTTGAAGAAGTGATGGGGGAGGAAAGTGTAATGAAACAAGATAATAAGAGTCTACATGGGATGATACATACCCAAGGAACACATAATACTGACTCATTTTATTTTAATAAGTAAGTAGATTCCCAATGTAGAAAAAATTAAATCTCATTACAGGTCCTGCTGCCACATTCAGAGGAATAGGGATGGCTTGCTTAGTGATTCTTCTTCTGTTTGCACTGATCCAGTGGCTCTTGGTTCCTGATGAAGAAGAAGGTAAATATTCATGTCACTGAGACACTACAGTATTAGAGCTAGTGAAAAAAAGGTATTTCTGAAGCTGCTCCCTGCAGCTTTAATTTTGTATGTTTGGTGTCTTTACTCAGATTTCATCAAAACAGCTTGTTTTCAAGTGAGCAGGTTTTTCCTGAGCAATGATAGAAATTGAAGTGGTGTGCTGCTACTGTAAGAAGGGCAGCATTGAATTCTTGGATGTTGATAGGAAGAAAACATAACATGTTTTACTACCTATACGTCTGCTCGGTTCTGGGAATCCCTTAGATTAGTCTTAACTGCTATAGTGAGTAATTTCAGTTGCATCAGTTCTTTAGGGTCACCTTGACCACTGCATGCTCTCATATTCCGCTGGTCCCAAGAAATTGTAGAGACGGCTTCAGAGGACACAGACTTTTATAGCTGCCTCAGTTCTGTTCTGGCACCTGAGAAATCTCTCTCAGGTGGAACTTGAGCTTTTTCGTCTCCACCTGTATTAATATAAAGGCTAACCAGAAATGAAACACTTGGTGCAAAGTTAAGAATTTAGCATAAATCTAATTCTTATAAAGATAATAAAACTGTGTCAAATTGTGAAAAGTCATGAATTTTTGAACTGCTTTTTACTCAAATGTTACTTTCTAATATGAGCATTGAATATGAAATGAAAGTTACTTTTCTTAACTGGAATACTAAATAAGTTGTCTTTGACTAGTTATCATGTTCCTGTACTGAAGTGTTCAAATACTTATTTTACTAGAATTTTTTTCACCTCTGTTCAAATGATAATGGCAAAAAATGGAAGGGTGGAAGGGATATTTGCTGCTTCAGTTTCCCATCAGTTTTCAGTTACAAAATAATAGTTTATTCTTAGTGGCCTTATTCTATTTAGTTTGTTTCAGTCTTTGGTTTTCATTTAATACACGCTACCCATCTTAAGCATGTATCTTAATTTGAAGCATGGCAGTAATTAGGTTGCTTTAAACCAGACCAGTCGGGTGAGTAAAAAACTAAGCACGTGGTCAGGTGTGTGCAGGTTTAGTCTCTTCATTTCTTCACTACTAGAGAACATCTAGCTGTTGCTTAAAATATCCAGTACTATCTAAGAGTCTGTAAACAAAATACAATTTCATAGTTGTGAACAAAGATCTTTTTAATCGGTAAAATATTTCTGCTCAGAAAAAAATATTTTCTCAAAATTTACAGAATGTGTTATTTACAGACTCATAGAGAACATACAGTTGTTACTTAAAATATCCAAGAGTGTCTAACAATCTGTTTAATTACTTTTCATATATAAATACTCTGGCTCTTCAAGATTGCAAGGTACATTGTGTTCGGTCATGACAGTAGTTTTATGTATGACATTTCAAGACAGTTCTGAAAACTATTTCAGATTATCTGAAGGCCTTAGATGTAAAGGTCTGTTGGGAGGGGTTCTCCCTTTACCTGAAACACTGTTACAAATATTTTTGTCTCTTCCAGTGTCTCACTAACCATGTTATTTTCTCATTAGCTGAATAACTTCATAGTAACTATGGAGGGATCGTTTCTTTCTTAAATAAAAAAAAATGGTGAACATGTAGAACAACTTCTTTAAGTCAAATCACTAGGTTTAGAAATTTTAAGATCAGAAATGTCTGTTCTGATGATGTAGGCCATGCGACTTCAACAAATGGTTCCTGTTTGAAGCCAGTGTTTAGTTAGGAGTACGAGTGAGTTGTAAGATGCAGGCTTTATGCAGAGAAAGAAGTTTGCTACAACTCTAAAAGATGTATTTTCAGTTTGCATATAACATGAAAATTATGTCTTCCATGTAACATGAAAATACAAATTTTTAATAGCTCTCTGGGAAGAAATGGACCGCTTCATACTCATTAGCCCCTCCTATTTATGCAGACATGTAAAATGCCCTACTGCAATTGAAATACAGTGTTGCTTGTCGTGTTTCCCTAACTAGATTGTGGTGTGTCTCGCTCCTGGTTGTTTGTGCCACTGTTCCGCTTTCAGTACAGTGATAACCATATTATAAAAGCAAGAAACACTTAGTGTCATTGTCTGCTTCACTTTTTTTTTTTAAGCTTGTTGGCGTTGACAGTGATCATTTTGTTTTAAACTTCAGAAAAGACGATGCTGGCGGAAAGGATCCCAGTGCCTTCCAGTCCTGTTCCCATAGCAACTATTGACCTTGTACAACAGCAGTCAGAAGATATCATGCCTCGGACAGAGCCCAAACTCCCTTTAAAGAAAACTAAACACCAAGAAGAGCAAGAGGATGTGAACAAGCCTGCCTGGGGCATCAGCTCTTCTCCTTGGGTCACCTTAGCTTATGCTGTCTACCAGATAAAAGAAATAGTTAGACTTTCCAAAACCAATCCAGCACCGGAGAATCAGCCTTTGCAGGTAATCTTCTAATGTACAGGAAGTTCTTATGTATTTGTTGCTTGGAAACCCTTATAGCTGTGTAAATCTGTTAGTACCTGGCAGATATTCTCTGGCAGCTTGCAATAAATTCGGAGTTGTGACACAGTAGTTGAAATATTGCGTGAAATAGAGTTGTTTTCTATGTATAGTACAGCAGGAATACCTTTTTTTGCAAGTATTATCTTCCTGAAAATGGGAAGAGAGGGAGAGACATAGAAAGAGACTCTGGTTTACAGGCATTTTGCAAAATTTACAAGGTGATAACTGAACACGAAGATGCACAGCTGCTTAACAGACTATGAAATTATTTTTATTTAGTTTTGCTTTCTTGGGTGATGCTGTCAAACATCTACATGGTTGCAGAAATAGGTGTTCCAGACAACTACTGGTGGGATAGAGAACCTTCTGTTCAAATAAAGTTAATCTCTTCTTTATCTAGAGTGGCACCAGATAAGAGGCATTCTGTGATTTAAAATGTCTGATTGCTGGTGCTTACTTTGCGTCATTTTCCTTCTGTCCAGTCTCCCCCCAAAACACATTTTAATAGCTTCATCCGTGATTTGGATGGGCTTGGATCTTGGAACTACCTTCTAATGCTTTGGACACGCCTTTCAGACCAGAGCTAAAGCATAGTGCTTGAGCAAGGCAGAGAAGTGCTGTCAATGCAAGTTTTAGAACAGCATGGTTAGTGTTAACACCACAGTGTTTACCTGTCTGGAAGAAGTGGGTGAGGTTCCTTCTTGTGCACCTGGTAGGCGTGAACACAAAAATGTTTTTTCCACAACTGCTGTCTTTAGAAATGTGTAATTTGGGATATGGGTGTGAATCAGCAGAGCAGAGTGTGTAGGAATTTCACCTGGTCAGCGATCTCCTGCCTTTCTTATTTGTCTTTATTCTTGAAAATCCAGTACAGGTGTGTCTGCTTTAGGTTGGCTGGGTTTTTTGTGTATTTGTTTTTGAACTTCCATGAGTCAAAGAACACGTTTTTTTATAGTGACAGTGAAGATATTATAGGGTCTCTAATATCAAAGTAATTTGTCCAGACCAACCACTCTGTTCCCTATTAGTAAATGTCCTCAGGGTCTTGGTTAGTATAAGCAGTCCCCTTTTAAACCAGAGAAGATAAGTTGCACAGAACTTAGGCAATTAACATGGCAAGAAAATAATGTTTTGCAGTTGTGTGGTGTCTGAGGGGGACTTGTCCAACACTGCTGGACACGACCCAGCTGCTTCACTGAGCATTGTGAATAGGCCAGAAAGGCTTTTGTGCCTATTCTCTATGGCACATTATCTCTTTGTTATTCTTTCCTTCCTGTAAAAATACAGTGTTGATATAAAAGTAGTTCTTATTGATGTGCCAAAATTCACTGCACCCCATAGTATTATTTTCTTCATCATCTGTATTCTTAAAATCTCATCCCTGTTTCAGTGCCTCAAAAGGACGAACCTGCTCCAAAACATTTCAGGTTTTGTGCTCAGTCATTTATTTTAGGCTGGTGATGTTAAAATCCAGAAACTATAAAAAGTCTGCCCAGCTCTCTTATTAAATTTGTTAAATAGTCTCCTTAAAATTAAAATAGATCATTTGGAAGAAGGGTCAGTGCACAGAAAATTGAATGATTAACAAAAATTATTCCTTCTTATTTGATTAAGATTTTGGCTCGATTTTGCTACTGCTTACTTATACTCCTTCAAGCAGAGGGTCATACTTGCAAGCAAAGGGTCATATTATCTGTTCTTCAGTGCAAAACAAATAATCACAGTGTCATCTTCTAACATGAAATGTGTAAGTGTGAAGGCTTGCTGTTTCAACCCTGGGGAACGTAACGGGTTTTACATGTGCTGTTTTGTTCCCTAGTATGGCCTGTTTGAGTAGACTGGATGGAATCATACATCAGTGCTGCAAAAGTTCTGCCATTCAGAAAGTCTGAGCAGTATCTTGGGAGGGGAGGGAACTATTCAGGAAAGCTACATTTAAGGAGCATGAAAAAAAAATTATAGAATTGTTTGGTCAAAAGAATGATCCTGTCTGAACTCTTTAAGTCCAGTTAATTGGTCTGTCTTTTCCCTTGAAACACAACAAGTTTGTTTTTTGCATGCTTCTTGGGAAAGCGCAGTTAGGAAAAGAGATGGAAGGTAAGCTACTGTCTGCTTGCTATTAGTGTCATCTGGATTTAAATGTACTACTTTTGCTTTGCTTCTTTAAGTTTGGTTTGTTTTGTTGCGGTCATTCAAAGTAAGTGCTTTGTGAATTTCCAGAAGTGCCTGAATGCATCTGGGGGTGTACCACTGGGGACAGTGTCGTGAGTGTTTATACTTACTTTTTGCATGCAATCCTTTCCCCTCTCTTTAGAACATCAATG
Source organism: Syrrhaptes paradoxus (assembly GCA_013400615.1). NCBI lineage: Eukaryota > Metazoa > Chordata > Aves > Pterocliformes > Pteroclidae > Syrrhaptes > Syrrhaptes paradoxus. Next base: position 28,083 of record VZTO01014344.1, read on the forward strand.
AGAATTGCAGTGCTTCATCAGCCAGCTCAGCCGGACAACCCCAAAATCCAGCAGATTCTGGGCAGTCCAGAAATTGCTCAGCACCAGTACCTACAGCAACATCAGATTCCCAAGTAGATGGCAACCGTGTTGTGTCAGATCATGATGCTCAGCCTGCTGCTGCAGGGCCCTGAGATGTGCTCATCTTACCAAATCCAGTGCATGGAATTCTGCTTCTCACCTGGGAAATGCTGGAGTAGGAGCGCAAAAGTAGGACTTCCTTCATCTTAACGATCATAATGTGATGCAGTGCAAGCTTTTAACTATATTAAAAATATTCATTTGACTACACAGAGCAACATGAGCAGGGAAGACAAAAGTTCAGAATTATTGAGGGAAGTGATGTGGCCGGATCTAAGGGTAGGAAGAATTCTTGGCTACTTTGCTAAAGCTGAGTCAAGTGCTATGAGATTTCTTTCCATCTGTAGAAAAGGGAGTTCACCCCCAACTTGTTGAAGCACAGAGTGTCTGACTTGATTGCATCATTTTCTTCTTTGAATTTGTTCCCAAGGCAAAATGAAAAGACTTTTTAGGAGAGAAACTGAGTTTTCCTGCATCATTTATTAGAAAATACCAGATCCAGTAAATATAGGAACAGCATGACACTGTCTCTGTAAAGATTTCTCAGAAACAGAGTCGCTTTAGCAAGCTTATCTTCATATTACGGTGATGGACACATACTCAAATAATGTTTTTGAAGCTAATATTATCTTGTTTGAGAGAAAGGTTTAGTTCTGCAAAGCAAAAACTAGCATTTTAGTGAAACAAAAAAACTGGAGGAAGGCTTCTGGAGAAGTTAACCTCAATGTCTGGAGCCCTTCAGTTGGGCATAGGTTGTGTTGAGACAAGAATCTTTGATCAAGATTGCACAACCTGAGATTGATCAAGGGTTTCAATGGACACACTTTTTGTTTTGTTTCTTTGTTTTATCATCTATACAATGGTTTATTTAATGCAGTGTAGTTACTGTGGTTATTTATTAAGAAAACAGTAAGCTTTAAGTGCCTGGGGAAGATGGGGGGTAGGGAAGAATCACCTAAAAATCTTAATGATTACTATTATAGGGGCAAAGTTGTTGACGCAGAAATCAAGTAGAGAGATTCTCAGGAGGAAGCAAACGTAACTAAGTTGCAGTATGTTTAGGAAATTACTTTGCCCAGTGTCAAGACACTGGAAGATTTAGGATTATGTTTTGTTATGCTTTTTAATATTAATTGCAGCCAGCTCACTTGCTGGTGCATGGTGAAAATTGCTGCTGGAGGGATATCCTTGGGCTCAAGGAGGAGTCTGGAGGGTTTGTCAGGATAGTGTTTTGGCCTATTTGCTTACATTAACAGCTTGTTTGTGGGAGATTCTGAACACTCGGCTTCTAGAGGACTTCAAGAGAGCATTGCCCAGCCCTCCTTGAAATGAGGTGTATGTGATGTGTCGGGCCTTCCACGGCGAACGTGTGTGCTGTGGGACTGTACAGTGATCCAGAGGCAAGATTAACAGGAGCACAGGGTTAGGGGAGAGACAGATAGCAGCCGTTAGGCAGAAAAGGGGCTGTGCAGTTTTATCCAGTTAGCTTGACCGAAGGGGTGTCCCGTAGCTGGGCTTTAGCTGTGCTTTTAGAACAACCCGTGTTCTGGTGGTGCCTGGGACCAACACCACACACAGTAAGAAGAAACATTGATGACTAGCCACTAGTTACTTTTTTTGCACTTGAACTTAAATGTACTGTACTCACGTAAATCCTCATGACTTGTCTAAGTGTCCTTTAAAATCAGAAATGTATTTATTGTATGTTTGTATAACTTGGGGGAGAACTAAAGACTGAACAGGCGACAGGACAGAAGGATGCTAAAAATCATCTTGAGGCAAACCAACCATTTGTTGAGTTCATGCTGTACAGTGTAACCTCAGCTGCTACTGCATAGCACCTGGTTTGTGAGGTGAAGCGCTTGTACACTGTGTTTACACTTCAGAATTGTGTATTTGAAATGCCTGCTCTTTTTGGAATTGTATAGTCATTCTATGTTGCAAAATGGACATGTACACCTGGGTTTTGATATTTGTGAAACTGTAAAAACTGTGGTTAAGAAATATAAAATATCCATAATGTATTTAATAGTATCAATCTGAACTTTTATTACATTTGCTCATATTATGGTGCCAGCAGTGAACATAATCTCTTGAAATGAAAATAATTCAATGATAATTACCTTTTGCTAGGTTCACTGTGTGGAGGATAGTGAACCTAGAGCCTGAGGACTACTCTTGTGCAGTGTTAAAATCTGTTTCATTATAAAATATGAGTGTAGGTACACATTTCCTTGTGTGGGGCGAGGAGGATGTAAGGTATGCACACCAGTGTGCATCATAAACAGGTTGATATGGAAGTGTGCACAACATTATGAGTGAAAATCAAAATTGGATTATGTTTGTCACCTAGCAGTTTTGAAATAGAGGCTTCTAAGTGCAGGTCATGTTAGCTTGTATGGAAATACTTCCAATTTCTGTTTTTGATTACATTTGCACTATTGCACCTGCACTATATGATGCCACATTTGTCTGGAATTAATTTTTATCTTAGGTGCATGACAGTCACATTTTTACTGTTTCAAATGCTTAATTTGAATACAAACAAAAGCGATGACAGGGAGAGATCTTAGTTTTGTTTTGTTGTTTGCGCGTGTGTAACTGCCAGACCTCAACTGTCATCTTACAAATTTGGTTTTGTGGTGGTTTGGATCTGTCATGAGTGGAGAATGGGAATGGCAAGTTCCTTCAGGGAGGTGTATACGAGGTAGAGGGGACAGTGTTCTGGAGCAACCACAGCTAGCGCACAGTTACATTTCTTAAATCTGCAACAAGGGAGAAAACCTCGGGACATAAACACACCTAATTTGCTTGGCTTCTCCTTGTCATACGTCCTGCTGTTGTGAAAAAAAGCAAATGTATAAGGGAGGAGAACCACACAGCTGAAAAATACTTTTATTTAAAAAAAAAAAATCTTGAAAGTACAAAGTAGTGGATCAAGTATGCTGTACTGTGAATACAAAATAAATATTAAATTCTTCAACATCATGAAACAGAAGATAAAGGGAACTCATCCTTAGTTAAGGGAGAAAGGCTTTTATAACGGTTAAGGCAATGGATTAACATCTAGATTCTGTTCCCAGATTTTCTGGCTGAACACTGGACAGTACTTAACAGCTGTTGTTTCAGTAAACCTATGTAATCTCCATATGTCACAGGAGCACTGTTCAAGTAAACTCACTGTTGGTAAAGGGCTCAAATTACAGCAGTTTTGGTAGGTTTTATTTATCAAATGTTTCCCATGTTGCAACAGGCTTGGGGGACTTTTTAAGGTCAATATCAGCTTTCCACTAAAGTAGTCATCATCTTTCTTGTATGTTGCTGCATTTCTGTCTTGGATATACTTAGTAGTTTCCTGCTCTGCTTTGGGTAGTATTTACCCATCCCTGGCAAATGATGGACTTCATAACTACATAAAACCTAGGTTGATTGTTTTTTTTCTTTTTCATTGTGGGCATAGGTGTAGCTGGTATTGTTCTAAATAAGTCAGAAAAAGGGACAGTGTCTGAAAAATGTCACGGCCTATTTTGGGGGCACTTTTCCATTTAACATATTGCATAGGTTAAATATTTTATGTATTATCTGGGCTACTGCATATAAATATGTATTATGTACTTACAGAATTATAATCTTCACTACCTCAATAAAAAGAGGAAATTCAGAAAAACTGTGGGTTTACACTAGGACAGATCGGATTTTCCCCCTTGGCCTGAAAACACATGGATAGGAGTTCTTAGCTAGCTGCAAAGTACACTGAAAAAACTTGTGTGATTTAAAATATGCAAAAACCACTTAAGAAATCTCTTCAATTATCCTTTTTTGACTAATCTGTAATAATTGAGTACTTCATTTTCATTTTGGCAACACAGGGAAAGGTAAAATAAATCTTTAGTCTGCTAAGATCATTGCTCAGAGGAGTTGCCATCCAAACGGTCAGCAATAATGTGGCTTTCCTGTTTTCACAACAGCTAATGCTTTCAGCTTCTTGGTAGTGACAGAACCCGCCAAGCCAAGCCTTCCAGAGCATGGGTGGTAGTTTAACTGTGAATTTGGTAGTAGCAGCCTCTCTTAGAGGCGACTCTTGCTGCTAGTGGCATTTCTGAACAGAACTCTCTTGTTCTATTTTTGAATGTTGTGGACTTAGCAGTGAGTTTATTTTGGCTCACCTGCCTGACAGGGCTTCTCTCTGCTAAACATGCTGTAGGTTCTGCATATGTGTTTATAAATTTATGGCACAAAAGGGTGTTAAGTGTCTCTTTACTGTAAAATGGAAGAGTGCCTTTTAAACTGAACCAAAGTTGAAGCAATATAGAGGAGGGACCATGTAAATAAGGCTTTCAAGTACTAACTCTGAGTCCTGTTTATATAGAGGACCTCTTGGAATGTGGTACGGCAGCACTTTGTAGCACTGTTAGAGGTAACTGATTTTCTCCCTTGTCCAGCAATGGACAATGAGAAATCACGACAGGGCATGCACTGCTGAAGTCATGCTGCATCACTGTGCATGTTTCAAAGAAAATATATTACTTTTAAAACAAATATATCCTGTTCTGAAACGCCCTTCTGGAGAACTGCCTGCTTCCCACCACCCACACTGGGGGGTTTGAAAGATCAGATGGTGACTTAATGGTCTTTTGTTTTCTGCAGTTTGGACACAGTAAAGGAAAACAGGAAGGTGAGGATAGAAGATAGGGAATGGAGAGCAGTACCTGTCTTGAGGTGAAGTGACAGTGAAACTGAAAGCAGTAGTAAAAATACATTTGGGGATGGAAATCCTCTCCTAAATCATCTGCAATTGTCAGATGCAGAGAAGCAGAGGACTGAAGAAAGGTTCAGCAGAGGGACCTGTGGAAGAGGGAAGAAGAACATGTGAAGAAACAGAGATGGAAAGAACAAAGTGCAGTGTAACTAGAGCAGAGACCAAGAACAGAACTGTACAAGCAGAGGGTGAAAAGTCTGGCAGGGTTCTGAAGAGTAAGAGGATCTTAAAACAAATCTGGAGAGGCAAAATGAAGCTAACAGACAGCAAACCTAACCAGAAGAGCAAATTAACCTGGTTCAGCTTTGTTAGCTCTCTATTGATCTTTAGCACTGAGAAGTCTCACAAACAATAAAAACAGTTTATCAGCACACTTGGAGCATTATTAAAATTGTTACAGACAGGGTACTAAGTAACTAAATAGAGTATTAATAGTGGCTTCTCCTCCCTCTAGTGCTCAGCATAGAGGACTTGACAATGAGAAGGGCCAAAGCAGATTCAATTTTCTAGAGGTAGTATCCTTACAAAAACAAGGCATCCAGGTGGGACAGGCTGCTGCCAGGACTTGCTTTTGAAATAAGCAACATTTACTTCCCCAGATGAAGTATGAATGTCATGAGAATCCTCCTCACTTGAACAGCTCCTGTGGTTTCCTTCTGTTGCTCTAATCAATCAACATCAGTGATACAGGAAAGTTGTTTTCAGAAATCCTTGTTTGTCTACCAGCAACCACAAGAAATCACCAAGCGTGAGTTCTTGGTCTCTCTGTCCTTTTCAAGGATGAATGTATTTTCCCTCTCCTCTTTTTGGTTATTTCCCAAAGCTCAGAGCAACTCAGTAGCATATGGAAATGAAATTTGTTTATGTGTTTCATCTTCATCCTCCTCCTCTC
>VZTO01014352.1:0-17980 GCA_013400615.1 Syrrhaptes paradoxus
TGCACCTGCAGACACTGGTAAAGTATGAGGGGCTGAAAAGTTCTTGATTGTCCTGGCAGCAACTACAAACATAAGTACGTGATCAGCCGCCTTCTCAGAACAAATCCAAAACGCAGACTCTCACTAGCTACTATGAAGAAAGTTGACTCTGTCCCAGTCAAAACCAGGACACTCCTAATCACTGTGAAAATACATTTGACACTTAGCAAATCTTGAAGAAACATTTAAAGTCATACCATAGTTTTTGCATCTATAAAAAAGAAATAGTTAATACTCAAATGCACTCTTTTCGCATTTGTGAACTCACAGCTCGGTTCTTGTTAACTTGTCTTCTTAAGCAATATAAATATGGCCATGAACCTTTGGCCATGAAGCTCACCTACTCTGCAACTGGACACCGTGTTTTCACTCAATTGACCGAGTTATTAAAATATGTCAGCTTCTAAACACTAGTCATACTTGAGCATCCAGTGCTTTTACATTTCATATGTACTGACGTGTTACTATTTTGGCTCCAATTCAGATCCAATTTTTGAGCCCTTACTGAAAAGTGAAAAGAACCTGTCCTGACTGCAAGATATATTTATGCCGTTAACTGAAAAAAAAGTGGTTATGTGTAAACTAATGTTAAATGATTACAAAAAGAGAAGCAACACACACAGATCTCATAATGCTACTAAAAATGTTTTCACAAGAGAACCCATTTATTTAAATGCTTATTATTAGCCCTTAATATTTCAGCTTATTTTCCCATTAAAAAAATCAGTATTAGTTATGATAGGTTTTGCATCTTGTCTACTTGTATTTTGCACTTGACCTTTCCTGAAGAAAAGCTTGTTTTCTCATTAAAGCTTCAATTTTCAATAAGTCATTCTTATTCATGAAGGATGCTTAAACGTATTATTAATTTTGAATATGTGCTTAAGTGATTTCCAGAATAAAAACTACAGGAGGCATTAACTCAATAGTACACAGAAAAAACCCAAAGGTAACTACACAATTGCAATGAAGCAATGTTGACTTACCTGCAAACAACACAGGCTAATCCCATTTCCATAGCAAAGTCATCAGCACTGGTTTCCTCAAAACTAGATAAATCAGGCATGGATAAATCCTTGCTCGTCTGAACTGTAATAGGAGAGGAACGAGCCTCTTGCTTTTCTAGTCTGGGCTTCTTTGGTGTATCAGCTCCTTCAGCTGTATCCCCTTTTATCTATTAGACACACACACAAAGAATGTGAAAATGCAAAAAGCTAACGGATATTATTAAATGAGAAAGTGACTGGAACAATTAGGTTAGTGGTATAAGAAGGTGTTCTCTACACAGCATACACACAACATATTTTCCTTAGATACATATTTTCTTCAAAATATTTACGAACTAGAATATCAAGTCCACTTTTTATACTTCAAGTCAAAATATACAAAAAAGCTTTGGGAATCCTACATTTCAGCTTGCTACTTTTTAGTAACCTCTTATAAAGATATTTAAAACATAGAAACATAAAATGGTTTGAGTTAAAAGGGACCTTTAAAGGTCATCTAGTCCAATCCCTCTACAATGAGCATGAAAAGCATTCACAGAATAATTATGACAAGACTTTCACTGGCTTGCCTAAATGGCAATACGATTGGATAATGCAGCTCACAGTCTACGCCCACGTAGATGAGTTGACTTACACAGGTTAAAAAGGAGAGCTTTTATCTAAACATCTTTAAGTTTATTAACCTAGCTATTTCATTAGAGAACAAAAATTACTTACTTTATCAGCAGATCTCTTTTCTGTTTCTTTTTTCACCTTTTCTGATGCAGTGGGCTTGCCATTGTTGTTGCCAGAAGGCAAACTAGAAGCAGCTTTAGGCTCTTGCTTACTGGAAATAGGTTTGGTGACAGATACTTTTGGCTGCTCTACCTCCTAAAAACAGGAGAAAAAAAATTGAAGGCAAACTCTATACTTCACTTACGTCCTAGTCTGCAATTAGTTAGATAACAGGTTAGGCAAACAACTTATCATACAGCATTGATCACCTATGTATACACTTTTTTTTAACATTTCTTAAATATTTTCATATCATATCAACAAATGAGTGTGTTTAAGCTGCAGTCAATTATTAAAACCTCTCCTTATCACTTATCCAGAGGAAAAAGTGCTTTTTCCAAAGACAGATCTTCTTTGGAACATTAATTAAAAAGGAAAATTTTTCTGCTTTTAAAATTCAAAGAGACAATGAACACAAATTTTCAGATAGCTCTGAGGACAAAATTCAACATAAGCTGAAAACATAAGTTGACATTTGATGTCACCAGACATCAATACTTCATTCCCTTATTTACAAAAATCTCAGTCCATATTCACCTATCAGATTAATAAATTCAGATATCAAGAGAAATCAATAGTTCTTACCAATGATGTATTACTGTCAGCAATGGATAATAAGGAAGTGAGTCTGTAAATGAGTGATTAATTACAGTAAAGTGCATGAGCAAGGTACCCTCTCCCAGCTTNGGAGACACACTGAAAAGAGGGGAAAAAAAAAAACTTCTTCCTCTGGCTTTAGCCTCAGTCTCACCTGAAGGCAGATGACCACCAGCCAAGCTATTATTAGAACTGCCTTCCCAAGCCTCTTTGTACTGTTTTTTGGCTCCCTGCTTCCTCTCTAAACTACAAACCAATGCTTCTTTGAGCTTTGACATAGAGGCTCCTGACAGTTTAGAGATCTGTGTCAGAGGGAACTGCAGTTCAGGTTTCAAGGAGTTAACAATTTGAATAGAAAGGACATTACAAGCATCACGGAAACGGTAGCAGTAATATTGCCTTTTAGTTATTCAGAACCACGTCCATGTAGAAATGAAATATTACTAATGTATCAGCTTACGGACCACGGTTAGAACGTAACAGGCTGACTTCTAGGCATCCTAGGGGAGAACACTACCTCATTATCCATATGGCAATATGTACCAACATGAGGAGGTCCCTGCTTGGTTACTTCCATATGCTAATCTCAGATTCAAATATTCTCTCTAGCAGGTGTTTAGCAATTTTCAGTAGATAAAAAATAATGTTTGTCCATTGAATGTGAAGGTTTCAGTCCACAATTCATTTCTGATATGAACCATTTGGTGTTTTTCATTCTCATATGACTTCATCAACAGAATTCCAAGAAAAGAGAGAAAGCTTATGAGTAAATAGCTTGTTTTGTTTCATACGTATCCGTGGCAAAAATAATGTTCATTTTAAAGACTTTTTTGCTCTGCTTGTAACTGGAGAAATCCATTATTCTGGGTTCATCTTCAATAGTATGTATGATAGCTTCCTACCAAAAGTGCCAAAACCAACATAAAAGCGAACACAAAAAGTACTACGACAACACCACGATGCTTCCAATGTGGTGTTGAATATCTCTTTTACAGGTCCTGGTACATCAACAAAATAGAGATTTTTTTTTTCATTAGCTTCAATTAATTGAACAGATGATGTTGCATAAAAGAGGAATGACGAATATGAACATGCCATAATTACTTACTCTTTTTCCTCAATTTCTGCTTCTCTTAACTTTTCAGCTATAAAACATAAGCTAGGAATAGCAGGAAAATTTAAAAGGCATACAAAAATGACCTATGCTCTCCAATGCCAATACCTTTGGAGATGGACGATAGCTTGAGTCAGTTCCTCTGGCCAAAGACTCATCAAGAAGCGCTTTCAGCTTTTCAGCAGAGTCCTTACTCTTCGAATGCAAGAAGCCCAGGGCTTTCAAAAAAATGGGATCAAGCTCCAAGTTCACTGTAGCAGCCATAGTGTCTTTGTAGGAAGAAGAAAAAAAAAAAAAGAGAAAAATGACACCTTTATTCATATAGAGCATAACTCAAATAGCATGTAGTTAACTATCTCAAAGATGACTTTTTATTGTAAAATTAAATTATATTAAATCACAGCAAGGATTATATATGAATTAATTATCCTCATTAGAAGATGACTGATTGTGAACTTCAGAGTTGCAGAACTTGAATTTGGCTTTACATCTGAAATTATGTCAAATTCATTCTTTGACACATCTGATGTTCAGAAATTAAACTCATCATTCTTACATACATGGAACAAATATTTCATATTATTGATATTGCACACATACAGAACATTGAAAAACATGCAAAACAAGTGTAAACTTCAAGAAAAGCAATTGCTACCCTTCTCCTTAACATTATTTGCACATACAGTGCTTTCTATCTTATCGATCATTTAAGAATAATCAAAAAATCTTACTTGTAGAAAAATTAACTTTTGAAACTTTGAAAAGAACAGCTCAGTGTTAACATACAACATAAGGGCTATAAAACAGCTAATATACAATTTGACATATATATTAAAAATCTGAAAAATATATTATCCAATTTTAAATTTAGCTGAAACAGTGAGAAAATTTATAACTCGGATTGTGATTTATCCAGGTCCCCTTGTGACAGCCTAGGTTTTCATGTCAAGTAATGACTACCCAGAGCTCTAAGATGCCATAGTGTCAACACAAATGGAATAAAGTGAGGAAAAGGGTAGACCAAATTTTGAAAAAATATGATCACTTCATAGCAATACATTCCTGTATTCTGTAGCCTTCTCTGCTAATTTCTTTAACAAGAACTCTAAGGGATTTCATTTACATCAGAAATTGTGCCTACAAAGATAGATATCTCTCTAACTTAATCAGTAATTAACAATTTAAGAAACAATATGGGAAAGGAAGTTTCCTGCTCTTTTCCAAAATGGATGAGAAGTGTTATTGTTAATAAACCCTCTGAATCTCATTTGAAACACATCAGGACAGTTTAATTTTTTTTATACAGTTATCTAGAAGACACTCTTGAAAAGGCTTTTATAAGTTCTGCTCAAAAGCACTGCCTGGACAGCTTTTCCAGCTGGAGCTTCCAAGGTTTTGTCTGATGAATTCCTTTTGATTTCCAGGCAGTGAACTTTTACCTCTCTGGCCAAAACACCAGCAGTAGTGGCCTGCTCCCTCAACACTTGCCTAGAAGTCTCCAGGAACCTTTATCTCATGCTGAGCTTTCACGAGACACCAGAGAATCTCTCCACTAAAATCATCAAGGAGTTTGACACACAGCAGACTTCATAGGGACTTTAACAATGGCCCCAGCAGAGAGTTAAGAACCCTCTTCAAGAGCCTCTTCTCTCTTCCTTAATCTTTGCTACCTGTCAGATCATTTTCTGGTGGCCACAAGAGCTTTTGCTAGTAAGTACTACACACCAGTTACTCTCCTTTTTCACGGATCAAGCAGAGACTTCAGTGCAAGCCCCATCCACCAACTCAGTCTCTCTCTGATGTTTACTGAAAGTGAACTGAGTGTGTGTGGAAAGCACATACCCTCGTTTTTTATGCATCTACCTCTGACAATTTTTCAGGCTGTTCCCGAGTTCTGTGGGTAGGCTCTCTCTTCCATTTCTTTGTTCTGTGAATATGCCTTCCAAGTTTCAGTACCATATAAATTAGGACTCTGCTAAGCCCTCTGTTGAATATAAACAGTAAAATTAAACCACCAATTTCAAAAATACGGAATAATTTCCTTTAAAAAAATCCTCTATGTTCTTTTCTGAGGCTTCTTCTAGGAATATATACTTGTGTACATAAAGAACAGGTAGCTTCAACAGTCGTTTGCAGCCAATTCAGGATGCCTGTATGATTTACAGACCAAGTATAAACACACTAATTCCATTTTAATCTTCCTGAAGGTAGCACTTCCTAGATTTATTTCTAGCTCTAGCTTTTCAAAGAAGTCTATTGTAAAGGAACTGTTAAAATCCAAATTTCAAAAGTGTTCTCCGTATTTATTTTTTTATTTGCATATGAAATTGCATCAGTTCTTTCTCTGTTCTCAAGGGTAAATTACAATGGCATAGGCTACTGCAGTTATAACTAATGTATCACAAGAAATTTCTCATGAGAAGGGAGGGAACTGGGCTTATAAAACCATTGAAGTATGCTCAATTTAAGCATACTTTGTCTGGAAAATTGCACCATCTGAAAAAAGTAAATGGATAAGCACACTCTGCTTACTGGACCACAATATCACAACTGCCAAACAGGCTGATACCAACAACCGGCCTGGTCCAAAAGGCAAATTATCGCTTTCGGTAGTGGCCTTTTCCAGATGTTTACAGACCAGCACAGTGGTTTGATACTTATAAACCTAAGATCCAATTACATTAGTTCATGTTTCCATTCATAAACTGCTTCTCTGGTGGTGAAGTCAGCATTTAGCAACTTGATAGCCTTGGAACAAGAACAGTACAGCATTTTAACGATGGTGCCTGGTGACGTGGGTTATTCTGCACAAGAACACTCCTTGACTTTCTGGTTGAAGTGGAATCTTTGTACAAAAAATAATTCAAATGTAGTTTAGGAAAAAGAAACAGGAAACAAATTAGGATGACACTTTATGTAGCAGTTCATAACAGAGCTGTGAGATTAGAGGGCTATGTTATAAACCTTGAACCCTGAACAGAAGTGGTTTTGCACAAAGCAGTGACTGAAAGGAACGCACAGACAACTCGTGGAGCAGAGACAGGAACTCAAGCGCAGCCTCTTGCAACTAAGCGTTGACCCATTAGCCCAGCCCTGAAAGCACCCTTCTCAACTCAGGTCTTTTCTTGACACTTCTTCACTTTTGTATAAGAACTGCTTGATGATAGGCAGAGAAGACCAAATGTAAGGTAACAAAACCCTCTGCAGTAGGTGAGATACTATTAAAAACCCTACAATGGACAATCATGAAGTAACCTCCCAACACGGACTAAGTGCTTTAAATCCTTGTGGGGAAAAAAAAACGTTAATTAGTGAGTTGTCATTCTTAAAACGTCCGAGAATTTTTTGAGTCTCTCATTTCTTGAGCATACTACTGTCTTCTGCCAAATACACACAAACTTAATTGAGCATTGTATAGAATATGTGGTCTTCCAATTTAATAGACTTATTAGATTTCCTGAGTGTAAGAGCCCCATTCTTTTAATTTATTTGCCTGCTATTATTTTCATGCCTACACATGTATTATCTTATTCATCACCATTTTCAGTTAAATAGATCTACTCACATTACATTTTCATATATAGTTAAATTTTCACCCGTCTGTTTCTGAACTCCTCTTTCTATTATTTTCCGAGACAGGTGTACAATTGAAGATATTTTTCCAAGAAAGTGCACACCTTCAATTGATATTGCAATGCTATTATCAAACCCATTCTTTATAAACTCAGAAATACTTTTTTAATATTTCTCACTGACACTGATAAGTAAAAGGACTTTCACTGGGATACTCTTTTCAGCTACCTTCAACATCTGTAGCTGTTAACTTAAAACCCAGTAACATGAAGCAGTAGCACAAAATTCCTTCCACTGCACTGTGTTAATTAATAATTAATCTCACTTACCACTACAGTATCAATTCACCATTTTTTTTGCCTTTGGATTCTTCTGTTCCTCAGGATTTTGTCTCTTCCTTACTAATCTAATATTTCTGTCAGTGGTAGATTTTGCTTATTTATCAATAATACATTTTCCAGATCACTTTCAGATTTAATGTAAGTCTTAATAAAGTAGATTAAGGAAAAATCTTAAAAGCAGGAAAAACTTTTTCAGCTTTTGTTTTAGTATCTTAATCAGAACTTGATTCATGGCAACATAATTTCTCAGTTCTCTCCCATGAGGGACGTTTCAAAACTCACACACTTTAGTAGTCTGGACAACTGTATTAATCAGAACAACTGCATTAATTAGTTCTTATTTATTTGACATCTTCTCCAACAAATTTTAGAAGACTGGAGTAAAATCTTCTGCTATGGAGTTACCAGCATTGGTAGCCCTCAATTTACATTCTACTCTAAAGCACCTTCTATACTGTACATTTAAATTAATATTTCAATCAGTATCACATTAATGTGTTTATCCACAATTTCTAAGATTACTCTATTGCTCTACATTTGCTGTTTTCTGCTCCTCACAAACAGTACATTATTTAAGAATCACAGAATCATTCAGTTTGGAAGTGAGCCCAAGTGGTCACCCTGTGCAACCTCCTGCTCAAAGCAAAGTCAGCACTGAATTCAGACCAGCTTGCCCAGGGCTTTGTCCAGTTGGATCTGGAAAACCTCCAAAGACAGGAATGTGACAAATCTTCTGGGCAACCTGTTCCAATGCCTACCTGTCCTCTTTTTCTTACTTCAAACTGCAACCTCCCCTGTTCTAACTTGGGCTGTCTCTCATTCCTCTGCAGTGCACCTGAGTAGAAAGACTGGCTCCACCTTCTCAATAATCTCCTCTTAGGTATCTATAAAGGCTTATATTAGGTCCTCCTAAGTCCACGGTAGATGACATCCAACACTCTTCATCTTCAGATCTAGTTATTTTGTCACAGAGGACAAACCAGTAGGTCAGGCATGATTCATCCCTGGTGGAGCCCAAGCTGGCTATCCCCAGTTACCACCTGCTCCTTCTTATCCCTATAAATGGCTTTGTCCATGATCTTCCCACAGCTGGAAGGAACATATTTTTCTTTATGAATCCTTTTCCTGATAAATGGCATCTTGTTACCATTCACATCTCTTGCTAGTTTCTAATCTAGCTTAGCTTTGGCTTTCCTAACACCATTTTCCATGCCTGGGCAATACTGCTACATTTCTCCTTTGCAACCTGTGTCTCTGCTTCCACCTCCTGTATATGATGTCCCTTTTGCACTGGAGCTCTGTCATGAGCTCCCTGTTTCATCAAGTCCTTTTCCTGTTACATCTGTCACCTTTCTACTGAATGTTTTTGTTCTCAGCAGTAGTACTGTTGCCACAAAAATGAGTTTAATAAAAAACATTTAATAAAGTAAATGAGATAATCATACCTATACAACTGAGATTTGCTACTCCCTACTATCACCAAGCTTCAATATTCTGCAAAACGGGACCTGAAGATGCTGTTTAAGCATATGTCCCTGTTAATTGCTGTAAGTCACTGGTAAAGTGATTATATTATTGTTTTCACCTTTCCCTACTTTAACCCCTACTGAAATTTACCAGGTTTACAGATTCCCTCCATATCATCCTCCTCCTGGGGATTTCTCAGTGGAAGAGCCAAACTTCAGTTAAAACCGAATTTCTGAATTAGTCACACCAAAGCCACGACTCGAACCTTTGCAACACACTCGCTGCAAATTTCTCCTTGACATTTCCTTCAAGAACGAAGCAGCAGCCTCCCATCTGAAAGCCACTCTTTAAAAACAAAATGCTTACGAGAACAAAACGCCACCATCTTCTAAACCAAAAATACCCAGTACTACGGCCGAAACTTCTATGCCCTGCATTCTGCCCACCTCACCTCTGTTTCCTCGGCCTGTTTCTTCCCACCGCGGGCCTGTGCCCTCCCGCTCCCGGAGCCGCGCCCGGTGCCGGTGCCCACCGCAGAGGAGGGGCCGCGCCTCCCCGTTCCACCACGGCGCCAACAACCGCCCCCGCGTACCCCGAAGCCTGGGCGGCTCCTGCTCTGAGGGGAACCCATCCGCCGGACACGCTGCCCTGAGGCACCCAGCAGAGCCCCACACGGCTGCAGAGACCCTCGCCGTTACCTTGAGCCCAGGACGGACCCCAGCCCTCACAGGGCCAACGCGGCCGCCTCCCCGCCCCACCCCACCGGGAGCCTCACCCTGCCCCAGCACCACGGGTAACGGCCACCGAGTGGGTGTGAGGGGGCTCTCCTCTTCCTCCTCCCAAACTCCCTCCTCACAGGGCTACCCGCCGCGCTCTTACCGGAGAGGAGGAGGAGGGTGCACTAGAGCGCCCGCCGCTCACCGCCCGGAGCCGGTTCACCGCCGCGCCGGTCCCCCCGTACAACCCGGGCCCAGAGGCAGCGGTTCCGGGCGCGCTTCTCACGCTGTGGGCGGGGAGAAGTGTCCGGGCCGGGCCCGCGCAGGAAGGGGTGGAGCAGAGGCGGAAGCAGCGGGAGCGGTCCCCGTGAGGGGCCGGGAGGGGTAAGCGGCGGCTGGCGCGGGGGACGGAGCCCTTGGGGGGCGGGCTTCACTGTCTCTCGGCCGCGATGGCGGGAAGAGGTCGGCGCTCGCGGCGCTGCCTGAGGAGAGCGGCCGGCGGGGGCTCAGGGGACAGCCCCGGTCTCGGCGCCCCCGCGGCTGCTCGGGCAGCCCCGGTGTTCTGCTTCCTCCTTGTCCGGGCTGCTGGACCGAGAATGGCCGCGTCGGAGCCCTTTGCCGTTAGTTCTCTGCTTTGTGAAGGAGGGGCGGCTGGAGGCTCCTTGCTGAGGTGTTTAAACGCGAAGAGCAGGAGGAGGTGATGGCGGGAAGGACACCTGCAGCCTTCGTGTCGTTTATCTGGCGCTTGGGGTCTTATGGCTGAGATTTTTGAGGGGAAAAAAAGAAAAAGAGAACAAATTAATAAATAAAACTTTCAATGTTGACTACCAGGTCCGATTTTTCTGGGCTGACAGACTGCTGAGAGAGGCTTGGAGTGGAGGTTTTATGGAGCAGGTCTGCAAAAGCATTTTAAGTTGGCGCTGTTATTTTCTGCAAGAACTGAGTTTTAACATGCTGTCCGTGTAAAGTTTGACTTCTGTTTTTCACAGCTTCTATCTTGCTTTCTTGAATAGTGAACAATTTTTAATTTACTGATATGCCTGCTTTTGTCTCAGTAAGCTGCCAAAGGATCCGTAAATTTATCACATTTAATGGAAGGGTGGTAGTTATGTGGAAACAAACTATTGAAACTTTCAGAGAAAAGGCTGTGCATAAATCCACATGTACTCTACAGAGCTAAAACAATGCGGAAAAATGACTATCTTAGAAACCAAAAATATAGGAAGCAAAACCTTATAAATGTCTGTGCTTAGAGACAAGATGTTAGGAGGAGTTTTCTGAGGTAAAAGATGGGAGAGGGATGGGATGTGGCAGTGGAAGCGCGTGGGTCTGTTGAAGTGACGATGCAGGAAGGGCTTCTCACAGGAAACAAGTTAAGGAACCACACATATGTATGTTTATAAAAAATTCCTTTGAGTTTTGAAGAAGTTGGTAGCCACCCTCTAGCTGTCTGGCCCTGCTGTTGCCCAGAGGTTCTTTCTCTAAGTCCAGAACCTTGCCTAAAATGATGGGGGGAGGTGACTTTAGGTTAAGATGCTGTGGACTAAATGAAGTGGGCTGCCTGCATATTCCCATTTCCTGACTTAACCAGGAGAGTAGAGTGAGTAGCTCTGGACAACAGCTGCTGTGTTGGTGTATCTGCTTTGTGTGACTTCTGGATGTGATAGCTGTGTACCTGAGGATAAGAATAGTTGAATTTGACCAGACAAATTTCAAGTCGGGTTTCAGACTTCAAGGAGACAGGTGGATTAACGGGATGGTGTCAGCTGTGGCATTTACTGCGTTGAACACAGAGCAGACTGGTGACCAGCAAGTTGTCGTTTCCAATCAGTTGCTGTCTCTGAGACTGACTGACAGCTGCTATCTATTACTCAATGCTACTGGGTGGAAGTAATTTTGTTCAACAGATTGGAGGAGAATTCACATTGACATTTCCTAGACATTAGGAAGAAATTATTCACTATGAGGGTGGTGAGACACTGGAACAGGTTGCCCAGGGAGGTTGTGGATGCCCCATCCCTGGAGGTGTTCAAGGCCAGGCTGGATGAGGCTTTGAGCAACCTGGTCTAGTGGGAGGTGTCCCTGCCCATGGCAGGGGGGTTGGAACTTGATGATCTTTAAGGTCCTTTCCAACCCAAACCATTCTATGATTCTATGACAGTGTTCACCCTTTCATCTACTAATAAAAGAAAAGCAGCAGTACTATTATGTTGACCCAGTGTTGTTCTCAGACAAAGGCTTGTAACGTAAAGGTTTAAAAATACTTTACTAGAACAATCATTACTATGATGTTTACTTAATGTCAGGTCAACTTGATTTTATTCTTCCACTGCCTCTTTTTTGACAATTGATTTGGCCCAGTGATAGATGATATAAAATAGGAAATTTGATGTAGACATCTACAGGAAAAAAAATAATTCAATAATCTGGATATATCAAATGAAAACCCTTTTTGCTTTTTAGATAATTACATCATATTCATGTAAATGTATAGAGACCTTATTAATCTAGACAGTCATTTGAGACACTGATGCTGTTCCAATGTCACGTTCTTTTTATATATATATATGTGTGTGTGTATAAAAACCCCATACTGGCCTGTCTTGGCAACATTCAGATTTCTTTATCCTATGTAGAGATTTCTTCTATGATGATTGTTTTAAGAGTGCCATCTAGTGCCTAAAGCTTTTCAAAAGAGTTGTGATTTATAAGTTAATGGACGATTTTATAGAGTGATGGAGCAGGAAAATTACTGCATCATTGTTTTATGTTAAACTGGTATGGAATAGTTTAATAGGAAAAATGTAATTTTCAACCAAGTATAAGGAAAATTAATTTAAATTTTTAACATAATGAGAAGACATTAATTTCAGCTATGTTACTGTTGTTTTTAACTTAGAGTACTTGTATGTTTGAGGTATTAATGTAATGTTCTTGATTGGTTTTTTTCTTCTTATGTGTCCTCTTGACCTTCAGTTAGTATCTCACCAGGTTCTAGTTTAATTTTTAATGCAGAAACCAGTATTATTTCCTGTGGCCTAAATACTCTCTGTATGTGCCTTCTAACATTTACAGAAAGACAAATGTGTGCATTATGAAACTGAAATGTGCTCAGGAATTTGTTTTTTTCCAGTTATGTATCATTAAAGTTGTGAGAGATTATTGATTAAAAAAACCCCACTTGCTATAAATTTTTTATACAGTAGAAAGGAAATAAAGGAAATATTTTCTTTGGTTTTGTATGTTTTGTTTAATATCAGAAATATGCAAAAATGTAAAAAATTTTTTACACAGATCATTTTCCTATCAGTGATTTGTATGTGAAGAGACAATCTATATGTGAAACCATTCCTTCAAGAAGAGTCTGCAGTCAACTTATTCAAGCAGGATGTCTTTAATAGGGTCTTGTGTTAAAATTAATTTTAGCAGATAGTGGAAGGACCACTGTTTCAATCTCTTTTTTGTTCTAAATTGTGTATTCTTTTATGAATGTTGTGTTCTGATTTCTGTTTCAGGAACTTCCGCTCAGGAGGAAGATGAAAGATAGCGTTGCTGAAGAACATTTATATTTGAGTTTTTCTCATCAGTACGGAGATAGTATCTTTCCTCTTCACACATCTATTTCACTGTTTTTGCTATCTTACTGTGACTGCAAATTATTCAAAATTTTCTTAGTGCCAACTGGTGAAAATGCAGATGAGCAGTTTGTCACGAAAAACCTCCTTGGCGATCTTGAGGTCCATTTAATCTCCAGATGCCAGCTTCCAGTGGTTGTGCAGAGCTGCTGTTTACCTGCTGTTGTCGTGAAAGATGGCAAGTTCTGCCGAGCTGGGCTTTCTGTTGTCTTAAGGCACATCATACAGAAAACATATGAGGCAGATCCAGCTAAAAAGAATGTTTTGGAACTCTTAGGCTTTAAGAAGACCTGCTTAAAAGCCTGTGCTGAAGTGAGTGCTTCTCTTTCTCTTAGATACATTAATAGGGTTTTTTCTAAGCATTAAATACTTTGATTTTGGCATGAAGATGAAAAATAGTTCTTTTAAAAGATACTACTTTGTAGATTCAAAAAATAGGTCAGATCTTTGTTTCATGTCTAGCAGTGTAGTTTCAATGAGTTATAAAGTACAGCTCTTCCATTTTGAAGCAAACTGAGAAATACCTAATTTATTGTTAATTTTGATTTCAAGAGGATGGTATACTGTTAGCCTTCATCACTGCCAAGGCACAGTGCTGGCTTATGTTTAGCTTATGCTTGCCAGAATGTCTAGGTTTTTTTCATCAGAGCTGCTGCCTGCCCAGGTGGTCAGTCCCTAGCCTGAACCGTTACAGGGGTTTGGTCCATCCTAGGTGCAGGATGTTTTATTGAGTTTCATGTTGGTTCCTGTCAGCCTGTGCAGGCCCCTGTGAACTGCTGCCCTTTCTTGGAGTTTGTTGACTCTTCTGCTCAACTCAGTGTCATCCCTGATGTGAGTGTATTCCATCTCCCCCTCCAGGTCGTTGGTAAAGATAAATAGGATAGGCCTCAGCATAGACCCCTAAAGAGTTCGACTTCTAACTGCCCTTGAGGTAGAGTGACCCGTTATCCACTACTACCCTTTGAGTTGATACTTCAGCCCATTTATCACATAGCAGTTTACTCATCTGGCCCCTCATCCATGTAGACTTGCCTTCTTCACTCCTCTCAGGAGGTTGAACTCCCCTATTTCGTGATCACTGCATCCATAGCTGCCATTGATTACTGTGCCTCCAACCCAGTGCATGGCTGTTGGTGAAAAGCAGATCTGGGGAAGCATATCCCTGTGTAAGTCCATGTAGCACTAGCATAAAGAAATTGTCCCTGGCATCCTCCAGGAACCTCTGGTTCTAATCTCTTCTTGGAACTGTTGGAAAACTTGATTCCATATTTCAGATGTCTGCAAAGTGAGTAAATTGAATAAGAGAAGACCTGCATTTAAAAGTTTTAAAACCTTTAAGTACAAAAAATGAAAAAAAAGGAAGACAAGAATAAGAACATGAAAAAAAGATTTTTTTTAGGGTACTGTTTGGTTAGACTAAAGTTTTTTTGTGTTGCATGCTAAAAACCCACTAATAATATAATACATTTCTGTAAAATTAATGTGCTTAAAATCTGTTTGATGTAGTCTGGTTTTATTACCAGCATTTGATAGAGATGATGTGCGTAAATTGATCACAGCTTTGCTTCTCGTGTGTGAGATTAGGGTGGCTGTGTATCTCCAATAGTAAGGAATGAAAGTATGCTATACAGGATAACTGTTCATTCTGTTATATATAAGATTTGTCTTCCTAATTCTGCTACTGTAAAAGTAATATGGAATATCTGAGCTTCTAAGAGTAACCGAGAATGTATTTAAAGTTGGAATTTCTTTGCTTAAAGTGGACAAAAATGTACCCTGGATTTTGTTTCTCTTTCTGTAGAGATATTAATTACATAAATTTATGTGACAGGTTAGCCAGTGGACCAGACTTTGTGAGATCAGCATACCGCTGGCTGTTGAAGGATTTTTAACGGCGCCTCCTGAGCACTGTCAGACTATTCCTCCTGACATTTTACAGCTTGAAAGGAAGCTTGGAGAACCTGTCCGCGTACATAATGATGACAAAATTCGAAGGCAGAAACTTCAACAACAGAAGGCAGGTGCCAAGGCTGCAGTGCCTGTACTTGATAAAGAAGCAACAGAGGAAGGAAAAACAGTGGAAATGCAGGAACATCCACTCCCAAGTTTGGAACTGAGTATAGCTTTCTCCAAGCTGCTTGTCCAGGAAGTATCAGATGCAGTCAACAGGGAGGCCCCTAACATCAGGAGAATAAAAACCTCTGACCTTCCGCTTTTGGAGCGTGTTTTTGCAGAAGGCCTTTATTTTACCTTGGCAGATATAGTGCTTTTGCCATGCATCCATCAGTTCTTGGTAAGATGGCAAGTTCTGCAAATATTAAGTAGTGTACATGTATTTTTTGAAGAACTGGAAGGTTGTAAAATGTGTTAATTTAAAATACATTGTGACATTTGCAATGGGAACTTAACCTGAAACAGAAGATTTGTCTTTGTTTTTCTACCAACAGAAAACAGGAATTGGTAAGATCACCAAAATTACTTTCAAATACATAGCATATCAACACTTGGTAAACACTGTTAACTGTTAAAATATTGTGCTGAAATATTTTGGTACCAAGTTGCCCAGAATATTCCTCCATGAAAATATTTAAAAGGACACTTAAAGTACATTCTAATATGCATAAAGGAAAAGTAGGCAAGCACAAACCTATTTTCTCGCTCAAATTCAGTGTACTAGATTTATGACCATGACTAAATGGATGTTGATTAAAATTAGACCATTTTATCCGTGAGGAATTTTTTGAGATTTAGAATTTTGATTCCATCATAAGTTGCAATTTTTTTTTTCATGTGTGACCCTTGAGCCCTGGTGGTCTACAGCTTAATGAACTCTTATATTGTATAATACCGTTGTGTTAGCTCATATCAAGGATTGTCCTAAAAAACTGGCTTTGAGTTTCATTTTTACCTAAATTATAAGAGCACTGGGGAAATGCTGCTTTATTTTTGGTCTCTGGTGGATGATAATTTTCTAAACACTTGTACCTTGATACCTGCAGTTATCATCAAAATTGAATAACTTGCATCTGAAAGCTTCTTGCAGGCAGTGGGTTGAAACTGGTCTTGTTGGTAGAAGTGCCGGAGTTTAATTCTCTATTAAAATGTTATTTATCACTTATATAACTGGACTTCCTAGATTGTGTTTAAAAAAAATCGTTATAGTTACACTTTCACTTTGCTGTAAGGGTGTGAATAATAATGAAGTCTTCAATGGGTATGTGTCTGGAAAGTATCATAAAACAAATATGCGGAGACCTGACAAGCAGATTGTAATTATAATTACCAAAAGTAAGATAATGAAGCTGAAGAGTTGTTTTTCATTACCTCATTTCATTTCTATTATCTTTCTGAGGTTAGCTTTGTTATGCTTTCTATTAGTTGTAACTGCTTAAAATTAATAGAAGAATAACAGAAGCTCCGTTCTCCATCTGGGAGAAACCACTATTCACTTTTAAAATACAATTTAAAACACTTGTTATCAATTGTAACAGTGCTTCTTAAAATTGCTTTCTGAAAGACTTCTTTCTTTTTTTTTTTTACTTTATTCTGCCTGTGTTACTATTAGGATATTGAATTAGATACTAAAATTACACAGTTCATCCTACTTTTACTTCTCTAGCTATTACTTGGGATTACCCTAAGAATATTATAGACACAGCATGCAAGAAAGCTGCTTGAAATTTTGGGTCATTTCGAATGTTCTTTACCAATTTCTGTTTCCACACTGAGGTCAGATATGTGGAAGAGCACTGGTTTTGCATGGCCTTTTCTGCCTTATCCTGTAATTATGATTTTTGATTTTCTGCTTAAAGCAGGCACAGCATCACAGACGAGTTGAGGTTGGAATAGTTGAGATTGGAGGGCACCTCTGGAGTTCGTCTTGTGTAACTGAGAGCAGGACAGCCAGAGCTAGTTGCATGGCATCGTGTCCAGTCAGGTTTTGAGTGTCTCTAAGGGTGGAGACTTCACAAACTCTCCTGAAAGAGGATGATCTTCACTGTTCTAAAACATTTGTGAACCTGAACAAAAATTACTTAAATTCACCAAATGCATCCTTTTTAAAATTAGCTGGTCTTCACGCAAAAAATGTGACTTAGTTATCTTTTTTTTCTTTTTGTTATAGGTGTGTTGTTTTCTTACTTAAGAATTTCNAGGAAGAAACGTATAGTAGCAAATAACCTTTCAATTTAATTTTTCTAGGTTTCCAGCAGAAAACAAGGCAAAAATCTGGTCAATTTACCTCTGATATGCAGTTGGTATCGAAGAGTTCAGGAAGTACCTGGAGTGAAGAAAGCTGCTGGCAAATGCAATATGGAGCTTGTCCAGCTTCCAGAGGTGACGTCTGCTCCGGAGGAACAGCTACAAGACATCTCTTCAATTCCTGATGAATTAGAAAAGGAGAATGAAGACAATCATTTTATAGGCGGTCCAAGGCCAACTATGACAAAGTTAATGGTAATTTAAGCTTTTTAATGAGTTATTTTAAATAGTAATATTCTGCTTAATTTGTAATAGGTGAAATTTATTAAAATTGCAGAAGCTAAGTCTGAAGCCTTGAATGGTTTAATACCTTTTGCCTGTCTTCTCTCTGATATACATTGACTTAGAAGTGATTTTACTTTTTTGTTCTGTTACTATATTTGATCAATTCAGGAATTGAGGAAGGGTGGGACTGCTGGAAGCCCTATCAATAATTATGAATAATGAAAGTAACTTT
>VZTO01014360.1:0-30174 GCA_013400615.1 Syrrhaptes paradoxus
AGATGAAAATCACTTGCCAAATGGGGAAGCAAACCTTGATAAATCAGTTTGTCAAGCTATAATACTTTTATGCTGTTATTACTATTGGGTGACATTGTGTATTTACATTGAAGCTGAAAACACAATAAAATAGTGTCACACTATGGCTTAACATTCTAAAACATGGAAATGAAATGCTGGACTGTTCTCCTTAACTCTTTTACAGTTGATAGCTTGATTCATTCAGGTTAAGCTAAATTAGAAAATGGAGTACCCCAGCAAGAGAGGAAAGAGATATAAGTGACCAAAAAGCCAGAAAACTAATCCTTTGAGATTTTAGAGATTTAACTGAAAGAATGAAATATTCTGATGTGAGGAAAAAAAAAAAGTAATCAAAATTGCTTTAAAAATAGACAACAGGCCTCTCAAATTCATAGAGCTGAAAAGAACAATGAAAGCAAATGTTTATTATTCTAGATTGCTTTATTTTCTTTTATATAATTACTTTTCTTACAATTAAAGGAGTCCTTCATATTGCAGTGTGTCTTGCCATATTAGTGGCTTTTACTACAGTCAGTAGGTGCATCTCTAAATATGACATTTTGTGGGCATTATTGTTTTAACCGTTTCTTGTTATTTGATCCCTGTAACTGACTTGATTCCTGGAATTAAATTCAAACACACATACATGCACACATTTTTTTCTATGTACACATAAGTATGTGTGTATATATGTTTGTGTATGTATGTGTGTGTGTACATATACACACGTATATATGTATGTATATGTAAACATATATATACGTATAGCTTTCCATAAAAGAAGAATTTTTGAAGTACTGTTTCTGAGCCTAAGACGCTAGATAGTATTGACTAGAGTAATTGACAAGTAACATGGTTGAGTAGCTCTGGAGCTATGTGTCTTCAGGATGTCCCATCATGGAGATCAGCTTAAAAGGCAGAATGGAGAAGCCTGTAAGGGCTTTTTGGTCCTGGCTGCATTGCATGGAGCTTAACAGTCTCTGAGAGATCATCTGAGCCCCTCAGAGCTTTACTGTGTTGTGGCTCCCAGGCTCTCAGACTAGAGGCTTTAGTAAGACCATCAGCTCCACTGTGTAGACTCTCAAGCTGCAGGATCTTGGTAATTTGTCAGTTACCAGACAATTCGTTCCAGAACTGGGAACACCATAGCCAACCACTTCATGGGTCAGTGGCTCTAGGGCAGATCTATCATGTAGACTGACCCAGAACAAATCAGTTATGTGAACCTGCCCCTGCTTTTGATAAGCAAAGCTTTCAGGTTTCCTGTTCTGGAAGTAGTCATGTTGATCTGTCCCAGACCTGCCAAACCTGGCAGCAGTAAATTGGTTGCTCTGAAGCAGCTTGGCAGGACTGGAGGATTTGCCTTTGATTCGGCAAAACATATTCAAACCTGAGATGAGTCAAACAAAGCATTCAGGCTCAGTGAAATGTTTTTTAATTAAAATATTTCCCTGGGAAATATCTGACCATCTGTACTCAAGTTAATAGAGCCAGTTCTCACTAAGGTCATAAATATGAATTACATGCATGTTTGCATTAATATTATACTCAAATCACACTGTTTTTTGTAAATGTTAAGTCAGGGTTTTTACAATGCACATAGTATTCCAAGATTTGACCAGCAGCTTTCAGCAGTCTTTGTGTTATATTTCTTTTGTGTGTGTGTGTGTGTGTGTTCAGTGTGTATGTTCCCTAAACACAGCATGCACTGTGCAGCTGTTTAGAATGATGTCAATATAAACTTCTTCCACAGTATCCAACACTTCCTTTTCCCTGGTTGTGCCTGAAGGGCATAGCTGCCTTACAAACCAGGGTATTTCAGGTTACAAGACAACCAGAAACAGTGCAGTTTGTGACTCTTATTATTTATTTTTCTGACTCTCCCTTATGGTTCCTGGAGACCCCAAGTACATCATGGCATCAGAGCACAAGATGTATGTATATTCCTCCTTCTCCTACTTGAATGTGTTCTTACATCAGAAGGGATCATCAGATCTGAATAATGTGCACATCAGACTGAAATAGGGAAGATGGACCTTGCTATATTAATCTGAAGTTGTGGAATATATTAAAAAATATAAAATTATGATCACTAGAAAACAGATATTAGCTCAATACTGTGATCTGAAAACCTCATCTGATGCAGTGACCTTCATCCTTTGCATATGCTGAAAAACTCATCAGTTTTAACTGGATAGCTTGATTCACTTCTCTTGCTCATGCCTCATTAGGATTCATGAACTCTGTATTTCCCCGTTTATTTCTCATCAAGGCTTTTACTGAAATCTACTCTGAAATTTCCTTTTTGTATCAGACTGTTCAGCTAAAATGTGAGAAAGTTGGGTTCTTTTGGTTTTAGTTGTTTGATTGATTTTTTCTTCTTTAGAGGAAATCAACTTTACACCTATTTCCTAAATAAAAGTGCATGGTGTGCCCCTCTACCCACCCCTAATTCTAGTGGAATAAACTTGCCAGGCTAGGGTGAAAATAAAAGACAATTCTTCCTCCCAGTGTGTGACAGGAATGCTTTCCACTGAGAACTAGGAGGTCTTGCATTTTCATCCTAGCCTATAAAGGTCATACTTATTCTAGTAAACTAAGTGGGCAGGGCATGTAGTTAAGTACATGATGACTGTTTAACCATTAACATGCACATTGAATGCTTTGGTTCATGATAGCTGACACCTTCCCAGGCTGTACAAAGTAGTCTGGAGAAGTTCAAAGAACAATGCTTTTGAGGCAATCTAAGGGTATTCCTACCAAACAGTCTGGATGATGTTTCCTGTCTGAGGGATGGATGACAGTTTAGTCGTAGCAATGTTAGTCCTAGCCCATTCTGTTTACCAGCATAAACATAACCAAAGTATCCATCTGCCAAATGAAAGTCAGTGAATGAAATGCCAAAGTAAACCTTGGAAAATACAGCTTTCAGGCTTTCTCACACCTTTCTTGAAGGCTCTTGTAACAAGATTAAAATCTAGCAGACTGCTCCTTCTGGCTAAGTGATGTTTGTTACTCTATGCAAAGTGGGAATATTTTCAATACATATCTTGTTCATCCTGGCATCCAGAACAAGTGAGGCAGAATAGTGCTACTGGGTCAAGACAAGTGTGAGTCATAGACTGTATCTTCTCAAAATGGAGAAAGAGGACTTAAAGGC
This sequence comes from Syrrhaptes paradoxus, assembly GCA_013400615.1. Classification (NCBI taxonomy): domain Eukaryota; kingdom Metazoa; phylum Chordata; class Aves; order Pterocliformes; family Pteroclidae; genus Syrrhaptes; species Syrrhaptes paradoxus. The sequence continues at coordinate 3,182 of VZTO01014360.1, forward strand.
CATGTGCATAGATCCCTCTTTAGCATGCACATTTTTGTGGATTCTTCTTTAAGATGACTACCTTCTCTAATGATTCATATAGGGAGCTTAATGTTATGATTCCATCCTTGGGACCAGTGCTTAAAAGTTAGATTTTGGGATGCTTTGGCTCCTAAATTCCCTTTGAATCTAAGCCAATAAGACTTCAGTGGTCCCCACTGAATAATAATGGGATAGAAGAGGAGAAAATTGAGTCTTAGTCAGTCTGCATAAGAATAAATCATAACCCTGAGGATGTATTCTTGTGCCTTCATTGTGACTTTGATGAGGAAGGGAAAAACAGAGAAGCAGAATACATCAAAGTATTTGAGAAACCTCCAAGGAAACAAATAGAACTGGAATTATTCAGTGTGATTGTAAATATCTCAAAGCCGTCTAAACATAGACTGGTCTTAAAGCATACATTATAGCCCAGTGGGATAGCTTGGAAGAAAACCAAACTTCAATAATCATGCTGAACATATACAATTTATATTTAAATAATGTTAATGACTTAAGTGTTAAAATAATAAAAATAATTGTAGAAACCCTTTTTGGTCAAAAAAATATTTTAAGTTAACATATATAAATGTCTGATGAGGTAAAACATTTAAACTTGCAAATACAGAATTTCTCTAAGAAAAAGTTTCATTTTTAATTAGAGAACAAAAACAAGTGTTGAAAACTTGTGTGAAATACACATTTTCTCTTCAGTCTGTCTGTAAGTGATTTCAGAATCTGTTCAGAGGAATCTGTCTGAAAAGATAATCTTTACTGTACCAATTATATCAGCTGTCTGAGAAGAAATGTCTTGTATATTAGATCTATGTTACTACCCACACATATCCATAAGCACACAGTGACATAACTTAAATTTATTTCTGCAAATTATGTCCAGAGAACATCTATTTTATTAATTGCAGTGAGCTGCATTTATCTCTGCAATGCTGAGCAAATGAACAGCACAGATGCCCTTTGGCAGCAAGAATGATAAGTGGCTTGTATGGTCCTTCCAGTACAGATCAAACTGACAAGAAGCAAAAGGTGGAAGACATAATGAATCTAGCCCATGTATGTGTTAGATTTTGACATGCTTGTCTGTACATCAATCAGTAAAAGAGACTGCACCTCAGAGGAAGAGAAAGCTAACAGCTGTCAGGGATGCTACTCTAGGACACTGTAGACATCCTGCTGCATTCTTTCCTTATATCTGCATAGTCAGCTGCAAGGCAAAAAGAGGAAAGACAACAGCTAACTGGGAAGAAATTCTTAGTTCTATTGAAACTTTTATTTCGTATCTGGTGTCCGAACACCATCCATTACAGTTTGTTTATCCATCTATAAGATATGAGTTTGGGACAACAAATTAATGCTTTAGTGAGGTGTAAGTACTTAGGTTGTTAAATACTTCCTTGATACAGAGTATGTCTCTTAGCCCAGTATTGTTTCTGTAGGTACAACCTTTAGGGGTTAAAGACAAGGTAAATTACAGCTTGTCTGTAAAGGCAGAGAATTTCTGTAAAAGAGCAAAATTTGGAGCTGAATATTCAGAATCAGAATCATGCAACTGATTGCTTTCTGTGACCAGACTCTGTGCTTTTATAGCAAGTCAACAATCATGATTAAAGGTCATCATGTTGGAGGTTAATGTTGACACCTAAAGGAATGGCAGTTTTACAAAGCATAGAGGAGAGAAAGCTATATCTCAAGACCTTCCATTTTAACACCGATCACTGGCTGGGTAACCATACGTCTTCCTCAACCAAGATGAGCATTGCTGAACTGTCTCACCTGTGCCTAATTGAAAAAAAAAAAAAAAAAAGAAATATAAGCCCCTACCCAAATCAAAAAGCAAAACACACAGAAAAAACCACTTTTGCCTTACGTTTCCAAATAATTTCAAAGATCTAAATCATTTAGATGGCTTATTAACCAAAACACATTTCTGCCTCAGTGCAAATATCATAATGTTAGAAAGATTAGCAACATTGTGCATTAGATTAAAATTATATGCTGTATCTGAAGCATTAAACTTTGACAGGACTGTGCTGCGTAAGTTAACAAGAAAGCACTCCACAGAGAAGATACTAAAACAGTCTATTAGCTGTGCAAGTAATTATCTTCATATGCATTTGTGTTGTTTTTACACAGCAGAATATTTTATTTTACTCATACAGCTCTGAAATATAGCTGATTGAAAGACTGAGCTGTAAGTATGAAATTGTATGCTGTCATTCTAACACCTTGTACCAAGGCTCCAAGAGAATATTCATGCAAATAACATTCATTACTCCAGTTGAAGGCATTAGTAAAGCCTAGATAAGTTTTGGCATAAAATCGATTAAACTACTCTAATAACATTTATGCTATATAAAAAGCAACACAGCCAAAATGTCTATTAGAGGGGATTTTAAAAAACTAAGTTAATTTAAAAAAGACAAAGCATGATGTTTTGAGTTAGTTCATTGATAGTTCAAAAAAACTTTAAAACTTGAACTCATCTGAAGCTTTACAATACTAAATTATTTTACCATTAGCTGTAGTTATTCTACCCATGATGCCTTCTTCTTAGCTAAATTGTACTTTTTTTTCTTTTTGTGTTTCATACTTCTCTGAAAATAAAGAGACTTCAAAGAAGCTGAAAATAGATTATTTTGTTAAAATCCTCTCCTGCGGGGCTTTCTGTTTGCATGAGAATATGCGGTAGCCACTTCTTGGCTGGTTCTGACTCATCTAGAAACTCACTCTTCTAATGTAATCTTTCTGTGAATGTTAGAAGCAATTAGCTGTATTTTCTCACAATTATTTTCCCAAAGAGATGCCGTGGTGACATTTACAGCAGATGTTCACTGTGCTTTTTTTTTAAAAAATTTGCATTAATTTTGAGACTAGTATTATTAAGAATATATCAGTGTAGCACCATCCATTCCATGCTCAACCACATGTATACAGGTGCTCTACTAGGATAGCTCACTGCTTATAATATGTGAATTAATTCATGTGTCTTTATACTCTTCCATTTAGACCTAGTCTGAAATGTTGCATTAACAAATGATTCCTCTGTCTAATGAGATTTAACCCCCAAAAGACCCTCTGAAGCCAAACATGGGTGGTGACTATAAGCTTGCTTTCTTCCCTATGGTTTATTTCTATTTTTATGAAAGTACTGTTAGCTCTATTTTTAAAAGTTCTGACAGCTGGATATGATGTTCTGTGTGCAAGAGGATTCATAGATACACTTACATTTCCCTTTTTGTGGGACCACGGATTTGTTACTGAACAGGAACAAAATGTACCAACATCCATCCGCACAAAATACCGCACAAACCATATCCTTGAGTCAATGGCAAGCCATCCTTTAGAAAAAAATATACATGCAAAGGATTATGTTAACTTACAATTACCTTCATTAATCAAATTTTAAAAATAGTTACAATGACTATTTCTTGGTCATCCACCAATTCATAATTACTCAGAAAAAAAAAGAGAAAATATACTTTTTTCACTGTCTTAAAGGAAATCCCTCCTGAAGGTCAAAAGACTTCCAGTTTTCTTTATCTATACACATTTCTTGTTTCCTATGTCTGCAGAGTCCCACTGCTGTATCTTGCAATGAAAATTGTGTTCAGAGCTCATTAAAAACCTTCCTTGATTGTTTCCATAAGGCCTTCTTGTGTGTTCTAATAAATATTTCTTTACCTTGGGCACAAAGATCACCACAAATAAACCAAAAACACCAACATGACATGGTGTATACAGTACTGCTGTTAAACCTCTAAGCTCACCCATATTAAAAAAATCAGTGCTCTTTTCATAATGATGCAGTTAGCAACTAGGTATGACATTAAAAAAAAAAGAGTCCTACGACTTCTGGTTCCAGAAATCAGTTTGAACTACATGGAAGAAATTAATTTTGGCTGGGGGATAAATTATCTGTCATTGTTTAATGCTATGTAACCACAATGAACAAAAACTTGTTTTTTCAGGCTCACTATCTTTCCCTCCATGGAGTAAGTACAATGTCTGCTCCCATTAGAAAGTCAACATTTGCCAGTGGTTACCCAGTGTTAGCAACAGTTACAGAAGCTGATATATTATGTCATATTTCCTTTGCTAATAACAACCAACATCATCACCAGTTTTTGTTTTTCTAAGTTCATGCCAACTAGAAGAAGTAATAAATCTATAGTAAGATGAGACATTACAAATCAAACTGTAACAGAAGTTATTCTGAGATATAGTACAGAATGTAGAATACTCTGAAAAACAGCACAGCAATATACCACTGTGGGAAGAAATTAAGGACTATTCTGAATTTAGAGATGCTGAAGTGATGAGTGAAATGGCAACAAACTTCTTGGGTATAGATTGAAGCCCGCTCCAAATTGTTGTTTGTTGAAATCTGAAATTTTACTGTAGGCTTCCTACCAAATCCGAGATTTATTTCTGCTGATTTAATACAGAAGGATGTTCTGAGCTATACTGAAAATGAAAATGTGGGACAAATTAGTGTTTTAACCTTAAGGATACCTTCACAGTTTAAAACTCATAATAACAGGAAGTTATCATATAATCAGGAGTTGAGAGACAATAATAATAACAGCAGAGGAATTTTCAACAGGGAAAAGTACAGCCATGAATATAGGTTTGGTCGTATTAGTAAGTTTCTTTTTCTTTTGCACATTAAATATGATACATGTTTGCATACAATTGTGTTTGTTATCATAACCATGTTAGAATTTACAGCAAACATTTCAGTTGCAACATCTCCTGCAGTACACGCTTGGTTTTTATATTACTAGTGGAGTATATACTACTCCAGCTGAGTACAATAAAGTAAAACAAATACCCAGTTATTGCAGAAAGCCGTATTAAAGATGCTATATAATTTCCACATTGTGTATTATTTTCTATTTGAAGTTTTACTACATAAATTGTACCATAAGCTATCTGTTAAATAGCAGATCTTCCTTTCTTTCTGCACCTTTTTTCTGTTTTGTTATTAATTATACTTTAAGAAAAATTAAAAAATCTAGCTCAGAATATGCTCCATTGTAAGTTTTAAAGTGCTTGCAAACTCTGACAGCTAGAAGTGAATAATATGAGCTTAGTCTGTGCTAATCAGCCAGGTTTTTCCATTGAGTCATTTAACATACCATTATGTTACATTTCCTCTTTGAACTTCTAAGTTTTGTCTTGCATGTTCCAAAAACTCTTATGAGGGACAGGAAAAAAGTAATGCTTTTGTCTTTCTGGTCACTAGTGAAATAACGATATAAAATTAGATTTCATTTGAACACTTAAAGTTTTTAAGCCTTTTTTTGTAAGATAAATATAAACCAAAAATTATTGGTATTGAACTATCTGCATTCAGCATTTTTTAAAGGAGGTAATTTAAAAATAAATAAATTCTTTAAAAAAAAGGATTTTTGAATTAAATAATTAAAATGTATAAAAATAAAAGGTCAATGACATTTTATTGCCTGAATTTGACACGAATTAATAAATAATATTTATCTCTCTGTAATATTTTTTATTTTTTTACTATTATTAGGAAACAAACAAAAAATCCCATAGGTTTTCTCTTTAGCAAAACATATTCATGATAACTGTTTTATTCTACATGACAGTTTTATCTTAGCAAATACAGAGCTCTACCTATTTTTCTAGGATTTTCCAGAAGGGTTGAGACAGGGAATGAGGCCTAGAGGAACAATTGGATAGATGAGTACTGGTACTGAATGTCAAGCAGTAGCTGCAGAGATTGCAGAACTGGGACTGGATGCCCTTCAGCAGTGTGGGGAAAGCTTGTTACAAAAATATGAAAACCATAGCATGGCTAGAATGACTTGGAGTAAAAATCATGAGAGTGTTAGATTAATTTGGATAGAGGATGGATCTACATATTGGGACTGGGGCTAAAAATGTAACAGTGTAGCACTGTAACACAAAAGGTATTTTTGACAATATGGCAGAATTGTGGTGAAGAATAGTGACCAATTAGAGGACGACACAGAACCAGGCAAAATGTAAGGTTAATCTTCAGAAAAATGATAAATCGAGACAGAGGTAAGGCAGTCTAGAACAGGATCCAAAAGGGGAAAATGTGCTTAACTATGTACTTCTTGGACAAGACTTGAAGAGATTTGCAGGAATAATGGTGTTAGGCTTAGAGGGTGACCACAGCAGTAACTGAGAAAGATTTTGAATTTGAAGACAGAAGCAAAAGATGAATATTTACACTCACTGCTCAAGGAAATTGGGAATAGCTTTTGAAGGTGAGGGAAGGAGCAAAATAAAACAAGACTTGGAACTGGACTAGTGAGATTTGAAAATTGATCCTGATTTACAGTAGAGGAATATGTAGAAGATTCTGTTCATCTCAAGCACTAGAAGATTTTTGAGTTTTGTGACTTCTGTCAGTAGTAGGTGAGAATCAGAATGGCAAAATGCTTAAGTGCTATTCATGTAGTTGATAACAGTATATTACTGTTGTTAACGTGTTCACACAGCCATTGTAACAGACAGGTGTCTTTAAAAAAAAAAATCTGAAATTAAACACACCACAAAGTCAAGCTTTGAGAAATGTCAGATTGTACATTGAATGTTAATGCAATGATGAAGTTTTTACTTGAAAGTGGAATAATATTTTTATAATTACTTCATTGCATAAGACAGATGTAGACAGAGCAAGAAAGATTGTGTAGTGATGAAGGTTGTCATTGCTATATTACTTGCTTCAGAAACTAGGAAGTATGCAATGAGAGTCCTTGTCAGACGGAAGGATACTCTAACAATCTAGTATTCTAAAAGCTAATTGAGAAAAGTTCTGATTTTATTTGCTCGAGACTTTGATATGAAGTGAGTAACCTAAAAAAAATATTTGAAAATGTTCAGTGATTTTTAAGAACTGTCAAATGTGAGATCTTTCAAAACAATTTGGTGAAGGTGCTGTATATTCACAATAGCAATTAAAAACAAAGGAACATGTATCTTGAGCATATAAACTGCTACATAGTGAAAACTACTTAGGCATAAGAGGTTCCAGCGGCCTCCTGCCCAAAATGTAAGTCTTTCAATCTTAATCTTCCTCTATTTTGTCTCTCCAGCTATGAAATGAAATTGTACTGCTCCCTCACTTCCCAAATATATTTTAAAAAATTCAGATACTGTACTGCTTAGAATAGTCCAGAACATCCTGGGAGATAATTGATAATCTGGAATCAGAACAGTATTTAAATGTCCAGTAAATAAACCTGAAGGCTATACTTTGAACAATAAGGCTAAAATAACAAAAAATATAAAATATTAACTACCTGGTGGGAGAGAACATGTTTATTTTTCTAATAAAAGAAGCAAGGGAGTAGAGAAAAATACTTTGAAATAAGGTTATAAAGGCAATTTTAATTTTCAGATTAATTTTTCTTTACTTGACTTCTCAACTTTTAAGATGGTCTTTTACATAGGCCTAACAATTATAAATAGTTGAATGGAGTATAGGAACTCTTTAGAGCAGCTACTTCACTGCATTAATTTTGTGATTGTGATCACTTGCAACTATGAGAAATCTAATGATACTAAATAAGTAAGATAATGTGCCAGGAAAATAGGATACCTTATTTTTAAATGCTCACTGTATTTCTGCTTACTTGACCTAATCATCTCATTGCATCTCAGACTGTTTTTTTTGTCTGTTAAAAAAAGATTTTGTTCTAATTCCTAGTGTTAGTACTCCCAGATTAACTGTTTGTGAAAACAGTGAGACAGAACGTCTCACTCATGCAATTTCCATAATGATATTTTCCTTTTCCCAAGAGAATGTTAACTTCAAACAGGGGCAGATTGATGAGCATGCCAAGATACGTAATGCAGTGGAATCACACATCGAAGAAATCATACAGATGGAAATTGTTCAGAGAGTATCTCAACTACACATCTGGCTTTGGCTCCCGTCGCGACCCAGCTCATGGAACCGCCCTGGGTGGGGCGAGTGGGTTTCGCGGAGGTTCTATATATACATTCCCTTGGGGCAAATTAAGGTGAAGCGACACCAAAGAATTGCATATTGGCTTATAATTTTAATGCATATAATTGTTTAGGGGGAAAAAGGGAAATGCAGGGTATAAAATGCGGAATATAACAGAATTACAAAAGGAAACAAATTACTTGGTAAAGACAATTCATTAATATTCTACCATCCACTAACAACACTAAACCTTATAGCAATGGAATAAGAGTAGCATGATTATCAATATCACTAGGGTTAGTAATAATCATTACTAAAAATAAGCAATCAATATGAAAGGCCTATTACACAAGCCCAGAAAGGGCTGGCATTCAACTTATAAAATGTTACCATACGTGCCAGAGGGAAAACNTTTGCTAAGAGCAAGACGGAGTCCATAGACTCAGCAGGGGTTTGCTGTTGGCGTTGATGGCCCTACTCAGCAGGGATTGTCTGGTCCCTTGTAAACAAGGGGAGTGGGGCTTTCCGTGTATCTTCTTATCTGATGCCTTGAGGCATCACGAGGCTTCCAGGCTTCCCTTACCAGAGCCTCAACGATTGAGTTCATTGTTAGTCCTTGCCGTTGTCTGCAGCTGGACACCACGGAGGCTCCGCCTATCAGAGCCTCAGAGAGGATTGAGTCCATTGTTAGTCAGGCCTTTGGTGCATTCCTGGCTATCTTCTTATCTACAACTGTAATGTCTTGAGACACCACGAGTCATTGGAGACAGCCAATTTGCAGTCTCTGCAAAACTGCACGAATAGTCCTCCACAGCTCCAGCCTTACCACAGCTTTTTCATTGCTAAAGAATGAACAGACACTATAAATAAATTTGAGGAAAATAAAATCAAGAACAAGGTACACTCAAAGACTTGTAATTTGTGTGAAAAACAAATAATAGTTAACACAGAACTTCTGGTTATGTTTGCCAAATGAGTCGCATTTGCACCTTATCCTGGAGCATTGGGTTAAGGAAGGTAATCTGCTGAGACAAAAGTGGGGAAATGTCTTTGCTTTGAAACAGAACGTACAGTCATTAGGACAAAAATTGCATCTAAATGTTTGAGGACTGTTGATGTAGTTAATTCATATTCTCCTTATAACTGTGTTGTTTTACATGTAGATTCTTTATGGACTTACCTGAGACCAAATTCAGTGATTTATGCTGCTGACTTCCCTGACTGAGGTAAGTACTAAACTGGTTGTCAGTCTGGATTAAATTGTGGCTTGGGACTGACTTTATTGATTGTTCAGGTACATACTGTCAGGCTAGTTAAACAGGATCTTCGCTGTTACTTTGATGCAGAAGCCATTGTAATCTCATAGTATAAAAAATCTTATAGAAAGGCATAATGTCTGAAGCACGAAACTGCAACTGTGAACCTTGAATGTGTTTATTTACTTATATATGTGCAGGGTATCAGGCTAATAATACACAAATAATATTGGGTTTCCAAAGTCATACTAGACAAATAACAGGAAAATTTACATTAGGCAAAATGATGGTCAAGAGGGACCAAAGCAAAACAGATTTAATGGCCTTGCTAGGTTTGACCTTTTTACCGTATGTATGTACATAATTCATGCTTTTGGCTTGATAGACATAGTAAGTAAACCATGCATACAGAAAATACAAATATTTAACAGAGGAAATTTTGAATCAATAGCACAGATTTAGTCACTGATTTCCTGGGTAAAACAAATAAACAAACAGTCACTACATATATATATTTTATCTAAAGAAATAGGTCACCATCAGTGTGACAAAGTCATTTTATTGCACTGAAGAGTTCAATTCCCCTGTTTTTAGTTTAATGTGATTTTCATCTTTTCTTTCTTCTGTAAATCTTCTTGTTCCATCTTTTAGTTCATCATGCTGATGTAGCCCTTACCTATCCTTCTAAGCTGCCTTGGATACCTATTATCAGGTATCTGTTCTGGTATTATACTTGATACATCTCCAAACTATGACAATTATATTGTCCACATCTTCTGATACGGTCTTATTTTGTGTACCTTGTTTGCTTTATTTCACTTTTAACTTTCACTTTTAAGGACCCATTTAACTACTGTTTTCTGAATGTTCTCTAACTTTGTGTTGTTTCTTCATCATTCTCTATTATTCTTACTTGTTCACCGTTATTTGCACACATTTGTCTTTCAAGTCAAACATCCTATTTTGCTTCTGTTATCCTACATAACATTTCTCTTTATGTATTTTCCTGCTTTTTCTCCTTATTTTGCTTGCTTACTGGTTAGTTTCATACTCCCTAAATCCTCTGTTTTATCTTGGATTAACCTATTGTGTTCAGATCGTCGTACAGTTGCTACCCAATTGCCTTGCACCCCAAATCTTCCATAAAAACAAAACTAATGTAGAGCTAAAACAGATAAACACTGCTATGTTTCTTCATGATTATATCAGGGATGTAATGATTTAATAAAAGTCACCTTTACATTATCTTTCAGCGTCTTACCTTTTCTATCAGTGTTTATGTCAGATCATAATTTCTGCTCCTTTTCTTGGTGGCTGTCAACATGATTCTTGTGATAGTGCAAAGTTAGAATCTAATTTTATATCATTCGTAATTAACTTGACATTATACTTTTTTATATAGAAAATCTACCATGCATAGAAAATCTAAGATGACTCTCCTTTGTAAATCAGATTCTGTTTAGACCAATTCCTTGGAGACATATTTAACTGAAATAAATTACCCCCACCCCGGTAAACTAAAACACAGCATCCTTTTTTCCCTCTCATTTCTTTGCAGTATCTGAATCTATCTACTGGTCCGGGCCAGAAATTTCCATTTCTATTTTTTTTTCTGTTTGCAATTTTCATTGAAAAATATTCCATTTTACATGCAGGGGTTTTCCATAACAATTTTTAATTGAATTGTACTTTCTGAGAAGTGAATAAAATTTCTCTCTAATTTAATGGTAGCTAAAATGGCATATTTCTCATAGAAAAACAGTGAAATAGATATAGGGTGAATGAATTTTATCCTGAATGGACTTCATACGGAATTAATGGAATTTCATGGAGAGTACTAAAATATTAGTTACACAAAGGTATTGGAACAATTAATGGGCAAAGTATATTCCATAGAATCTAAACATAAAGTAAATTGTGATGTTTCTTTGGATAAAGTTAAGGTAAAATAATTCAAATAATTAATAATCACTCTGTACAGATAGCTATGCATTAAGTGATAATTACCTTCTGTATTCTCACTATTCTCAAGTGAAGCTGCTTTTCTGAATCAGTACCGTAAAGTTCAGCTTTCACAACTGTATGAGGTTGTCATTCACAACTATCTTCAAAAGTCCAATTTCTATTTTCAAGCTGATCTTTCCTTTGTCAGATCTTTCATAAATTTGCTTTAGCTGTTTTCATGCCAAGCTTTCGGTAGTGTCAGGGCTGAAGTGGTGGCTGCTGTGAGAAGACACCAGAAGCTGCCCCGATGTCAGACAGAGCCAGTCACAGCTGGCTCCAAAATGGACCCACCACTGGCCAAAGCTGAGCCCATCAGTGATACTGGTGGTACCTCTGTGATAACATATTTAAGGAAGGGTAAAAAATGCTGCACAACAGCAGTTGAGAGAGAGGAGTGAGAAAAATGTGAGAGAAACAACCCTGCAGACACCTACATCAATGAGAAAGGAGGTGGAGGAGGTGTTCCAGGTGCCAGAGCAGAGATTCCCCTGCAGCCTGTGGAGAATATCATAGTGAATCAGATTGTCCCTCTGCAGCCCATGGAGGACAATGGTGGAGCAGATATCCACCTGCAGCCCATGGAGGACCCTACACCAGAACAGGCAAATATGCCCTGAAGGAAGCTGCAGCCTGTGGAGAGCCTGCATCAGAGTAAGGTCCTTGCAGGACATATAGCTATGTAGAGAGAAGCCCATGCAGGAGCAGGTTTTCTGGCAGGACCTGCTTCCTATGGGGGAAGCAACACTGGAACAGACCATTCCTGAAAGAATGTACCCTGTGGAAAGAAACCATGATGAGAACCACAGTCCATGGGAAGGACCCACGTTAGAGAAGTCTGTGAAATACTGTCTCCCATGGCAGGGTCCCCATGCTGAAGCAGGGGAAGAGTGAAAACGTAGGGGTGGCAGAGACAAAAAGTTAAAAACTGACTGCAATACCCATTCCCCATCCCCCCCGACTGCTCAGGCAGGAGGGAGGAGATAGAAAAGTCATGAGTGAAGCCGGCCCCCGGATGAGGAGAGAGGCATTTTTAGTTCTGTTTTTGTTTCTCACTATCATACTTTATTATTAATTGGCAATAAAATTAAACTATTTTTGCCTAGTCAAGTCTGTTTTGCCTGTGATGGTAACTGGTGAGTTCTTATCTTGACCCATGAGTTTTTCCATTGTATTTTCTTCCCCTTTTGAGGAGAAGGAGTGAGGGAGAGGTTAGGAAGGCATCTAGTAGCTAGCCAAGGTCAACATATCAAAGGCAAACCCTTTGTATTGCTTGTGCACTGGATACCAGAGGTCACTTTCTGTTCTTCTTTGAATTCTGTACTAATAAAACTAGGAATCACTCACTGGGAATAGTAGGAGACTGCTTTTCAAATAATTATTTTACACAGCAGACTGAACTTTTGGTGTCTAGTGCCCCAGAGAGGTTTGAAGGCAGGTAGTATCAGAAAATTGAAAGAGAGATTACATGAATTTGTGGACAGCAGGTCCATAACCAAATAGTTCAGGGAGCAGGCAATGATATATCTTCTAAAAATCTTTATCCAGTGACTGTGGATGCTTGGAGACTAGGAAGGACAATAGGCCATTGAAAATGGCCACACTCACATACACTTCTCTAAACACCTTTTACTGCCATTATAAAAGGCAGAAACACAAGTAAGATAGACCACTATCTACCCCACTGCATTTCTGTTTTTTGATCATTGGATCAATGATCAAAAGGTCTGTAAGGACTGAAATCCTTACTCACTGAAGCCATGGGTCATTTTCAAAGTTTTTGTTACTTGCACATTTTTATTCTGTGCAGCAAATGATGGAAAATAACTTAGTGTAGTGGGTGTTCTAGCAGATTAATCAAAATAGAGTTATTCTTTAAATCCAGTGTAAAATGGTAATTTAACGCTTATAGTGCACTTCACCTAATTATTGCTAAATTCCTCTTAATAATACAATTAAAATTTTTCTACACTGACTTTCTAGCCTATATTTCTTTATGTAGTGAAATAGCCACCCTACTTACGTGTATTATGGCAGGTTGTCAGCAGCCCTAGTTCTTTGCTGGGACAAACACTACTTTGACAGTGAGAGTTTTTGCTTTCTCAGTCCTGAGGGTTATTGTTCAGGTTTATTGTTATACTTCTCAACCCTGTATTCACTAATGACAGACATACTTTATTCCATGTGGATTGCTTATACTAAAATTTTTTAGTCTTGTTAGTCCTTTTTTTTAATATAGTATGTTTCATTTTGGGATAAGAATCACACAGTCGCAAAAAGAAATAAGTAAAAGAGTAGCAGCGAGTTAGATAATAATAATATGCCTTTGAAAAGCTCAAAATCACAACACAAGCAATGGGCCTGACCATTCTGCCGTACCAGCTAGCACAACCTAGGCAACAGTCATCTCACTGTAAAACAAGTTGACACCACAGCAGAATTTTCTTAAATAATTCAAGAATACATGTAAAATCAAGATCAAAATAATTGAGATTAAACATGTCAAGACAAAGCTTGGCAAATCCTGAGACACAGTATGGTTAATTATTGTTTTTAAAGCCCGAGGTTTATTACTAACCCTTGGCAAGATTAAATTGACTTGACCACATGATTTACTAACTTCAAATTACTCATCCAGCTATTTCTTGTTTTAGGGACCTCTCTAATACCTTGTCATACTCTTTTTCCCACTATAAGATTTCTTTACAGAGAAAATAACCATACTTCCCAATTGCCTTTCACTTTGGTTGATTGCAGACCATTCCATCATTATTTATACTAGTTTTAAAACCTAAATCTTAAACCATAGGGGCTTATTGCCACTAATTGAATCAAACACATTGTTAACAATTCTCAAGCAAATGCAATGAGAGTGTCATCTGAAGCATTAGAAGGTACATCTATTCTTTCACATATACAAATTGTGTTAGCGAAGTAAAAAAATAGTAGTACCGCAACAGTCAATTTTTTTTTTTAATTAAGTCTGATGGTTATAAATTGCACTCTTGTGCTGATTTCATCTTTCTTAACTGAAAGCTTGTATGATCAGTTAATATTTTTAATCCTCTTTTTCTTCAGGTACCTTCCAGAATGGCTACAACAGAAGTACGTTTACGTGAACTGACTGCAAGTGACTTGTAAGCCATAATGCTCACTTAATTTACATACTTCATCACATTGATTAATCACACATGCAGTGAATAATAACCTAAAAGAGCTGTTAGTTTCTTAACTAGTGTGGAAAAACCACCAGGAGTTACTTATTTCCTTTCCCCTTTTCCTGTCCCCTAATACATCTCCATAGAGATGGGTTAGAATTCCCTGCAAGATGTTTCTTGTTTTTCCACTTCTTACTGTTAATGTATTATAATGTATAATTCATTGTGAACTCCTGTCATTCAAATTGCAAGTACAACAGTAATGATAATAACACCTGGCTTTCCTATAGTGTTTTTCATTAACAGATTTCAAAATGTTTTGCAAAGAAGGTCAAAAGCTTTACTACTATTAAAATAAAGTACATCCAAATGGTGTTTTAAACAGCAAAATACATTCATCTGTTAAAGAATAATCTTACATTAAGGCACTTCCTATTTAAGACAATAGTCAACATGGAGAAGTTTTTCCCCAAAGTATTTACTTGTGTGCTTGGTAATTTATATATTCATTAGTTACTGAAAAGAGACACATTCTATAATTTCTTTCCCTATTGGATTTCAGATTAAGCATTGCCAATGCTTGTACATGTTTTCTACATGCTGCTGAAACAGCTAACCCTATGAGATATGTCTCTTGAAAAAAAAAATTCCTGCCATTCCAGACAGGGTAGGTTTCCTTCCTGATGTCCTTACAGCAGACCTGAGGGGATTTTTTTTTGTTGTTTTTTAAAGGGAAATAAAAACAGGGGTTTGTTTGTTTGTTTTCTGGTTTGTTTGTTTGTTTTTACTCATGCAGAAATAGTATAAATTACAGGTTTGTCTTTGCTTTACAGCAAGCTACAGAAAATTATGTAATTATCTTCTTACATTTCTAAGAATTTTATACTTCTATTGTATAAGAACTTTGCTGTGTCAGGCTTTGTTCTNGGGTTAGAATTCCCTTCAAGATGTTTCTTGTTTTTCCACTTCTTACTGTTAATGTATTATAATGTATAATTCATTGTGAACTCCTGTCATTCAAATTGCAAGTACAACAGTATTGATAATAACACCTGGCTTTCCTATAGTGTTTTTCATTAACAGATTTCAAAATGTTTTGCAAAGAAGGTCAAAAGTTTTACTACTATTAAAATAAAGTACATCCAAATGGTGTTTTAAACAGCAAAATACATTCATCTGTTAAAGAATAATCTTACATTAAGGCACTTCCTATTTAAGACAATAGTCAACATGGAGAAGTTTTTCCCCAAAGTATTTACTTGTGTGCTTGGTAATTTATATATTCATTAGTTACTGAAAAGAGACACATTCTATAATTTCTTTCCCTATTGGATTTCAGATTAAGCATTGCCAATGCTTGTACATGTTTTCTACATGCTGCTGAAACAGCTAACCCTATGAGATATGTCTCTTGAAAAAAAAAATTCCTGCCATTCCAGACAGGGTAGGTTTCCTTCCTGATGTCCTTACAGCAGGAGACCTGAGGGGATTTTTTTTGTTGTTTTTTAAAGGGAAATAAAAACAGGGGTTTGTTTGTTTGTTTTCTGGTTTGTTTGTTTGTTTTTACTCATGCAGAAATAGTATAAATTACAGGTTTGTCTTTGCTTTACAGCAAGCTACAGAAAATTATGTAATTATCTTCTTACATTTCTAAGAATTTTATACTTCTATTGTATAAGAACTTTGCTGTGTCAGGCTTTGTTCTTTCATGAAGGTATTTAATTAATTGAAAACTGAGTTTGATTTTAAATGCAGCAAATATCAGACAGGTGTTTTGTTCAGGGAGGTTTTGTATCACGTATAATTTTGCTTCTACAGAGTTCATAGCCAGGGATATGCTGGTTGTGAGTCTTAAGGTCAAGGTAACATGGAAGAGTAACCTGAGGAATGTTGGGTAGGAATTTGCTGCAGCCTGCAGCCCTGGCTGAGGGGAATTAAAAAGGCATTTTATCAACCAAAGCCTCGCATTTGCAGGTACATTTCCTCATAGAGTCTTTGGCTGTTCAGAGAACTGCTGGGAGGAAGAGGATGTCTTTATACAGGCAATCCAAGAAGCTGCTAGGCTGTCTTGGTGGGAAATTGAATGTAAATTAAGTAAACTCAAGATTAGTTCTCTCTCACCTAAATTCAGTGTGATTTTTTCTTTATCGGTAGTTCATAAATGAATTAAAACTTTGTACATATAGCAGAAATGTTTTTCTTTTTTTCGTTTATTTTCCACCATCCTTTGTAGGACATTAAGGCATTAATTTTTATCTAAAGAATAATGTCAAAGTGAAGCTAAAAGACTATTGGGAACTTATGTTTTGCAATAGATAAATTACACTTAAAATCTTGTTCTGCACAAAAGCGAATAAACTATATTAATTAAGAACTATATTGTTAATAAAGTTTTTATAGGTCTAATAGTCCAGATTATCAAAATAATGTAGAAGAGCCTCAAGAATAACATTCTTCTCTCCTCTCCTCTCCTCCTCTCTTCTCTTTGCAAAGCCACTACAGCCTAAGTGCGTAAACAGCAGATATTAAGAGTTCTGCAATATGCCCAACTTCAGTGTTTAGATATTTTTGCTTTGTAGCTTTAAATTTCATGATTCAAACATAAAAAAAAAAGACAAGTGCAATTCACCTCATAATTAATTTCTCTTAGGTTTCAAATAATGTCAGTGTGTCTAAATGCCAGACGGAGATTATTTCAAAATTTGTCAAGATATCTGAAAGTCTGTAATTAATGTGTGTCCTGGGTTAAGCTGAGACAGAGTTAACTTTCTTCATAGTAGCTAGCAAGAGGCTGTGTTTTGGATTTGTGCTCAGAAGAAAGCTGATAATAAGTGATGTTTAGATGTCTGCCAAGGTCTTTCAGCTTCTCTGGTTGTCTGCAATCAGCAGAAGCTGGGGGGGAGCACAGCCCCAGTTACTAGCCCAGGATTTGATTTTAGGTTTGGGATTAAGACCCAAAGTGGCCAATAATATATTCCATACCATACACATCATGCCCAGTATATAGGTGAGGACCCTCTGGAAGATCGGCCCTTTTTCTTTCTGGATCTCTTTTGCTCCGGGTTGTCTTGCTCCAGGTGGTCGCTCTCCCAAGGTCTTCCCGCCCAACCCCTGTCAGCTCTCGGTCTGAGTGCTCAGACTGTTATGTCTGTTCCGTGAGTGCGGTTTCAGGACTCTCCCTGTTCCGGGATCGTTAGCTGGGAACAGGCTGAGCCCTGGTCATTTGGTTGGGGGGGTACAGTATCACTGTGTATCACTCATTTGAATATAGTATTATTTTCAATATTATTGTAGTTTAGTTATTAAATTGTTCTTGTCTCAACCCACGAGTCCTTTTTCTCCCTTTGCCCCTTTAATTCTCTTCCCTATCCTCGGGTCGGGGGGGAATTGCGTGAGTGGGTGCATGGTTTGTCCTCGAGCCAAGGGCAAACCCATCACAATGTGTCTTGCCAGTTACAGATTTGAGGTAAAAAAGTTTTCCACTGTCTTTTTCCTTCTGATCAGCCAAAGGTATTAATTTGGCTCCTCCCTAAGTAAAATGAAAGTGATTTTATTTGCAGCTCACACTCTCAAGAGGCAGTCATTTTTATTAACCTTCCATTTTTATGTTACGTAAGTTTCAGGAAAGGGAGAATTAAAGTTGTTTATGTAAATGCTGCACAAGCCTATTTTGTGTAGTTAACATTTAGTTCTGCCAGGTTTCAGGAGGTTTTTTCACCTACATCTTTTTTTTCCAGTGATGAAAAAAAAAATTTATTTGAGTTTCTAATGTGTCAAAAGCAAAATAATTTTTCACTCTCATATTTCTTATGAGATTTACACGTGATATGTGCCCTGTAATTGCTATACCTATTTGAGCTCCTGAGCATGATCCAAGGTGCTAACAGTTGTTATAATATGTGAGTGTCTTCCAGAAAATATTATATGGTAGATTTCCTTTACTATTTTGGCTGTGTTATAAAATTGAGAGACAAAATTGACCCCAAACAATGTAGTTCTGAGAAAATTCTGGATATCATATCTTACTTACGTATCTTGAATTATTTCAGTTAATATAAAGAAAGGCGTAGTGAAATTGTTTGAGATTTGGCTTGCTAGAAGAAACATAGAAAAAGGGTACAGCAAGCATAATTCTATTTATTAGTTTTTTTCTTAAGCTACCTAGACCTCCATTCTGTCCATACAGCTGAATAACTAGTTTAAAGCAATACTTGATTTTTTTAAGTGTTTCCATTATTTCATGTTGTCTGGAATATTTACGGAGAAGTAGGCTATTAAACTGAAGTCATAAACTCTTACTGTACAACGTAACTTCCCAAGATTCATCTCGTGGGTAATAGCAGTCCAATTTTTTCAGAGTTCAGCTTGCTGGTTGCTTTATTCTACCATGAACAAACCTAACTGCATTGTAGCTGGTCTTTCTGTCTCAATCATCTGTGTAAATCAGCAGTGATATGTAACCTGATTTGACTATTTATCTCTCTAGAGCCATGGAATATTTCCTCTGTCTGGGAGTTTTAAACTCTGCTGCTCGTTGTCTGCATTTTAGTTAGCCCTGAAATATAGCTTACCAGTGTCAAAATTCATTTAATGTTTTTGGTATCTTTATGCTTTCCGTATTTTGTCTCACAATGAATAATGCAAATCTCTTCTTCATGTTTGTGCATTCAACATGTTTATTTTTAGCTGTTTGACTTTTGGCCTTGCCTTTATTTATTTACTTATTTATTGTTGTTTTTCTATGTCCCTATCCATCTTTCTAGTGCAATTAATTTGCACTTTGGCCAGCTCTGAATTCATGAATAAACAACTGGATAGTATAAAAATCATTGTAAGTAACCACTAACAACTCTGAATTTCTTAACCAAAGACCAAAATAGTAACACAAGCTTGTTCTTTTACAATCCATGTTTAAAATGTAAATTATTATTTTTAAATTTTATTTGCACTGCTTTTTAAGGTTGTAAAATGGGACAAGAGTCCTGTTCTTTTACCTTCATTGTTGCTAGTGGCTTCTAACAGGAGGTCCTCGTGGTGCTAGTACTTCCTTTGACTAATTAAGTGGGCTGGGATAAAATATGTGGGTTTCTAACTGGACGTTTTGTTGTGTGTTACATTTATACAATGTTACATAAAATTTAGTACATGACAATAGTAGGGTGCAAACTTCAAATGAAACAAAAAAAAGACCCCAGCTCATTGAACACGGATATGTCTTATGACAGCCACACTTCTCTAGGGAGATGGATGAAAGAAAGGGAAGCATACACAATTCACATCAGTCACATCACCCAGCTCTCCTGGAGAAGGTGTTCAAACTTCTTTAAAATTAAAATGAGAACCTGTATAGAGTAGGATGACACAGGTAACATTTATGGAAATGTTGAAGAAAGCTGGCTACTCAGCTTTCAGTGTGACCTAATCTGTGGCCTCCAGAATATTCCTTCCGAGTCTGAAGAATGAAACATTTGAGTTGACTACTTGTGCAATGTGTGAATGTAAAGAAGATGTTTATTGGTGTAGTTCATTCAATTGCAATACCATCGCCTTCAGTGAAAACTCACTGTTAAGACCGAGTTCTTAATCCTCAGTCTCAAATTCTTATTGCAGGATATTTGTGTGAACTGATCACACTATCACCTCTTTCAGCATTTGAAATATTTGTAATCCTAATGAAGTTGGTAGCTCTCACATCACACTTTCAGAAGTAATTGCTGCTTTAAGCTAAATCCAGACCAGAATGAATCAATTGTTGCATTTACTTTGCTGCATGATAGTATATTCTGCTATTTGTTGACAGTGCATAACTCTTAAAGGTAATTATTTTGCTGTTAAATTTGAATATGTAAACTCATATTACATAAAAAACTCCATCAAGATTAATACCTTCTGAAGTTTGGCTCAGTCTCTGGATTGGAAGTTCAGAAAGAGTGATCTCATTATGAAATTAAGTTCCTTAGATAATAAACTAAATTTGCCAATTTGCCTTTATTTCTGAATTCTTGTAAAAGTTGAAAGACAAGTAAATTTTAATCTGCTATTTTGCTATTTTGCATTGCAGTGGGTACATAAGTGAAGTGAGGTAAAGCCTAAAATCAGTTAATTCCTATTCCTCCAGTCCTTATGGAGTGAAGGAAACTTAAAATGTGGGTCTACTAGAAAAAAACATTACTTCCTTCCACTGCAAAAAAGAAAGAAAAGGCAAAACTACTGAAAATTACTGATTATCTCTATATATCTTAAATTGGGGAAAAAAAAATCTAAATTTCAAACTGGGTATCCAGTAAAACTCATCAAAAACTGTTAACTTTTTATCATAGGACAAAGATTATTAAAACATGATCTGCTAGTATACTTTAAACAATGTAAACACTAAATAAACAAACTATTGTAATTGTTTAAAGATAATCCTAGTCTTGAAATCTCTGTTTGTCTCTAGTCAGCAATAGATATTTATGGAAACAGCTTTGCAAAATTCCATTTGTTGTCCTTTTTCAAATATTTTAATGCAATAAGAAGCTGAGGAGCATCCTAAGGTATTCCAAGACCCATCCTCCATAACCCTTCTAACTTTGGTTGATAATTTTATTTAGTTCTGGTACTTGGTGAATTCCGGAATTCAGTCTTAGGCCATTTAGAATAAGTATTAATTGTTTGTACAATGTACATAACTTTTGTCATAGTTCTATAGACTTCCTGTCCTGAAGCAAAAATAAGTTACGTAAGTTTCCTTACTTAGTCAACTCCACAAAAATTTTCTAGATTCTTCAGCATTTTTATTTCCTTCATAACTCACCTTCCTCAGCTGTTAATATATTTATTTCTCACTTTTTTGTTTGGGGCATTGTTTCAGAATCATTGTAACTAACTTTACTAAAAAATCCTGAGGGTTTCCTGAGGTATTTTGAATATATCAGATAGATTTTTTCATTCTTTTGTACTTTCTTAAGCTAGCCATAAAGATAACAAGAAAGCTTAAAAAATCAACCAAAAAAGCAGAAAGAAACCCATGTGTTAGAACTATGATAAGAGAAATCATAGTCCAAATATTAGCAAAAAATATCTTGACAATGCACTGTACCATAAAATTAATATATGATGATCCTTTATTGTCAGTAAAGCATAAAAAGCATACTGTATTTGTAAATGTTAAATTGCAGAGAACAGTAGTATTTTTCTGTGTTATGTTGTCAATATTATTCCTCCAAAGAAAAAATATCCCTGACCTTCATTATGGGTATATAGTCCATGTTACCAGTTCATGGTACATGACTAACTACTAGCCTAACCCTTCACTCATTCAGAGATAGGTACAAAGTCTGGCATTTAACTGTTCTTCAAATATAGATATTAAAATGATTCTCACATGCTCGTAATATCCTCTCTTCTTTTTTAGGTTATAAACTAATCTTGCTTGTTATAGTTGCTCATCTTCTAGCTTCAAGCACTCTTTCATTCATGCCTTATTGATTTAGAAGTGATCATAATTTTCTAATATTAGTAGCTGTGAGACAGTCTTACACAGATTCTCAGCCAGATTTCTGCTTTCAGACCAGATTTCATATGCTTGATAGTTCTGTGGTTTGGGATAAAGGATATAACCTTTCTTCTCCTTTACTTATCTTGAAGATACATCATTGTTTTTTCTGAATGATTTTGAGTAGAAGTCTCTTTTACTTTGACTATTGCTATGCAGTGTATCCTAGACTGTTGATCTTTGACTTCACTTTTTCTCTTACCCACATTTCTATTTTGTAAGGATTTTTTCTTGACTTATCTTAGAGCATATCCTAGCATACTTTTAATTGCCTGGTAATCTTGGATGATTTGTTTTCTAGCAAATGACTTTCTCGAAAGCTGGGATGTAGCTGCACTGAAGCTAAATCAACTCAGTGAAAACTATTGTACCTGCAGGCCCTTACTTTTAGGCATGTTTTCTGGGTTACACTTTAAAAGCACTTGTAAAATGGAACCTTTCTCTCTTCCCCAGGAAAACACACTTTTTTTCACATTTGCTCGTATTAAAATGTTCTCTAACTGCTTTAGTTAAAAATTGCATGACCCTATAATACTGTTTCCTAGTAATTTTCAGAAGTGCAAGTCTCTGTATTTTAATCCATTGCTAACTGAATCCACCAATGTCTGTTTGCAATGTTACTAAATATTCTCTAGCCTGTCTCACTGTCAGTTTAGCTATAGGTTACAAGCTCTCCTGATATGCTGAACAGGTGAGTTTGCATTTAGATTTCAAATAATTCGCATTACTCATGCTCCTAAAGGTGGTTAGTGTCATATCTTCAAAATTCTAGGGAATACTTCCAATTAAAGGATAGTGTAAAGGGAACAGACCTCTCATATCAGTGCTACCAATATAATTTTGAAATGGTGATTAGTTTTTAATATCAAATTAATCTAAACTTTCCTGAGCTTCAGAACAAAAAGCTGTTCTTAAAATGTCATGTCCTTGACATAAAGATGACTTTTGCTAACAATCCCAGTAGGATGCTTTTTATAGACAAAATATAACACTCCTGCTTCCTACTTCCCAAAATCAAGTAAGCTTATGTATGTGCAGAAATAAAGGAAACTGTAAAAAGTTTTGCCTGGTAGCCCCTGGCGGGCTTAATCATCTGGAAAATGAAAGCCATCTTATGCATCTTCATAAACTATGGATTCTTACAGGCACAATAGGACATAACAAAATGAACACAGCATCTGCTCCTGTATGATTAGGTTAAAGTTTTTAAATGCTAAGTAATTAGTTTAAGTTTCTGGGTTCTCTGGAAACAACACCACTTAGAACTCTGATCAGGGTTACAGCAAATGTTGCAACTAATTCGGAAACTGAGGTTCAAAGATTCAAAAAGAATACTGAATTGTTTGGAATATGACAAGTTTTTTACAATTCAACCCTGGTGTCAGTTCAGACTCATCTTTAATTAATCATTTCTATTTCTATGCATAGCCATGTTTTTAGAATCATTATGGAAAATCTGAAGTTCAATTTAATTTAAGTTAAACCTGTCAGCAAGATTTTAATGGAGAAACTGGCAGCCATCTTCTGTTTTGTTGGCTATACTGAGTAAAAGTCTTTAGTTTGAAGGTTTTGTCCCGTCAGTCAGAGATTTCATAATATATAATGCACTTACAAGCAAGTTCAGGGCAGCAGAATAACACTTCAAGTTCTGTTCTTGAATGCATTAATGCTTTGCAGGTTTCCCTTCACAGTTGAAAACATAGTGTTGCTGGAAAATTTCATTGCATTTAAGTATATAAATATATATGTTACATGACAAAATAACTCTTCCCATATCATTAACATAGACATTGATTAATTCTATGATAATATGAGCAATTGAGCTCTTGTGTTATCTCAGGTACATATTCTAGATCAGAGAGAAAAAAACTACTTAAAAAGCCTTTCTAACTAAATGTTTTTAGTGTGCAAAGTGTTAAAACCAAAATTTATCAAGAAATGCATATGGAAAATATCTGTAATTCTCAGTGTGTATCTTGTACTTCTTAAAGAAGAGATTTAACCTGTGCTTTGGTGTCTCATAATTTGCTCTATTACATTTACTTTAAAATGCACTTTAAATAATAATGCTAAGACAAAAACTATATTGAAAAAAATTATTAAAATTAGGTAAAAGTTATGAGGCAGTCATACCAATACATAAATATTTACATCTGCTTTGAATACTCAAAAAAGAGAAAGCCTGAACAGACTACACAGTTTAACAAATCGCAACATGATTTTCTTTCAAAATGTCAAATAATTTATTTGGGTTTCCCCCGTGATTCCATGAGAAGATCCTCATTCATAGGGAAGTGGATACAAACACAGCGGATGAAACCAAGCTTTCCCATTTCATTATTGGGTCTTTTTGGTCTTTTTCCTATTCTTACAACAGAAGTTGTGTGGTTTTATTTTGTTTGGTTTGGTTTTGTTTTTCTTAAATTACTTCTTTAAAAATATGGCCTGGAACAATAAGAAACCAGTTTTAAATACACACTGAGTTATGAATTAATAGGCAAGCATAATGATAGTGGCAGAACTCTGAAAAGAGGATGAATACTAAGCTTCAAAACTTATCTGAACTCCAGAAAAAATCTGCTTTGGACACATATTTGAAGGACTTCTTAAGGAAATGATTAATTTTTTTTCTGTGGTTTCACAAAAACAGAATAGTGTAATCATGAAATGTTCACACTATTATAGCCCATGTTTTACTTCTACAGTGTTGAAAGAGTAGAATATTTAAAAGAAACATTTTTGTGCACCTGCTGCTTTTCAGTGTGAACACAAATACATAATTCCTGCTTCATTGTCAATGTAAAATCTTTCACACTCAATGAAAACACAAATTAGAAGTTTTCTGCCTCTGCTAGAGATTAATGAACTTCAGGCCTCAAAACACTCAGAAGTCTAAATACAAATATAAATAGCCTAAAAGCCATTGAGTAATACTAGATCTCAAGTTCATGGGAATAGATTCCTCAAATCTGTTTAAAAAGTTTTTATATTTTTTTCCCTAAATTAGATTATTCTTTTGTTATATGAACAACAGGCCATTGTTGCACTGTTAAGGGTAAAAAAAATCATACACCGAATACAGTGAATTAGTTGTAGTTAAGGCAATGAATATTTCTGTCCTTACTGACAGAGGATCATATAGCTTTTTCCTCACACAAAGAGGTATGGAGAACCTTAGTGTACTATTGTTTGTAGCTTTTTGAGACTGATAGAAAGAGCTTGTAGAATAAAAAGTTTTATTTCATACTTTTTATTGTTTGTTATTGTATTGTCTTCCCTGATGTTCTTCAGAGTCCACATTCTTACTAGCAATCTCTCCAGTACAGAACTCTGCAGTGGAAAAAACCTTACTAGTTTTAAGTTGAAATGATGAACACATGTGCCATTTTCATTTTTTCTTGTGTCTGTGTTTGTATTGTGTTTGTATGAGTAACAGGTGAATGCCACTGGCATAGACGCTAGTATACTGGACATCAAAATATCCTAGAATGTTTGTTTCTGTTAACGACTATGTTTTTTAATAGCTGTTTTGTATCTCTGCATATAAAAAGACTGAGATGTTGGGCATGAACAGTGGCTATTAATTTTGGTGGAGTAAATTATATTTACATAATTTGTTGTATAACCTAGTGCTTTTCAAATTTACAAATCATTATTACGAGATGCATTCCTAAGAAACAGTAAGGTACTTCATTATCTTTCTGTGGGTTTCAGTTTAAAGAGTTAAAAACACTATTATTCATGTATACTATTGGGTCAATCAGTCAAAAGGTGAATTGCTGTCTGTCACTTTTTGTTTATCTTTTGCACATCAGAGGTTCTAAATCCATTATTTTATTGGGTGATGTTTTCAGTTTGTTGGCTTTATTTTCAAAAGAAGCCTACTTTTTCTAAATGAGTAGCTAAAACCACCTCAGATTTCAAATATTTTTGTCTGTACATTATCTGTCAAAGAGCAGCAAGAGCACGAAAGGGAAGGGGAGCCAGGAGCTGAGGGTGACAGCAGAGCTGGCAGAGTGAGATAAAGTTGCCATTTGATGGCACAATAGCAAGGGAAGAAGAGTAGATCCAGTGATGGTAACTGGGGTCAGACACAGTCCAGAGATGGCCAGAAAAGTCTGCAGTGATGAGGCAGATCCAAGGTCAAGACAGAAACTAAGTCAGCAGGTAAGGTTCAGCAAGGTACCTGGCTAGGCACACACATATGTGTGGGCACAGGCATATGTGGATCAGGCAGGGATCAAGGGTAAGAGCCAGAGTTTTGACATGTTGAAGCTCACAGCAGTCTGATCCAAGCACTACGTGAAACTTACATTTTGACACATCTGCAAGTTAGCTGAACACCTAGAGTGCAGAGAGGGGGTGGTTAGAGGAGTCACAGAGCCTTTTGGTGCACTCAGGGCCCTGACAGCAGCTTAAAAAAATCAGGGTTGTTTAATTTTAAACTGTTGACATGGTGGCCCAAAAAGCTATATAGGATTTGTTTTAAAAATCTAGGTCCACCCACATAGGCCATAGAAAAAGAAAAGTTTAAGCTAAAAAATAAATAAGTGAACAAAAAAACCCTCTTCACCAATCACTTTAAAAATTTATTTTCAGTTTCTTTTATTTACTTCTGCTTTATCATTTTGATTTTGATAATGTCTCTGGGTTTGAACAGGCAAGTGAAGGAGCTACAGGGAAGTGATTTGAAACACGAAGCAATATTGATGAAGAATGTTCTTTATAAGAATGTTCCAAGCAAGAGGCTCGGAAGAAGACACTAAACACAAATACACCTTTAGCTGTGTTGCAGTCTGTGATCTTGTCCTAAAGGCTTATATGCTCTTCTAAATTTTACACCTGTGAGTAGACTGTTTCCATGCTGAGATTAGCTACAATCATAGATTCTTCTGAAGTATAGCTGCAGTCTGATTCTGTATCAATGTGTTATCATTTCCATTAAGAGAAGAACCACCATGGACAGTAGGATTTTGTCAGCCAAATCTGTTCTTTTGCTCATAAGGAAACTGTTGAGAGCAAATGATTTTGTTCCACTAAATAATTGATTTTGACAG
>VZTO01014362.1:4688-17268 GCA_013400615.1 Syrrhaptes paradoxus
AAAAAAAAAAAAAACAACAAAACTTAACGTGCAACTGAAATACACAGTGTATTCAAAAAGAGCAAGCCCCACCAAAACATGCAGTCGCCTCTGTCCAGAGCCACAGCAAATGCTGGGTATTTCTATCAATCTCTTTATAAAGCTTCTGCTGTGCTTTTTTACAGGGTGAGTGCTTCTGTACTTTCATGCCTTTGGATGCTGCCAGTCTAGTGTTCTGTATGCAGTTGTGGAGTTGGCTGCTTTTTTTGTACTAGGATGTTTTTTCATATTTCTGAACTGAGCTGGTTTTAGCTGAGACTAAACCCTGATTAGTCACTGTTAATGCAAAATATTCCCTTTGCCAAGCATGGGGGTTAAATGCAGTCATGTGTTTGTAATTGGAAGTGGTAAATAATCCTGTGCTATTTCAAAGCCAATTTAGTTTAGGGAAGTGAACCAATCTGCTGGTTAGGGTCACAGAACAGTTTACCCTGCCTTGTTTTGGGTGAGGCAAAATGAGGAGTCATCTGCTGTGGAGGAAGTAAGACTGATTTCAGTTTGGAAAGGCCTCGTTGTTGCAAGGGGTAATGTGTCACTGTGACTGTTAGTCTTGGGAATAAGAAAAAGCAGAAAAGTGTTGCCTGGGAAGTTTGGCATTTCTGAAAGCTGTGCTTATGTAATCTGATTTGAAAGGAGTGAAATAAATGAAAGAAACCGTAATGTAAACAGCATTTGCTGGAGTCCTTTCAGAGACCGAAATGTAAACCTGAAAAAATCATTAGCAGCCAAAAAGTTTAGTTTTGTAGAGTAATCGGACTGGCAAGGATGAAGGACATGATCAGAGCTGTTCCCCTGCCCCAGTTCCAGCTGTGTCACTGTTTGCCTAATTGCCTGAAAGGGCTGCAGGGCAGAGGACTCCAGGCTTTGTTCTAGTGCTTCCCTGTCCTTACTGTTGGCAAGTTTCTTATCGTATTCGCCATCTGTCTCTCTTGCTGCTCGTTTATCGTGTCTGTCAGACCACAGAGAACAGGTTATTTTCCTTCTCTGCAACAGCCTTTTACATACCAAAAGTTTGTTATCATTCCTCTTTCAGTCATTACTTCTTCTCTGGTTAAATTTCTGAGGTAAGGTTTTCTCCAGCTGCTGTTCTCCTGTGATTCACTGCTCCAGCTGTGCCTTCCCTAACGACGAGTAGAGCCAGAGTAGTTCACATGGCTTGTAAGCTGTGCTGTAGTTCAGGCCCAGATGTTGTGGTTTGGGTTTTCCTGCAGCAGTGTGATACTTTTATCTCTCTCAGCCTGTGTTCTCAGACTCCCTTTTGTGCAAACTGTTTTGAAGAACAGCTTTGAAGCTGTTTCCCCCCATTTTTTGTTTGTGTAATAAGCAAGAATTACCTGCATGTAAAATTCTGTCCTCTGATCTACTGACTTTCATCCTCTGTTACTGAGAATATTCCTCTGGATCTTGGTGATCAATTAGAGCTCTAATCTTGTCCAGCCCACTTTCTGATTCCAGATATACGGGGCCAAGACTGCTCAGAATTTGAGAAATTTGTCTCCAGCAGACCACTGCTGATGGATTTCTGTTTTTTTTTAATTTATTCTATGGTTGCTTCATGAATCCAGTTTCATTGAACAAGTTTATGAAAATCAAGGTATGTATAGCCTTTCTGCAGACAAATCAAAATTGTCATCCTAAATTGCCCTAATTTAATGACTGGGTGATTGACGAATTTTCTGTTCTAACCTGAGCTTTCTCAGAGTTGCTCTGAACCCTGCTTTGTTCCCACAACTATCTGTGCGAGGTGGAGGCACAGTGCCTGCCTAAACAACTCAAATTAAGGATTCAGCCCAGGATTATGGATGCTGAAGCCCCCAAAGCTCATAGGCATGTTCAGAGCCTAAACACAAGTCTCAGGTGGCCAGAGCCTTTTGCATTGATACAGTGGTGGCTAAGATGTGTGTCCAGGAGGTGGCTCTGAATGAGTCCCATGTCCTACAAGAGTGCATTTGTCACTGTCTGTCCTGGGGGTGGGACAAACTCTGCTCATGCTTGTGAAGCAGCTCTGCTGTGTGCAAACCAGTGAAAACCTGATGGGGTGGGAAGAGCACCAAGGACGAGGGTGTGTGACCACAGCCTAGGAGCTGAAGCAGACAAGGGTTTTTTTTTGATTGTTTGGTTTAATTGTAGCTCAGTGCCGGAACAAATACAGAATTACATATATTATTTTGGGGGTGAAGACGGGAACCCAGGACTTCTCTTCCCAGACACTGAGCCTGTTGCCAGTCAACTTCCACTTCTTTTTTTTTCCTTGGCAGTTGTCAGATAGCAGGTGGAGCTGGAATAGCCAAAGGAAATGTCAAAACTCCTCCTCTTTTCATGTGCAAAGTGGCAAAATTATAGGTTGTCAGAAAGATCACCTGCCCTTGATATGTTGTGTGTGTTTTGATAAAGAGAGGGCAAAAGAAGGGCTTTCTTTATTACGGGAAGTGGTTTTTGTCTGTCCTCTAGCAAGCATTAACTGGGATGTGGCCAGTTTTCAGTGGCCTCGCTTAAACCGCTCAAACTCAAACATAGCTGCTTGAATAACTAATGTGCTTGCAAATCAGTCGCTGGTTTTGTTGTCTGGGGTTTTAATTAGCCTTGGAATTTTTCTGCAGGGCTTTTATCACCAAAAAAATGTAGACAACTAAAATACCCTTACCCACTTAGTGCCAGAAATTCAGTGCTTTCGGGTTTGTACTTGTTCCACTTATTGCTGGAGTGTATATAGCTCTGCCAAATGCTGGTCCTGAGCAAAGTTTAATTTGAAGGAGGCCAGACTGAAAATAATTTACAAATTAGTGTAGATGTGCAAAGAAAATCTAGAAGACATTTAATAAAATATTATTAATTTGGTATTTGCTTCATAGCTTTACAGGAGGTGAGAAAAGCAAGCTCAGAGAATGCCCTTTCTGTCCATTCCTGGAATTTCTCAAGTATTTTTATCTATTAGAGATGAGAGTGTGGAAATGGCATTTCTTTGGTGATGCTTTTTGCTGATATAATTGAAATTTATTTTTAAAATAGTACTTGAAAGAGATCTGTATTGCCTATCCAGAGGGTGTAGGTTTCTTTGGCAAGAGCTGTGCAGCAATAAAATTTTGTAAAGGTATACATATGTATCTATAAAATGTTGCTTTAAGCATTTGGCTGTAAAGGCTTAATCCGTCTCCATTATGTTGCCTGCACGTATTTTTGTGAAGTAGCTCCTGATATTTCCTTGCGTCAGGTATATGAAATGCTTTTTCTAAATGAATAGTGACTCTGCGTTCAGCGCTGTGCAAACGCAGGGAGGTAATCTAAGCACCCGAGAGCCAAACCAGCGTTCCTCGGGCACCTGGGGCAGCCCTTGGCTTCACTGGAGGCTTTGTTTGCAGAAATAATGCACAATTGTGCTGCCTGCCCGTGCACTTTGGCAAGAGAAGTGTGCGTGGTTTTTTGGCGTGAAATCATGGAATATGTATGCTGGCATAAAAAAAATAAAATTGCTCTGTTTGTGGATAAATGTAAACCAGGATTTAAAGGCACCATGTGAAACATGGAGAGGTAAGAGCAACACGGTGGGGAAGACAGGAAAAAACGTACAATGCAGGTTTTCCTTTTTTTTTTTTTTTTTTTTTCCTTTCCTTCATGGGAGCCGTGCTTATGGCATTATCCTTTATCTGGACTTCTTTTCGGGTGCAAAAACATGAATTCATGTCAGCAAACAGTATTTTCCAAAGTTAAAAATTACCAAAATAGATTGCTTCCTTAATAGGACCCAAATGCCTCTCGGTCATGACCTGCTAAGGAGCTGCACATCTTGAACCTTTTAGAAGTTTCCGTGATGAAGTAATCTCTGTTTTGTTTGTCTTTTAACAGCAATGCTAGTGGATTAGTTAAGTAGAAAAACAGGTCTTAGTTGTGCCTTTTTATTTTTTTTTTTAATTTATTTTCCTTGTTCCCTTCTCATCTTTTCAGTTTTCTGGCAGCAGATGGAGCCAGAAGCTCAGCTTTGAGCTGAGAAATTTCTGCTGGGTGTGGATTTTTTTTGTAGTTTGTGACTCCTGGGGGTTTGCTTTTGGTCTTTACTGATACCAAACTGTGTCAAACTTCAGTCTCAACTCTGGGTGCTATCTCAACGCCCAAGTTGGCGCGGTGTACTCTTGTGACTGATCTTGTATCAAGAGGATTGTGAAAAGAATTCCTGCGTCTCCAGTGTGCCAAGTGCCTGGTAATTCATAGCTGTCAGTGTGTGACTGATAGGGATGCAGGGACAGCTGAGAAGGGGAAAAAAAGAGATTTTCCTTCGCACAGCGCTGAAGTACAGCAAATCAGAAGGTGTAGGTTTGAGACAAAATTTTAAATATTTCTTTAAGGTCAAGAACTGCTTTCCCTGGGCCTCCCTGTGGTGCTTCAACCCAGAGGGAGAAGTTTAACCGGCTGGGGTTGCTGTGTTTGTGCAGTAAAAAGGGTTGTGTTGGTGAACATTCACTCAGCCCTCAGCAGGAAAAGCAGACAAGGAAAAATCTGGTACCGGCAGTTGTAAGCAATTAAAAAGCACTAGTACTGCCCTGGTAGAAACCTCACAAAACTACTGCGTTGACCACCGCTTGGAAGGGGTTTTAGTGTCTGTACCAAACGCTCCCAAGTGGCAACTTCTTATAACTTCTGCTTCATCCGTAAAACCCTGGGGAGACGGAGGGAATTATCACAGGGTGAAGGAAGAGCTGCTGACTTGGACCACGGGTTACAATGCTCCTTTGTTTTTTTTTTTTTGATGAAAGTTAATGTGCTTTTATTTTCATGCTTGGGGCATCCTGTTTTCCCCCCTGCAGCTCAGCGTGCTGAATGCCAACGTGGCGCAGATAAGAGGTGCCCGTCAGGAATCCTCTTCAGTTGTTTCCCTCGACGCTCTCTGTCCGTCTGCTCGAGCTTGTTTGGAGAAATCTGAGCAGCGACTGCGCTGTCTGGAAAATCCCCCGGCTGTTATCAGCGCTAGTCCAAATAAATAAGGGTAGAAAGAAACTCCTACTCATTCCTGTATAAAATCCCATTAATCTGCTATGATTTAGGCTGCGTAGAAAGCCCCTCAGGGGTATTGACCCTTTGCACAACACATAAACCAAACAAAGTCCTGGACCTTGGATGAACTCCCAGCCCCTTCCGTGGGGTCTGACACATGGGAGACCTAATCCTGGAGCTAACACAGTCATTTGGAACAGCTGTGAAATTAGAAAGGGGGAAGAAGCTGGCAAAATTATACACCTCGGCTTGAAATAACAGAAGGAACCAGAGGTAAGAGGGGGTAACTTACCCTCTAAACATGCAGTTTTCCCTCTGCCGTAGTTAATCCCAGCAGGCACCGAGGCTGCCCTGTCCTAGATGAGCTGTGCTGGAGCACAGTTTTATATAAAAAATAAAACCATGACTCAAATGAACTGTCCAGGTAGGACTGGCAGCGGCGTATTGTTCCCTCCAGTTCTCCTTTGCTGGCAACACAGCCAGCTCCTGGTCAATATCCATTAAGTTACTTGGCAGTTAGGGGTGTGCTGAAGTTCTCAGCCTCACAAGGATGCTGTGGGAGTTTCCACGACATTCAGAAAGTCTTGAGACCGTCAAGTGAGAAGGGGCCCAGGAGTGTTTCCCTTCCCAGTGCTATGGACTGTGCCTACAGGTCTGTGTTGTGGCAAGAGCATCTGTTCTCCAGTGTTCCTCCATACCCGTCTTTTACCCTTAACAACAAACAGACATGATTAAGTACGAATTACTCGGTATTTTGGAAGTGTTCGTGAATAATGTGGAAAGCACAGCTTCTCGCAGAAGGGCCAGCATTCATTTCCCCCCCGATGGAGGCAGAACAGCCGAGGAAATCACAACGCACGTGAAAGCTTTGTCTGTTATCCTGTGCTCCAGCAGATCATGCCTTCTGCCACCAGGTACGTGGCAGCTTCACCCTTCTCTGATGCTCAATGCTCATCTTTTTGAACGGCAAAGAGGGTGAGTGCTGCAGGGACCAGCTCTGCCATCACAGGTGGGAGCAGGAGAAGCGTATTGCCATGAAGTGCTGTATAGATGCAGGATAAAAAAAACCAAAACCAGCTTTACATACCATATTGCAGCAGTTTAACATGCAGACCTTAGTCAGGACTAAGCAGCTAAACAAAATTATTAGTCGTGTTGCATTACAGATCCATAACCACATACAGACTGTTCTTAGGGTGGGTGGGCGAAGCCTTGTTGGAGCAGATGAGTGTGAGCAGCATGCTTTATTCCAGGTTACGTTGCTCATGGGGACAGGAAGCCCTTGGAGATGTACCCAGCTCTGTTCCCATTTTGTCTCCAGAAAAAGCCCCAGACTCTGGATTTTGGCTGCTTGCTCTGTCCTACGGAGTGGGTTGGTGTTACCCTTTGTCGGTCAGCTCCTCTCGAGGTGGCCATACCAGTTAATGCTGCCACATTGATGGACCACTTGCTGGATAAAGAATTGGCTGGATGGCCGCACTCAAAGAGTGGTGGTCAATGGCTCAGTGTCCCAGTGGAGACCAGTGACAAGTGGGGTTCCACAGGGGTCAGTACTGGGACCAGTGTTGTTTAACATCTTTGTTGGAGACATGGGCAGTGGGATGGAGTGCACCCTCAGCAAGTTTGCTGATGACACCAAGCTGTGTGGTGTGGTGGACATGCTGGAGGGAAGGGATGCCATCCAGAGGGACCTTGACAGGCTGAAGAGGTGGGCCCATGCAAACCTCATGAAATTTAACAAGGCCAAGTGCAAGGTCCTGCACGTGGGTCGAGGCAATCCCAAGCACAAATACAGGCTGGGCAGAGAATGGATAGAGAGCAGCTCTGAGGAGAAGGACTTGGGGGTATTGGTGGATGAGAAGCTCAACATGAGCCGGCAGTGTGCGCTTGCAGCCCAGAAAGCCAACCGTGTGCTGGGCTGCATCAAGAGAAGCATTAGCAGCAGGTCAAGGGAGGTGATTCTCCCCCTCTACTCTGCTCTCGTGACACCTCACCTGCAGTACTGTGTTCAGATGTGGGGCCCCCAACATAAAAAATACCTGGACCTGTTGGAGAGAGTCCAGAGGAGAGCCACAAAATTAATCAGAGGGCTGGAGCACCTCCCCTATGAGGACAGGCTGAGAGAGTTGGGGTTGTTCAGCCTGGAGAAGAGAAGGCTCCGAGGAGAATTAATAGCAGCCTTCCAGTACCTGAAGGGGCTACAGGAGAGATGGGGAGGCACTCTGCATCAGGGGGTGGAGGGATAGGATGAGGGGGAATTGTTTTAAGCTGAAAGAGGGGAGACTGAGATATCTGAGGAGGAAATGTTTCCCTGTGCGGGGGGTGAGGCAGTGGCCCAGGGTGCCCAGAGAAGCTGTGGATGCTCCATCCCTGGAGGGGTTCAAGGCCAGGCTGGATGAGGCTTTGGGCAACCTGGGCTAGTGGGAGGTGTCCCTGCCCATGGCAGGGGGTGGCACTGGATGATCTTTAAGGTCCTTTCCAACCCAAACCGTTCTGTGATTTTATGTTTCTATGATTTGACTGACTACAAGGTCTTGAGACATCAGCGAGATCTCTGATGACTCAAGAGGACTTGTGCCTGGCGTGAGAGGCTGGGGATTTCTCCTCCAGCATTTAAGCAATGCCATCGTGTGAGTAATCCCCACATAAATGGTGCTGATACACGTGCAGGGTTGCAAACTTGTGATGTACAAAGTAGAATATTATGAAAGAAAAAGAAAAAGAGGGAAAATGATCTTGTATAAAAAAATCATTGCACCGCTTTGTGTCCCTGCAGCAGGCTGACTCTGTCCCTGGGAGAGGCCATGCGTGCACACAGACCAGAGCCACAGGACCAGGACATTTTGTATTGTCTAGACTGCAATGAATGTCAGGTAGCTGGAGTACAAACGCAGAGCCGTGGCCTTGCTGGTAGACTCCTTGATGTCCTCCTCTCTCGTCTGCAGGAACAGCTCCTTCACAGCAAGGTTAAAGGCAGTGTGAGAAAGGGAGCGGTATTTGCATGCCGTGCGGGCTCTGAGCAAAGGAGCTGGGCTTCGAGCTCCCAGCTCTGAAGTTAACCTTCAAGAGCACAAAAATGAAAACAAGATTAAAGCCAAATTGGGCAGGCGTTCCCGTGCAGCCGCTGCATTTGGAGCGGACGATACCTGTGTCGTTAAAGACATTAGGTGGGTGCAGACTGGCACTGCGGAGATGAACTGGGATCATTTAACGGGACTTTCTAAGCTCTGGTACCAATACTTATGCCCACGGGTGTGAGCCACAGGGATGCACAGCTCGTCATTAGGCAACCTGGAGAAGCTTCATCCCCGGGAGGCAGGGCCCCTTGTGCACTCGCGGGTGCTTTCAGCTTTGTGGGGGCTTTGATTTTGTGGGTGAGGAAGCCAAGCATCGGGTTTTTCTAGGAGGGTCTCAAGAGTCTCAACTCCTGCCTGTGCTGAAAGGGGGCTACAGGAGAGATGGGGGGGCTCTGGATCAGGGGGTACAGGGACAGACTGAGGGGTAACAGTTTTAAGCTGGAAGAGGGGATGAGATGAGACATTAGGAAGAAATGTTTTCCTGTGCGAGTTGTGAGGCAGTGGCCCAGGGTGCCCAGAGAAGCTGTGGATGCCCCATCCCTGGAGGTGTTCAAGGCCAGGCTGGATGAGGCTTTGGGCAACCTGGGCTGGTGGGAGGGGTCCCTGCCCATGGCAGGGGGTGGAACTGGATGATCCTGAAGGTCCCTTCCAACCCAAACCGTTCTGTGATTCTATGGCTCTATGAGGTGTTCTTGATGGTCCTCCAAATGGATGCTCACTGCAACCCAGACCCCTCCCCAGGGGAGCACGGGATCCTCAGGGATGAATGGGGACATCTTTTTCCAAGCTGAAAGTCAACAGTTGTTAATTCACATGACATGAGTTTGAGCAGGAACATTTTGGATTAATCTACTCCTCTGCCCACGCTATTCTTTTGCAGACTAGTGGGTGGTCACATGCTAAACCAATAACAAGGAAATTAAAACCAAAAAGAAGGGCAGGCAGCCACAGTGGTGCCTGGGACCTGCTTCCCCACGCGGCACAACTTCCCTTGTCTCTTTGTGGCTGGGCCAACCGTGCCCATGCAACCGTGCCGGTGTTTCTTTGTGACTAGAGCAACCATGATCTCCATCCAGAAAACAAAGGTAAAATTACTGAACAGAGGGGGAACAAGGTCTGGGGTGAAAACCAGCACATCCAGAGAAGCCCTGGTGCCTGCCCTGCCCCAGCAGGGTCCTGAGAGTCTCCCTTCTCTTGACACAGCTGCAATTTTGGAGCTTTGAAGAATGTGCTTTGACAATTTAAGCAAAACCTGTAATGTGATTGGTATTTATCTAAAGAACAAAAAAATTAATGAGGATGTGAAAATATGAAATAGCTCGGTGGGAGGAAGTGCAGCAAGATGAGGTTGCCCAAGAATGATGAAGAAACTTCGCAGGAACAGAACCCAAGTGGTGGCACTGGCAGGAGGTCACAGGGCTCCTTTCAGCTGTGATTTCCAGGCTCTGCTCTCTCCCCAAAGTCGGGAAGCCTCAAAAAATTCTCCTTGTCTGCCCAGGGGAGTCTGGGCCATCGCATCCCACTTCGTCCTTTTCGTGCTTCAGTTCCCTGCTCTTATCACCCAGACCCTGGAGTACACTTTACTCTCCTCTTAAAGATTAGGCACATGCCCCTTGCTCTTTGCTTAAGGCTGAACTGTTGTTGTTGAACTGTTTCTGCCCGTGTTGTGTCTTCGAGGCTGCTCAGCCTGTTGCTCTCTGTGGTCCTCTCCCCCTTCCCCTTCCCCTCTTCCCCCAAAACCACTGAAGATTTTCCAGGGCTTACACAGAGCAGCAGCACACCTTCAAGGCTATTCTCCTTATTTAGACATTTAAGCAAAATATTTACATTTTTTAATACTTTTTTTCTTTTTTTTTACAACAGCACAACTCACATCTTGCTGGTAACCTCTGGCTGGTTTTCCGTTGTCTGTCAATGCAATCAGTTATTCCTGCCCAAGTGCACACCTGGCACTTGTCCCTGCTCCTGTGCCTTTCTCCAGTTTGTCAAGATCTTGCTGAATTTTATCCCTGACAGTCTTCTACCCTCTGCCCATCCTGCCTCTGTCAAGCTCAGCCTGCTTGGGGCCGGGGGCCGGGGTTTGATAGCAGTGACCCAAACCAGGTCTAGGACAGACTCTTGCTCAATCATTGAATTGCAGAATGGGCAGGGACACCTCCCACTAGCCCAGGTTGCCCAAAGCCTCATCCAGCCTGGCCTTGAACACCTCCAGGGATGGAGCATCCACAGCTTCTCTGGGCACCCTGGGCCACTGCCTTACCCCCCGCACAGGAAAAAACTTCCTCCTAATATCTAGTCTAAATCTCCCCTCTTCCAGCTTAAACCCCTTGTTCACAAAAACTGTCAATCTGCTATGGAAGGGACTAAAAAGCTATTTACCGGTCTGCTGGAAGAAGGGGCTGCCCATGCAGAGCCCTGACTGCTGTGCCACATTGCGACCGTGCCTTCACACCCGGGTTTGGGTGCGACTTGCATTTTTCTGGCACAAACTTATAAAAATGTGTTTTGAGTACATCTGACACAGTTCCACAGCGGGTAAAAAGAAATCCTGAGGGCTAACACGTAGTTGGCAGGAATTGTTTGAAAATCTGCGTTCCTTAGAGAGCCCATCATCAGCACAGGGGATGTAATGGGCATGATTAGATGGTTAAGTCATAAGCAACAGGAGCAGGGAGATTTCATGTTCTGTCCAATTGCATCATTCCTCCCAAGGAGATTCAGTGTGATTCCCAATATTTTCCTTTAGGAAATATAGATCATAAGTGATTGNCCCTCATCCAAGTCGTTGATCCCTGACAGTCTTCTACCCTCTGCCCATCCTGCCTCTGTCAAGCTCAGCCTGCTTGGGGCTGGGGGACGGGGTTTGATAGCACTGACCCGAACCAGGTCTAGGACAGACCCTTGCTCAATCATCGAATCGCAGAATGGGCAGGGACATCTCCCACTAGCCCAGGTTGCCCAAAGCCTCATCCAGCCTGGCCTTGAACCCCTCCAGGGATGGGGCATCCACAGCTTCTCTGGGCAACCTGGGCCACTGCCTCACCCCCGCACAGGGAAAAAGTTCCTCCTAATGTCTAGTCTAAGTCTCTCTTCTTCCAGTTTAAATCCTTTGTTCACAAAAACTGTCAATCTGCTATGGAAGGGACTAAAAAGCTATTTACCGGTCTGCTGGAAGAAGGGTCTGCCCATGCAGAGCCCTGACTGCTGTGCCACGTTGTGACCATGCCTTCACACCCAGGTTTGGGTGCGACTTTCATTTTTCTAGCACAAACTTGTAAAAATGTGTTTTGAGTATATCTGACACAGTTCCACAGCGGGTAAAAAGAAATCCTGAGGGCTAACATGTAGCTGGCAGGAATTGTTTGAAAATCTGCGTTCCTTAGAGAGCCCATCATCAGCACAGGGGATGTAATGGGCATGATTAGATGGTTAAGTCATAAGCAACAGGAGCAGGGAGATTTCATGTTCTGTCCAATTGCATCATTCCTCCCAAGGAGATTCAGTGCGATTCCCAATATTTTCCTTTAGGAAATATAGATCATAAGTGATTGCGATTTGCATTTTTCTGCAACAGCAAATTTTGTATGGAGATTTGAAAATTTGGAGCAGACGTTCTGCTGTTCACTTGCATTTATTCTTTCTCCAGGACAACCGGACTTTCCTTCCCGCGACTCTTGTGCCTTATTCTTTATATTCTTTAAGCATCACTTAAATGAAAATTTCAGTCATTATAACTTCGTCACCTTTAATTTCTAAAAGGTCTGTCTAATTATACCCATAAATATCTCGGGAGAGGAATTGTAATCAAACATCATTCATTTAGCGTCCACACATATTGAAGCCGCTCTCTGAAACAATGACTCATCCCACTCCACATGCCAAAGCACATGCCTTGCATTTTTAATACCTGAAGTATATTTTACTTATAAAAGCTTGGCTTATAAAACTTCATCAGACAACATTTGTGTTTAACAACTGTGTTTGCATCGCATAAATCAGCCTTGATTTGAGACCAAGAGGTCTGCAGGGCTTCCAGCTCCCCTTCTGCATCCCACTCACCGTTTCCATTTCTGCATTGGAATAAAAGCCATCCTTGCTGATGGCCCACTCCATCATCCACTTTTACAGATCTCCTTATTCACTATTTTATCTCCAGCCCATCTCAAACATCCTTGAGGACGTCTGGGAAGATTTGGGCGCATTTCCCGTGCCTGGCTGGCTTCCAGGGGGGTTGCTTTAAAGACAGATTCAAGGCAGGTTTTGGTCTGGACGCAGCAGGGATGGTGAAGTTCTGCCTGGGAAATCCAAAAATAGCAAGTGAAGGTGCGTGGTGGTGGGTTTATTTCCTACCTTCAGCGATGCCGGGTTTTCCCAGCAGGCGAGGGGAACAGGTTTCTGTATGTTTTCCGTTCCACTCGGCACTCTTTCCTTCCAAATTCACGGAAGGAATATTCCAGGCTTGTTCGTTAGCTTAGGAA
>VZTO01014364.1:0-46479 GCA_013400615.1 Syrrhaptes paradoxus
ATGCAGTTAATATGACAAAAGATTTTTGAGCCATATCTACTTTTATCTTAATTTTTTCAGTTCATCTTGCATTCTTTTTCAATCCACGAGATAAGTGGATTGCCTGTGACTGTCCTTAAAGTGTCTGTGTGTATATGACGATCAGTTTCTTTCGAAGACATGAATTGTAGGCACAGAATATTATGGCTGTGGTCTATGGGATTTCAGGATAGGGATGCTTTATGGGTGTCAGAACCTGGGTACTCCATGTGCCCAATAGTGGAAGTGCAATTTAGGACAAATCTAACAAGAAGTTTTATTAACTATGTAGTGAGAACATTTGGATAATATGCCCTATCTCTGCCAAGTGATTGCAGAGACCCAACCCATACACTCTCACAGGAGAAAAGAAAGAGGTGAGGCAAACCAATCATTTTTATGTTAACAAAGACAGGTATCCATCCCTGGTAGACATGAGCTTCTTAAGTAACTTG
The DNA here is from genome assembly GCA_013400615.1 of Syrrhaptes paradoxus. Lineage (NCBI taxonomy): Eukaryota > Metazoa > Chordata > Aves > Pterocliformes > Pteroclidae > Syrrhaptes > Syrrhaptes paradoxus. The sequence continues at coordinate 474 of VZTO01014364.1, forward strand.
CTAGCTGCCTCAGTTCTGATAAGGAATCAAGCAGTAAGGTGGATATATGAAGAGGTGGCTCCTGGTGGAGCCTGCGGGAGTGGCCCACCCGGTGTTATCTCAGCTCAGTGGTGGGGAGGTGGAAACAGTCACAGCTTTTAGCCTTTAGTTCGGGTAAACTTCTTAGCCAATTGTCTCAAATATTAATAACTTTACTGCCCCATGGGGGACTACCATGAGTTGAAAAAAATTTACAGGAGAAGATGTCTCAGTAACAGTAATGATCCTGAGGCCTTGGGAATTATACAGGAAAAAACAGCAGGATCAGAATGGAGGAAGAAAGCTGGAGACTGACAGTTTTTACCAGGGGCAAGTTTAACAGGGTTCAAAAAGGGACATGATCATTGGTTACTTCGGACAAAAATCTGTTTTATTTTGTAACCAGAGTCTTCTCAAGGTCTTGGTGGTGCATTTGAGGGGAGACACACTGCGGGTGTGCCTTAGTCCATGATTCCCACTTCACATATCGCCCTAAACAAGAAGCTCTGGATTATAGTTGCCACAGAGGGGAAAAATGCCCAGTGAGAAAAAACAGCCTGCACTGAACAACCAGAATAAATCTATCCAGGAGCTGGTGAGCATCTTTTGTTGGTGTGGCCCATTTTAAGCAGTGAAGCTGATGGAAAAACGTGCAGCTAGTGTGGTATGAGTCATATCTAACCAACTGCATCTTGTTTCAGTGGGGAAAACAAGTTTACCTGGACTTCTCTTTACAGTGGAGTATTAAAATTAGATTCTCACTCCTCCATAAGTGCATATTATGGCCTTTCAGAAATTTTGCTGCCATAGCACCTTTGTCAGCTTATGGTCAGCTCAAACCCTTTAGCCTGTTTCTACCCATAATGCTAAAGCAGCAGTGAAAATCCTGATACTTTGATGTTTAGTTGTGAAATAGCACGTTTTTCTTGTTTCTAAGCATCTTTTTTTCCAGAGCAAACAACGATATCCCTTCTAAATATGATGATGCAAAATTAATATTTTTATGCTTAAATCCCTTATCAACATGTGCATATGTGGATTGAATAAAGGCAGGAATTTGCACGTCAAGTTACTGCTGTGCAGCTATTGCCCTTTTCATGATGCACATGATTATTTTAAAAACACACTTTCACAAGTACATCAAAGTTCTCTGCTAGGAAATGGTCACCCTCCTCGCTCTGCAATTAAATTAAGCCCCCTGGAATGTCTATTTTGATTTATTTTTTACAAAATTATCCACATCTATTATGCTCATATAGATTACTTCCTTCAAGATGCTTACTTTTCCACTTTAAATCATACATTTAATTGAATTGTAACTAAAATAGAGTAGACTAAAATGCCTGTGATCAATCAATCACTTGATTCCCTGAGAGAAATCACTTGCAGTTCTCACTTCACTTCACTGAGCTTGTGGTTATTATCAGCATCTCCTGTGTTAGTAGATCTCAATTCAACTGTTTGATTTTTTTTTCCTATTTTCCTCTGTACTCTCTACTTCCTGTACTTCCCTGTGAATGTCACATGTCTTGTCTCCTCTTTGCTCCATTTTTAAATCTTGAATCTTGCTGTGATAACACTAGCCTCTAAAAGCTGCCACTCCTACTTTTTAAAAATAATGTGCTTTTAAGAGCCTTCATGCACCACTCATTTGGAGTTATGCTTCTTTGAGTTTTTTGTTCTTGTAAACTTGTAAGTTCCTGTAAACTTAAGAGGGGGTGTGTGGGTTGTTCTTGTTTTCTGACGGTCTTTTAAGCAAAACCTGAGTCTTTAAAAGAAAAGGCAACTAAAGAAACAACGAGACTGATTCAAGAAGACACAAGCTCAACTTCAAGTTTTGTGGCTATATACCTGGAAAGAAGGTGTTGTGTATTTAAATGGAAGCTATGTAGCTGACCTCTATGCTTCAAAATCTTTTGATCCTTTTTACCTCAAGTGCTATCCCTCTAAATCTGTGTGACTGCTTTTAATATATATCTCCCATTTTTCGTTCTCATATTCTTGGAGGTGGGGATGAGAGATGGGGAAGGTAAATTACTTAACCAAGATCATACAGGAAACTGGTGGATCCACTATGATATAGCCTTACACTTTTTATATTGTCTTTCATTTTCTCTGTTTTACTCCAGTTTTTTGATCCTGTGTCATTGGAGGTGGTTACTTCAGACCTAAATTCCCTCCTTGTAGATGTAAAGTCTGAGATAAGTCTAGTGATGTGGGAACAAGTTTTGAATAAATGAGTACCGTGGATACCAAAATATGTATGACTGTTTCTACTTCAGTGTGTTAGATTGGGTAAGGATGGCACTCCTGGAGGTGTCTCCCAACTGACCACATTGGAGGATCTGTTTGGAAAAAGTAAATCAGAATCCTGCAAGATGAAATGAAGACATCAGTGGTGCACCTGAAGTGCTTCAAATGCTAATGGCTGTTCACTCTGCTGGACCATGCTGGACCTGGCCACAAAGTAAAGATCCTGGAATGGTTATAGAGTGGACACTGCCCTCCAAACCCACTGCCTGGCCTGCAGATCTGCCTCTGCCAAGCTGCAGTATTTGCCCATGCAAGTGTAAGTTAAGTCTGTCAAACCCTATAGGAGGCCTGGTCTAAAGGCACTCTCTTTGTGATTTAGTAATATTTCTGTAATTTTTTTTTTCAGCGAGCCTGGGTTACATGTGTATTGTTCTGTTCCTTATGATAATGAAGATGAACACCACATTTTAGCTGATTTGCATAGGGTCTTCTAGCATTTGTTGCTCATTGTGGCTGGACTATGTTGATGGTCACTTTTTTTTTTTTTTATTTGGATGCATTTAGTTAGAAGTCCTTACCATATGGAGGAAGGGTTACTGCACACTAGCTCTTCATGACATGGTTTCCTTGGGTCATCCAAGCTGCATGGTATGGTTTAAATGCTGTTTTCCTGCTTTGTCTTCCCATTTCCAGCTGGGTAACAGAAATATTCTGAACAAGCAAGCAATTGCAACTAGAAAAAGCTATTTAGAGTTATACTAAAGCTTACAGAGATTTGGGGTTTTCAGATGCTGCCTAGGATGTCTGGCACAAATGTAAATGTGAATAATACTGAATTGCAGTGAATGAATTATTGTTAATAAGCAGTCTTGGTTTGTTTTTGTAATAAAACTTGGCTTTACAGATGGAATTTTGCTAAAATATAGGCAATGGGGGGGTAAATGCTTTCAAAATATATTTTAGTGCTGTCCCTGCAGGATGTTGCTAGATACTGAGAAGTTTTAAAATCCCTTCCATTACCTCTCTCCTTCAAATAACTTTTAAATCTTTTAAAAGAGAAATACCTGCAAATAACAGGCCTGCAGAACAAAGCAGGAGACTAGTTATTGTTACATTATTTGGAGGAAAAGGGGGTTATTTTTCTCTTATCCCTGTCTGATACTGCATGTCATTAATTTCTGCTGGAAGAAAATAGCAGGTGTCCAGCTCACCCCCATCTCCTGCTTTAAATTCATTTGGTCTCTCTTAATTTAATTTCACTAGTTTATTTTCTTTCTTCCTGCTCTTTCCACTGGGTTTCTTTACTACATTAGTGGAAGTGAGCAGGACACCCAGGCAACTATGGAGTCTGGGGTAGGGGGGGAGGGCGGGAATAAATCTCTAAACCTCAGGGATTAGCCAAGCAGCATCAGTATATTGCCTGATGGCAGTTGAGGAGATGGTGGGATGCACAGAATTGGCAGCAGCAAAGTACTTTGTGCAAAGGATTCCTTGGGAGCTGGCATTTGGGAATGAGACTTGCATGCAAAGTGTCCCTCTCCAGACTCTTCTGATCATGCTAAGCTTTATCCTTGTGACTAGTTGTCCTGGGTCCAGCTGGGATAGGGTTAATTTTTCACAGAAGCTGGGAGGTGGGCATAGACAAAGGGATATTCGATAGTATGCTGACCTCATGTCTGGGATATAAGGGGGATCTAGCCAGGAGAAGGGTCTCTTTTTTGAAGCTCTTGGTGGTGAGAGGGTTTCCATTGTATCAGTGTTTTCATTGTATCCTATATCTTGTATTATTATTATATTCTTCCTTTTTTCCTTTGTATCGTATTATTGAAAATCTGTCATTATCTCAACCTATGAGATTCCACTTTTCTTATCCTTCCCCATCTTACCGGGAGGGGGAAAGGCAGGCATGGGAGGGGGGGAAGCAGCTGCGTGGTGGTGGCGGCCCTGACCCAAGACACCAGTGTACTCCAATTTTATAATAAGACTAAGTTTAGAATAACCTGTATACACCAAGATGTAAAATTCTGCCAGTGTCTGTTTTTCAGATTTCTTTCACACAAGCTATCCTGGGCTGTTAAGTATTTTAAAACTTTACCCTCTGCCTTGGTTCTGTACTCAGTGAACATGCTCCTGTGGTGTGTGGCAGATCACCTGAATGGTTTATATAAACATGGTGGCTCTTGATGCATGAAATAGGAGTTTAAGCAGCACATTGCCTGATGGAACAGGATAGCAGGTGGCAGCCTCTGGTGCTCGGAAGGAGTGAGGCTCTCTTTCCAGGGGGATGAAGGCTTTGAGAACAAGAGTATATAAAAACTTGGTCACTGGCAAGGATATTAATCCTTCTTGGAAAACTGCTCTGGGTGAAAGTCAGAGAATAACTTATTTTGATTACTGATTGTTTGAAACCCCTAAAAACTATGTGAAGATGTACTGAGTCTAAATCTACCTGTGCAAGAATCTAATGCTTTTGGGGTAGAGTATGGAGGGCAGAAATAAAAACAAGAACACCCCAACCCTGGACTAAGCCACTGGCAGGCTTTCTTTACTTGAGACTTGATACAATTAAGTTTTCTATCACTTTTTTTGCTTTATACTTGTGCTGACTTACTTTGCTGGATTAGGGTTTAGTTAGGAGATTTTAGCTTATATTCAGCTCTAAGCCAGTGGACCCCATGGTAAAGTTGAGGATTATTAACAAAAGCAGACTACTTGCAGTTCTGTACCTTTAAAATCAAGTGAAAACCAACTCCCAATCTTGAGATGGACTGAATGGTTTTTTTTTTTCCTTAGGCTTTGCATATGTCTCAATACTGTGTTTTAAAAATAGTTTGTTACCATATTCAGCAACTGAAACTGAGCCTAGGGCTGGAAGTAAATGTAGTAATGTGCAGGGATCCATAATGCTGGCTGCTGAGGCCAGAGAGCAGTGCAGCATTTGTTTCTTGGCAAGAAATCATGTAAGTAATCAGCAGGGTCCCAGAAGGTCATCCTCCTTCAAGTGTTGCCTAAAAGGCTTTTTGCTCTTTTCCTTTCCTCTGTTTGTTTGAATTGATCCTGTCCAACAGGGTCTGGCTTTGTACATAAATCCTTGCTAAGCTTTCAGTCTGTACTCTGGCTGTGTGAAGTTGCCTCATCCTTTTTGGTGTACAAAACTCTTAAAAGATATTCCTGGCTGGACAAGGCTGATATTTATTAGAGCCATGCTCTGAAAACAGACTGCTCCGATGCTGCACCAATCATTGTGTCCTAACAGCTGGTTCAGGCTCCTGTCTTGCTGAGCTGGAGTGGTTCAGCAGAGAGGAGGACATGGGTGAAACTTGTGCCTCTAAATTAATTGGTCATGGCTGAGAAATGCACTCTGTTCCCAGTGTCAAGCAACATCAAGAGCTAGCCCTGGAAAAGATGGACTGCTATGAACTTGTGCTAGCTGAACACTTTTTCTTCTATGTATTTTACAAGTTTTTACAAGTAGATGAAACTCTTTGATGTGTCCAGAAACTGAAGTGTCCTCTCCAAAATTAACCTGTTTGGAACGATCCTGGACCTTGATATAATGATACTATGGAAAAGAACACCTAGGGAACTGATTCAACTTTAAGTTTTCAGTTTCTCAGATCTGTACAATTTAGTATGTAAAATGCAATGTGTTTATAGATATGCTTGTCAGGTAAGGAAAAAAATCCTTACATTATGAATATTTAATATTTGTTCTTAGATTAATAAATGTACTAAGCTTCCCCTTTCAGTTGACTAAAGAACTTTTGGTATGTGAAGGAGGAAGAACTGCCCATGTTCTTAAGGACACCTTTTTAGTTGATTGGGCTTTTAAGAAAAGTGAAAGCTCTCTGAGATCATGTATGGCTTTTGAATGGTTGGATCCAGAAAGCTTTGGGTGACAGGTAGACATGTGAAATCCATTATATCACATCATTCTACAACTTGTGTTCCCAGGCTTGGGATGCTGATGTGTATGTGTTTAATGTAAATTTTTTTCACAGTTTGAGAAGCAGTATTTCAAATAACATCCTGCAACTTAAAGCATTCTGTCCCCTCTGGACATGGTGGTTTCTAATTCTGAAACAAGACAGAGATAGATAGGAGCAGCACTGTGCGATCAAAATTGCTTTTGACTTTGGTCAGAGTAGGCTTTCATAGGATAAATGAATGTTTGACCTAATACCACTGGACCAAGCCTTATTTTATTTGGGAAGTGACATAGCGACTTTCATATCCACTCAGATTAAACAGGCATTTTTATTGCAAGGTTGCATCACAAAGGCATATACAGAATAAACTATGTGTTGTTCAATTTGTCGATGAGAGGAGGAGAGAAAAGGGAACTAACCCTCTTAGAACTTTATCCAGTTGTTTTCACACCCAGGTAATGCTGTTCTGGTAATGAGACCCCTGTGCTCCTGGGGATAGCAGATGTCAGTGTGATTCTTCTCTAACTGGCCCCAAAATGCATTTTATTTTTTAAGTGATGTAATGGTTCGATAGACCTGCATCAGGATGTGAACTGTAGAGTGACAGTGTGTTGCCTTGCTTGAATCCCTGATTTTTTTTCAGTATTTCAGCTGCATCCTCTGCATAAATGGAAATAGGAGATGTTAATGTATACAGTGGTTGGAAAAATTAATTGCTGCTACACATAAAGATGAAAAGAGCCATGTGAGTGCTGAGCAGTGACAATAACGTAGCCTTAGGTGAAAGAAGCTGAGAAAACCTAGAAGGAAGATGCAAGGTTGAAAAACGAACAAACAAAAACCCACAATGATAAAACCCTGAGGATAAACAATATATATTTCTACATCTTTCATGGTTAGAGCAAGACATTAAGAAAATTAACACAAAAAAGTGTGGAAACATTATGGTTGTTCTTTTTAAACACTTTGAAGCCACGCATACTTTGCTTCTAGCGTTCAGAAACTTGGCTTCATAAACACTAACTGGAATCGTAGGCCTCTTGGAACTGATTCCAAAACTAGTAAGAAACCCACCAAAATATTCTAATATCACCTATGGCAAGAACCATGTGCAACATTTTAGTTATATAGATGCATTTTTTTTATGCCAGCATTTCTTATTTGGAAATAGCTGTCTTCAGGGAACATGGACGCAGGAAGCTGAGAATACTTCTGGGTTTTGGACTGCTGTTAGAGGGTTTATTGCTTGTGGTGTGTATCCTTCTTATCTATATGAATGAAAGCTGAAATTCTTGTCCAGGTCCAGGATGGTGTCTTTCTGTTGCATTAACAAATGGCAGCCTGATGGAGTGATAAATAATTTATGAACTTGGGATACTGATTTTTTCTTCAGTGCTTATAGGAAATTATACGCTTGTGGCTTCAAGAAATAATTGGTCCAATTTAATCACTTGAAAATTATAGTTCAATTCTTTTCAAATGGGACGTTAATGACCACTGGGTGTGTTACAGAAAAGAGCAGAAGCAAAGGGTGTCTGCATGGACTGAAGAAATAGGAGAGCCAGAAATGGCAGGTTCTACAGGTCTAACAAAAATTAGCACTATGCAGTGGTTTTGACTGAAGGCTAATGGACACTTGTCTGATCACAAATCAGCATTTCCACGGGGAGATACTGCAAATTCTAAAAAAAAACACTTCATAGTACAATGCAAATTAGAGGTACAGAGTGCCTGGCATATTAGGAAAAAATGTTCCATTTGTAAAATTTTATGGAATAGAAAGTGGGGTTTGTTCTCATGTAATGCAATTTTAATGTACTGGTTTTCTATGTAAGCTCTGCATCTGAGAGGGGGGGAAGAACTAAAGTAGGGGAAAGAAGCAATTTCTGTAACTTCACCAAAAAGAAGTCTGAACTTGTCTTTTTAGGGAGAGGAAAACACCCTATTTCTTGGGCAGGATATTCCATGATGTTTCTGACTGACTCTAATTGAAATATAAGTATCTTGTGAAACATACCTTCCTGGTTATTCAAGTTTGAAAGCATTGCCTTGACCAGCTTCCCCAAAACATAAAAATAAATTGTTTCTTCTGCTCTTTGCTGAAAATAATCAAGAATACTCATCTACAAGCAGGTTTTAGTGAAATCACATGGTACTCTGGCTTCTTTTAAGTTTTTTTGGAGAGCCATCAGGAAACTGACATTGTAAAAAAAGTGCTCTAGAATGAGTTTTAAATCACTCTGGAGAAATAGTTAAATTCCTTCTTCAAAATTTAAATGAAAATTACTTCAAAATGTAAAGGGATGAGTGTTGTTTGATCTGGCTTAAGTTTGCAATTCTTTCTTCCTGAGTAAAAATGGGGAAAATCAAGCTTATTTCTATCCGCAAAGGAGATACACTTGAAGTGAATGTGAAGCTGATGCAGTCTAATTCATTCTGCCCATCCATAGCAGGAACAAAATAAATAGACACTATTCAAAATTGGAAAAGCTGCCAACTATTGCAGCTCTAATAATGAGATGGTATTCATAATAACTTACACTGGTGATCCCTGTAATGCTAACTGTAGGCTTAACGTGGCATGTTAAATGGTGAACTGATGCCTGCTGTTAGCTTGAGCTGAGATTTGCGGAGCATCTCAAAACATCTTGTAGAGGAACAAACTAGATTCAAGAACCATGGGACAGGGAAACAAGCAAAATGTCTTTACATGATATGTAGTTTGTAGTTCATTTTAGATGGTCGAAGAGAGGTTTTTTTTCCTCTTCTTCCTGGGACTCTGAAGCTGTCCTCACTTCTTGTTGGCTGGCACAGAGAAGTGAAGTAAGTTTTGGTTATTCTGTTCAAAGCATGGCACTGTCACTAGTGCTGTACCAGGAACTTACTGTGGTGGTCATGCTGGATATAATGTCCTGTTTCTAGATGTGAATGAGTCTGCAGGTTTCCAGTTCAAAACACTGATAATGTCTGGATAAGAATAGTCCTCTTGACAGTTTTATTCAAAACTCACACTATTATTAAAAATGCTGTAATTATAGAATGTATATATGTGGTACACTTCAACATGCACTTTATGATCACCAAACACTTTATGATTTGGATAATTTTATTAAATATAACATTATGGGTCTTCTATTTTGAACCACAGACATATGCAAATAACTTGAATTAGCATTTTTATGAGTGAGATTTCAATGGCAAGCTTATTAAAAAATCCCTGGGCAGTGCTCAGGCTGATAATATTAGTTCCCTGTACATGTTTATTTGGGCAGCTAATGAATTTTTTTCCCTAGCTCTCAATTCTGAACTGATGAGAGATTATGAACAAACAGGACATGGCTGTGGAATGCCTAAAGCTGTATTTTGTTGTTAAGTTGCCAGTTCAGATCCATTTTGGGCTGAGGAGTGAGAAGTGACCAAAGATCACTTTTTTCAGATGCCTTACTGGCCTATGTGAAGTAAGATCTTAATGTGTCATTTGGGAAGAAGCAGAGGTGGAGGGAAGCCCATGAGCATGCCTAAATAATAGTGTTTCTTTCAGAAGAGGTCTTGCTTTCATACACAGGCAGGATTGATGATGGCAGGACCTGCTGCAGCATGTGGTGTGCTGCAGCATGCTCACTGCTGGAGCACGAGGGGGGTGGTGGGGAAATTGATGTAGTTGACTTTGGGAATTTATTGCTGGTAAATAAGAAAAGCAACCATTTGCTTGGGCACAGAGGTAGGACCATCTTTGCAATCCTGAACAACGCTGGGTCTGAGGAAAACATAGCTTTTCTCTGTAGATGACACACTGAAGCATAGCTCTTGGGACTGCAGCTCGAAGCAGAGCCAGTACAGGTTGTGCTGGGGGACAGCTGAGAGTACCGAGCTGGGGCTGTGTTGAGTGCAGCAGGATGCTTGCTGCCAGTGCCAGTAACGTCCTATGGATGCTGGGGGAGCAGGAGAGGACAGGGACAGTGGTGCAGAGTGGATGGGTACTGGGTGACTTGTGTCAGGGAGGGAACAGGCAACTGAAGAGAAGACCTGAGATGGAAGTCAAGAAGCTGGACCTTGTTTGTTCTTCTGTCCCCAGCTGTCTGTGCCCGTTTGTTTAAATATAAATGTTTAGAGCTGAGATTCTATTTAATAAAGTGCTTGTGAACAAAAATCACTAACATCAGTGGTGCTGAAAATTGCTTGCAAACACTTTACGTGTACAACCTCTAAATTTTATAATGTTACAGATATCCACTCTCTAGCCTGGTAACTGTTTCTCATTATAGACTGGTTTGTTTCTTTGCTTGAGAGTATGGATCCCACACACTGGAGAGAAACCAGAGTTTACTGTTCAGTTAGGAAATTTTGTTTTCTTGGAGACAGCATTGATCTCCTAGACTGTTATCTGTCACTGTCTAATAACAGAAAATCTGTTGCTTGTACGGCAGAGCCTGAATGAGACTCTCCTAAAAGGGTAGGATGTTATTTCTGTGTGTGGAAGGGGGTTTCAGAACAACTGGGGCTGGCATGTGGCATGTAATTGATTAAACTTTGAGGAAGAAGACAAGTCTGCTTAGCCTAGCTAGGAGGAAGTGGAAAGAAATAACCAGAGGGCATAGAGTTTTCCATCTTAGCACTGCATAATTGGATGAGATTTGATTGCAAACAATGGTGGACAGCTGTGAATTAAGAGGCAATATATTACTGCTTTGAGCTACTTCTGGTGATATTCTGGCCAGAAGGGCCGTAAAGATGATCAATCCTCACCCCTGCTCCCTTGCTCTCTGTGGAGAAACTGTCCAAAAAGATTAGCTAGCCATTTCTTACCAAAACCCAGACTGAGAATCTGTGTGCCAGACACACAAATCAAGGTCGTCTCTTCCCATTCCTGTCACTTGTGCTTTATGGAGACTACCCAGACTCCATACACAGGCCCATGCTGTGGCTTGTTTGGGAGTACTTTTCCTTTTTGCCTTTTCACTTTTCAGCTTTGTCTTAAGATTCCAGACGTGGCCTTGCTGTTGAATGTCTGAGAGAATTTAGCCTAACACAGATTGACATTTCCCAGAAAATACAGCTGGTTATCAAGATCCCAGAACATATGTGCTTCCTGGCAGTTTGCTGGATGCTACTTCATGGAGATCAGGTAGAAAAGTGGAAGCAGAAATGACAGTTCGGAGTCTTCCTCTTTCCTACCTCCCTCCATGTTCCTTCCTCTGCTTGTTTGAGAGCCCTCAACAGCCTGCAGGAAAGTTTCCTGGGCTGAGGAAACAAGACCCTCAAGAGTGAAAGAGATGGCATATACTTTGTGGGAGTCCTCAGCAGAGGTTAGCCCTTGGATTGCAAAGCTACTAGTCATCTACTATTTGACTGCTGCTGTATATGTACTGTAATCTGGGGTACCTTCTTTGTTTTCTATAAAACTGACTGCCACCCTCCTGTAGGAGTGAAGAGAAAGATATCCAAGGTGGATAAAAGGCAATGGGTGTAAACAAAAGTTTTGGTTAGACAAGGAGCAGCAGCAGCTGAGGTATCAAGGGATGGTGCTGAGGTATGGTAATGATTGTATATGCTGTAGCAAAAGCCAATGACAATTGCAGTCATGGGGAGAAGGGCATAGAGATGAAAGAGCTAATGCTTCCCTGTACAGATGGGGAGGTGATTGAGTGAGCATGGACTAAGGGTGTTGAGGAGGATGGCAGGAACAGGAGGCAGAGATGGGGGCTGGGACAGCTGAAGAGGAATAGGATGCAAATTCTTTGATCAGTTGGCTCCTAGGAATGAAGGATTTTGTGATAAAGATGGGCAAAATGAGTTCTGGGAAATCTGGTGGCTGGGACAGCTGAAGAGGAATAGGATGCAAATTCTTTGATCAGTTGGCTCCTAGGAATGAAGGATTTTGTGATAAAGATGGGCAAAATGAGTTCTGGGAAATCTGGTGGCTCTTTGAGGAAAGTGTTGGTAGCAGGTGGGCTACACAGCAGTAAAGGGGAACTGATGTAAAGGTGTGAGCAAGGCAAAGGAAGTGCACATGTGAAGCGGCACTGACCACAAGGAATTAGTATGGACTAGAAAATACAGGGTGCTGTTGTCCCACTGATCCTGAGTTAATCCCTCTCATCTTGATATAAGTATTCCTTGGTCTTTTCCCCTATAATGAGCTCTGATGAAAAGACCAAGCACTGGAAAAGCTTCATTTCTATTACAGTCTAAGCCAGGAAAATAAATCTTTTAAAACAGAAACCTTTGACTATGTAAGACAAAATAGGGATAAGGGATTGTGAATAACTCTTTCCCGTGTCACTGTATCTTTCCAGGGAAGGTATTTACATCCAGGCTAAGTTTCATTCAACTCTATTGCTGGGTGGATTTTGGCAGATACTAGTCAACCTGCCTGGTCCCTGGTTCATCACAGGCAAGGCTATGGGCTTTAGTCTCACCCTGCTGCAGTCTGTGCTGAGCATTGCTCAAGCCATGGGATAACTCAGGCAGGGAAGGAACCTGGGAAATGTGCCACTCAAATTCCCTGCTCGGACCAGTGTCTGCTGTGAGGGCAGGCCTGGAGGCCACTAAGAGGTTGGCCTAGGTGTCTGGACAAACCTCCAGAGATGGAACCTGCACGACCTCACAGTGCAGCCTGTTCTGCTGCCTCCCTGCCATCACCAGGAAAAGGATTTTGTGCTCCTGTCCCCGTCTGAAGGCCCTGCTCGTCCCAGGGGGCAGAAACATCCTCTGTTACAGAACGCTCTGCGGGACTTTGCAAGGAAGTGCAGCCGGCGCCCCGAAACACTGAACAAACAGCACTCATTCTGCAGAACAAGAGCGGGTGTCAGGAAATAAGCCTGATAAGCCCCTTCTTGAAAAGTATGTAGCGAGGAGGCCGGTTAGCTCAGTTGGTTAGAGCGTGGTGCTAATAACGCCAAGGTCGCGGGTTCGATCCCCGTACGGGCCACTAGTTTTGCCCTGACCCGAGAGGCGGTGGGGGTGCCGGCGCAGAGGCCGCAGAAGCAGCTGCTGGCCACTGCGAGGGCCGCGAGTTCTCAGCGGTGGGGTGGGGCGGGAGCAGTCGGGAGGATTCCTTGTCAGGTTCGGTCCCCCCCACGCCGAGAACGAGGCGCGGCGCGGTGCCAGCCTGAGGGGGGCTCAGCCGGCACAGAGGGGGAGGTGGAGAGGGGACGCGCGGTGCATGGGGGCAAAGACAGCCTGGCACCTGGGGAAGCTGCGTGAGCCGTGCTACACGAGAGCTGGAGGAAAGCAAGCAACTGTGAGGGGTGGCAAAGGAGGAAGAAGAAGGGGAAGGGGTTTGTAAGGGGCAGGGAGGAGGAAAGTGAAATGGTAAAGAGTGCACTCAGCCAAAACTGTAAATCTTTCCACGGGACATTACCAAATAGTCAATATCTTTTGCCTGGTGCACCTGCTCATTTTGTGGTTCTGCTAATTAGCATTGTGCCTGAAAAGCTTGAGGGATTTCAGGTGGCCCTTGCTTTCCCTTCATAATCACAGGTAACTAAAATTTCGTATCAGGTCTTTAGCCTATTGCCTTAGTGTAGCTCTGCGTAGTTCTCTGGCAGAGACTGGAAACAGTGATACTGAAGTGAATGGTTTTTATTTCTCCTTTCAAAATTTTTTTTTCTTTGGAGTGCGAGGACAAGCTAGTCAGATCTCCCCAGACAGCCCAATTTTGCAGAGATGTTTTGAACTCCTCTTGAAACCAGTCCCTGTACAGTATTGAAATTTAGATATCCTTATAGGAGATATCCAGGCTTGCTAGACACTTGGCAATCTACACCAAGTTTTTGTTTATTAATTCATGTAAGAAAAAATCCCAGGCCAAACAGAGATGTTCTAATAGAGGAGGAGGTCTGCAAATGTCTGAGATGGATCGCGGCTGGCTCACGTGGCCTGTATTGAGGGTGTTTTGTCTCCAAAATGTCTCTTAGGAGCTCCAGGCAGATACTCTCCTCCTCTGTCTGCCCCTGAACTGAAATGGGCAGAGGAGGGAAACTTTTTGGTGCAAATATTTTGCTTGTTGAAACCAGGGTTTTTATTATTGGAGTTGCATACAGAAAGGCCACAGCTTCTCTGGGAAAGCATCTTGAGTTAACAGTACTCTATTGATTTCTTTCACAAATTTGCTAATATGCTCGTTTACCCTCCAGGCCTGCTGCTTAAGGCTTCTTCCAACTGCAGTGTTTGATTTAAAATAAATGGTAATAATGAAAGAGGAAAAAGAAGGAAGAAAAGCAGGTGTCACTCATTTCAAAGTCAGTGTTTTGACATTGCATCTTCCCTACAGTGTCGCCAAGGTACAAGGGCACATGAGGAAGTGTCATTCCAAAGCCACAATGTAATTTTTAAGTCATATAGATGAATATTCATGTGATCGAGCATCCAAACTGCTGTCATGACTCCATGAAGTGTCAAGGGAGAGTGACGTGGTGCTGGTTTGATGACCTTCTGTCTTGCTACTGTGCTCAATGATCCTCCTCAATTCCTGTGGGTCCAGTTATAGTGGTCAGAACAATAACAGGCATGTAATGACATCCATTTATAAATGAAATGAAAGGAGAAACAGCACGGTGTTTTGTTTCAGGAAAAAAAATTATCTGTGAAAAATATTGCTTTGGTTTATGTTTCCCACATTAGGAATCAGAATTTTATTGCAGCTCTGTTGATGTATAGGAAAATCTTTGCTATAAACCAAGGTGATGCAATGGCTCCTTGGCCACTTTTTCAGTTTGGTTTGAATTGCTTATATTCAGCGTGGGTTTTTGAGTGTCTGGGATTGTATGGGCATATTTTCCCTAAATTTAATTTCAGCAGATGTTTGGCAGATTGTGAGGGTCAGCCATTGTCCCTAGGGGATTCATTTTAGACCCCATTCTTCAACCTCAAAACTAGTTGGAGAATAAAAGAAGAGATTAAACAAACAAACCCATATGGTGGAGTAATGCTCTTGTGAGGACAGCAGAGGCGTTTTCATTCTGAATGGTCTGCAGTGGCAGATGCTGGAGCATATTCTGGGGTTACTGTTTGGTGTTTTGTTTAACCTGTAGTCAGATTGCATAACATCAAGGCCGGAACGGATATTGGTTGCTGTGTGCTTAAAGTGTGGTGTGAAGAACAGCTCCTCTGCACACAGTGGACAATGATGGAGAGGATGGACCTTTCTTGTTGCCTGTGACAGTGCTGAACACTGACAGCTGAGGAGGAACCTTCTAATCAGTCCAGCCAAACCTCTTCTTTCTGTTACTGTTTCAGATATTAACTATTGTATTTTAGAGTTACACAGACCAAATAAGCTAATTAGTTTAATATTCTTCACTGAGATGACCGCGTTTGTCTTTGATGCATGGAATAGTGAACCTAGCCAGAAGCTGGGTTCTTGCTGTATTCAATTCGGTAGATGTGTATTCTTTCACTCAGTAGTCTTCTGAAGCACTTTCTTTGCTGGCCACATCACAGGTTAATTTTATAATTTATTGTGTTTATTACTGGACCACCTAAGTGTCTCACCATCAGGGTGCTTTATTTATTCACTTTTTGATTAGGGGTCTTAATTATGGTGAAAATCTGAGTGACAAATATTCATCTGGTATATCAACAGAGTAATGCACAGACAATCCAGAAACAACATTATTGACGACGTTACTGAAATCAAAGGCAGGATGTGGTGGAAGGGGTTTTTCTTTAGATTAACTTGTGTGCGACTAAGTGTAAGCATTAATGCTATTATTGTAAGTGAAGCTTAACCTTTGCTTAAAACTGGTGAGTGTAGTGTTTGCTTTCCATGCACTAGAAAAAATGGTGGCTCTGTCAAAAAGCCCAACTCTGTCACAACCCCAAACAAAGGTTTTCATTTAATGTTGTGAGCAGCAATGCAGATGGGAGGAAGGTGAAGAAATGCCATAGAAACAGATCCAGGAAGGAGCTGCCAGCCCACAATGTGTCTGAATGGGCACAGGCAGCCCAGTGATGCTGAGTCCAGGAGCTGTCTAAAAGGAGCTGGGAGCTGTAAGGAAAAGCCCAACAACCAGCCCCCTGTTTGGGTCCTCTAGTGCCTCAGAAACGGGGCTTATTCAGGAAAAGGGACTGCATGAGAGAGATGCTGGCCTCTTTTTTTTTTTTTTTTCTTTGCAATTGAAATAACAACAAGGACCCTGAATTTTTGACTTGCACTTCACATCAGAATGGTTAGTTGTACTTACTGCTGGAGCTGAAGAAATATTTTCTTCAAATTTATATGTTCTTTGAAAGTAATCATTAAAATGAAATAGAAGCAAGCCTGATTAATGTCTTAAAACCCAAGAAAGTGTGATGGGCTGGACTTGAACAAGAATCAAATCTTTGCTCTTGAGGTACTGTATAAAAGGATTAAGTTTGTAAACACTGTATCTGGCAATTTCTCCCAGTCTTGAAAAGATGCCTGCCTGCAGACTTACCAAGTTTAAATAGCTGAACAGTCCTTTTTTTCATTGTGGAAGAATTCACCAGCAACACCCATAGTGCAACAGGGACACGTGGAAGTCACCAAATTCTTGTTAGACATGTACCATATAGAGCCAGGTGGAAGACAAGTGTGAAAATGTCTCCTGGTGTGTATTTGTGCTTTTTTAACAAAGAATAAACAAACTTCTCTTACTATATCAGTTCTGTGTAAGGTGGCTTTTCCTGTGGTGAAGTACAACAAGGGTTCCGTTTAATTGGTATCTAGTCACTGTTTCACAGGAAAGTAAGACAGAGATAACATAACCTTTGGTGGTATTCTCTCAAAGTATGTCCAAGTCTGGGTGTGAATTTTCTTATTTTTGGAGAGGAAAAGGAATAGAGTTTTAAAGACAAATAATATGAATATATTATGCTATGTCATTTTTGTCTTTAACCAATAAGGACAATGGGGATAGTCTGGAGTTTGTCATCCTCAGACTTGTGTGGAAAAAATGTTGTGCTGCCCCAGAGGGGGGACAGAAAATGACAGGTCCCTAATATTTGGTGGGACCAAGGCTGATTGTGCCTTTTCGTGTTCCTGAACAGTTAGTTGTTAAACTTCATCTCTGAGGCTTATCTGAGTCACAGCTGGCTAATATCTGTCACACCTTTTGGAAGCAAGCCATCTGCTTTTCTATTTAATGGTTAAAACGCTGCATAGGGATGCAGGCTGAAACACCCTCTGACTTGGCTTCCTAATGCTTTCAAGGGGAGAAATCCTGTCTTGTTTTAGGCTTAAATCTAAACTAGAGAGGGGAAGACAAAGTTGAAGATAAATCCCACGGGCCTGACATCAACTCCCTGGTGGTAACCAGCAGCTTCTACTCCCTCCTTGTATGCCCTGTCTGTTAAAGCAATCTTGAAAGCATAGAGCAAGCAGTCGAAGCTGGACAGCACATCTCCTGCATGCCACTGCAAGCTTGACAAACCCTCACAGCTGGCTTCACAGAAAGCAACTCTGGCACTGAGAGGGTTGCAACTCATGCTGTTGAGGTGTGGGACAACTGTCAGGGTGGGTTAGTTTTAAGAAATGAGTATTTGACATTGTCCCCTCAAAACAATGCTTACCAAAATGGCCTTCAGCCACAGTTTTCTGCCACTTGGACTGTATTGCTGAGAAGTGGTTCAGTCTGCAACGCACAGTAGAGGCTTCACTGAGGGTCCAGAACTGGGCATAGAAGGACTTCTTAGTCTTTGTGGCTTTCTTCCTCAGCCACAGAGGATAAAAATATCTGGTCAAGCCAAGGTCTCAAAGATGGGTGTCAGTGTCCTGTCTTCCCGTTTGTGCTTGAAAGCCACTTTGTTTTCAGGTAGAGTAGGTTTTGCATTTCTTTGTGTTGGCTTCGTGGAGAATTCCCATGAAGGTCAGGGAATGGGACAAGTTGAGAGGGAGAGCTGGAGAAAATATGGTTCAAGAAGCAATTTATTTGATGCATAGAGGAAGGGCACAAATAATTGTCATGTGCCCAATGAAGTTTCACTAGCTTGTTAATATATACTGTCATCACTTTCAGTAGGAACTGCTATTTGATGGTGGACTGTTTGCTCTTGAATTATTAAAACTGTTTTCTAAGGAGAAAATCTTCCTGCATCGCACTTAAGCATGACTTTTCTGGTTTTATCCTTATACATACAAATTGAAAAAAATAAAAGCAAAACAAATATAATTCAGCGTTTTGCCAGAAAGCATTTCATTTCAGCAAAACCAAGGCAGCATGAGCTCAGCATCTGACTAAGAATTAAAGGACAAATGAATATACAGGTTCTCAATTCTGCTTTTGACTCTGTGCCTAGGCCTTCAGTCTTCGTCTGTTTTTCCCCATCTGTATAAAAGGGAAAATGCTTATTCTAATTAGGAGGCACTCTTGAAAATCCAAAGAAGTGTTACAAAATCTGTCTCTCTACCAAGAGTTGCTTACCTTACTGTATCCTAGTCGTAGAACAGCAACCTTATTGGGCTCATCTACATACCTTCTAGTGGTGGATGAATACCAGGAAAGAAAGTAGACGGTCTGGTGATGAGTTTAAAAAAAAAATTATCCATTACAATCTGTTTAAAGTATGAATTTATTTCTACTAGACAGAAAGCATGCTGAGAATTCCCTATGGTGATGGAAATTTTTAAAGTGGTAATTTCTAACTAATATTGGTTTTAATGAGGAAATTGGATTTTCTTCTTTCTTCTAACAGATAGATTTGCAATAACTCTGCCAGCAATGTAAAGGGCAAGTTTTCTTTTAAGCAGCTGAGCCTCTAAGCAACCGCTGTTGAGGCAGCAGGCAGAATACATTTTCATGGTATATTTTGGTGGATACACTGAGCAAGGTCTTCCTTCAAGAGGACTTATGAAAATATTTGCTTTTTAAGAAATGAATCTGAGGTACTGTAGCTCTGTCATTTTGTGGGCAACAAGGGTAAGAAAGAGGTTCAGCTGCCTGCATACACCTAATCTTATTTTGTCTCCTTTTAGATAGCTATTCTGGGAACAAGCTGCTGGAGAGAAGCTGACTGGTTTGAAGTTTATTTTTTTAATGAGGAAAGAGTGACTCTGCAGAGAGGAATAACTAGAGAACTCCAACAGGTCATTCTCTTCAGCTCTTTTATTATGTTCCTAGCTCACATGATGCCTTTTTTTCCTTCCCACCACCCTGCTTGTATCACCTGGTCCTAAAATGGAAAGTTATGTTGTTATGTAAATCACCAATGCAGATGAGTCTCCATCTTGTCATATCTGCGATCTTGCTAATGCTAGATGCTGGACAGAATCCTTTTTGCTCTTTGACGGAGGTCAAAAGAGCAAGAAAAAAATCGGACTTCAGTTTTGTCAGAAGTTCAGTGAGACTTACAAAAGTAGCAGGATAAGCTTTGTAGAATGAGAATATGCCTCTCCTTCTAGGCCAGTTTTGTTTTCTGAGAACAGGCAAAACTGATTGTAGATTTGGGCGATTGCCTGACAGTTGGTAAGAAATTTGAGGGAAATGTCATGATTATAATGACTAGTAAGGGGAGGGAAGGTAAACAGAGTGTGTCAGAAGTGCAGAATAGAATCAGCCCTTTTTATGGTTCTTCCGCTCACTGCATATAAAACTCTGGGTGTACCCCAGCACTCATCTAAGTGCAAAGCATGATGGAAAAATATTTTATTTCTTCCCAGCTACTGATTTGGCAGGGGGAGGGGTGGTGCAGGGAGGGTGGTTTCTTAAACATATTTTTCAGAGCAGTTCTGCCTGGCTGGGCAGATCAGCCAGAATCCTCAGGGCCTTGTCATTTTCTCCCTTGCAATGTTGTGTAATGGTCTCTTGCACTTAACCTGGTAACAAAAGAGCCATAAAAGATCTACCAGGAGATCAGAAATGTGTAAATCCAGGAAAGAGGGAAAGTGTAAAATACTGCTAAGACACAATTGCTCAGACTCCCCAAAACTTCTAATGTCATTAGGTTTCTACCAGTGAGATGACAGTTTTTTTACTTAGTTGAGTTTGCTTCTGACTCTTTAGCAGAGACAGTCCTGTCCAAGACTTCATGCTCTAAATTCCCCTTAAAGCCAAAAATGCCAATAAGGAAAAACTTGACACTTGAAAAATCAAAATAAATAGATTTCAGTCAGTGGAAATGCTCTACTTCTTTCAATGGTAGGGAATTGCTCTGGTTTCCATATGTTAAATTTCCCCACATTACCTGTGGATATTTGGGATTTTTTTCTGTCCATAGTCTTAGAGCAAGTTGTTGATCTTAAAGGGTATCACACATAAACCCCAAATTTGGGTCAGACCAGTCTCTTTTCATTTGGTCTTTTTTATCAGATAAACTGAAATATCTAGTGAAAAATCACTCTGTAAAAATTTCTAAACTGTTGGGATGCTTGGGTATATTTCCCAAACATGGAATGGAAACTTTATTTATGCTAAAGATCTTTCAATGAACATGCATTTTCAAAACCATATTTTTTGATTGAGAAATTCTTGGTTGGTTCTGTTCTCCAGTAGCATGTAACATTTGAATGAAAGGACATCTCTGGCCTTTAAGAGTAGTGGCATTTTACAAAACTGTTAGATGTCTAAATATTATAAGATTTTTGGTTCACAGATAAGTGTGGATGGAAATAGCCCTACTGTGCAGCAAGATATGTTTTTCATCACCTCTAGGATGACTTTAATTCTTTCTCAAAAGTATTGACTTCCGGTCTAACCGCTTTAGAATTTCTTTAACTGCACTTGAACTTTCTGCACATTTTGCAATCGCTTAGCGTCATCCTATTTCTCAGAGATCTTGTATCATCTCCAACAATTGTTTTCTCTTTTTTGTATCATTTTGAAATAATTGATCTCCTGCAGCTTGCACTAATGTCCTTTTTCAGTCTGAAACAGAGAGATCTTCAACCCCCAAATGGTACATGTCCTCTCTGTTTATAGTTGCTTTAATTTGTGTATAATGCCTCTTCCAGCATGTGTACTGTTACTGATACACTTACTGACATATGCCTTGAATTGTTGAACCCCATCTGAGTGTAGTTAGGCGTACATATTTGACAGCTGAAGTCATGCTCTGATCAACATTGATCTCTCCAGCCTATTAGTCAACTCTGCTAGATTCTAGTTCTAATTTGTAAATCCTTTCCTGACATTGAGATCTAGGTCAAGGGTGTCAAACTTCGTTTGGTGACTTAGGTAGGCACCGATAGCCATGAGCTACAGTACTGCTGAAAAATAGACTTAGCATCCCACACTAAAAAAAGTTCAGCCTATCTATCATACTGGGAGAGAATTACTGTTGTTTACCTTTATAATTACTGTACATAATTAGATATGACATTAAAACTAACTTGATCTCTAGTTCTTCAATTTTAATCACTAGGAGGCTTAATTCTTAAGAGTGGTGCATTTTTGGGCTCCTAGTGCAAGAAGAAACAGCCTTCTGGAACTTCAAAGGACAAAATGGTTTACTTCCAGGTTCCCAGGCAGATAAGGGTCTACACTGTGGTTCTGTACAGGCACTCCTGGCTTTACAAAACCTCTACCGTGACTTTAATTTGAAGTACATGCGAATTTGAGAAGCCTCTGATTCCAGTTAGAGGTTGGACTGTGTGGTTCAGTAGCAGTGGTTAATATTCCCCTTGTTTCTCCTCTTAATACTTGGGTCTGGTATATCTACGCTATGTTGTGCCAATTTTTCTTTTCTCTGAAACATGTAAATCTTCAAGCCAAGACTGTCCTAATTACAGTTGCTCTATGATATGTATGGTGTTTCTTCCAGCACATGTTCTATCACTACGATATACTGAGTTGCACGTTAAGAGTACAGTACCTGTTCTGGGACTGTCTTTGGTTTATTGTCCCTTCAAAAAGGCAGTTATGTGTGTATGTGTGTTTACTTATATTTTGTACGGTGATATTTTCATTTTTTTTTTTTTCTTCTGAATCTAAAACAGCCTGGGCTTCTAGGATTTCATATCTCTTTATGAATTCTTACCTGAGCACTTTGCCCTCCTGCTGCCTGGCCCTAACAATTCACATCTTAAACCTATGCTTCCCTCAAGCGTACACCTATAATCCTTTACTGTGGTAGATACTTCGGTTTGCAAAGATGAATAGTTATTTGAATGTCAAAATGTTAACTTTGAATTCTTTATAATAAACATGCAAACACTGACATTGATTCTGTCCAACTATGTAGGCTTTTTAGCTGTTACTTCTGTGTGGATCAACTGTTTTCTTTCCTATCATTTCTTCCATGTTGAAATGTGTTGCAGCTGTTTGTTTCATTAAAGTGTATCCCATACCTAGGGCAGGTTCAAACCTGAGGGACTCCAAAGTGGAAAGTCTTGTATTATCAGTCTCCTGAGGCAGTTGGTAGCTGTAGTGTGTTTTGTCTGTGGCTGGTTTGCAGTTCTTGAAAGCCTTTATACTAAAAAAAGCAGGAGAGAATTATTTTCTTATTATAATATCTGAAGAAGGGGAAAAACATTTACATCTGTAAGGTTTTTAGAAATTCCTCATACATTGTAGGTGTAGTTCAAATGATAATGCTGCCTATACATTGTAACATAAAGTTGAAAAAAAAAATGAGATAGCTGTCTTCCAAATTGGATTTTTTTTCCCCAAAGCAAGAGAGTAACTGTTAGAGAAGTGAATATATAGCATTCATCTTTCTCACATATGTAATTTTTCATGGAATAAAATATTAATGGGACATCAGAAGATCCCTGTTTAGGAAAGGGAAACAAAAAAACTTTGAGAAATTCTGTATTCCGCTTCAAATGTCAGTGCAACTCCGCATTACAATTCGGCACACACCATTCACACCTAAAAGCCTATGTTCTGAGATTCTACAGTTTTCATCAAATGCCCAGACAGAGCATTGTAACCCTCTGCAAACTTGCACTTGATAGGCTGGCAGTGGTCCAAATGCTGGCAGAAGTACTTGCACAAACACAAAATGTTAGCTTTTTCTTCTCTTTATTTTCTGCCAGAAACAATTCAGCAGCATTCCAGATGACACACCTTCTGTTAAGTAACGGGAAAGGAGTGATGAATGCCTCCAGAAGGGAAATCGTGATGCAGTGGCATCAGTTCAGCGTAGTCTTCCTCTCTGGTTAGTTGTAGCCCAGTTAGTTCTACTTAGCTGCTTGATTTGGATGATCAAATATGATCAAGCCCATCCTGTTTGCTCACAGCTGCAGGTTCTTTTAAGATAAATCCCAGGTTACTCCAGTGATCTGAGAAGGTAAAAGGGGGAAACTAAAATAATGATTGGAAAAGGGCAGAGCAAAGGGGAAAAAACATTATTACCACAGCTAAGTATGTACCATCTCTTCATGCTGCATCAAATTACACTGAAGGGTACTTTCTCTTAGAACTGTTTAGTAGCATGGGTTTTTATTTGCTTTTGTCACCTAGTCCTTGGTGAGCTGAAAATGAGCTGTGAGGCTGATATACAGCTGTAGAGACTTCCACTGGCTTTCTGAGTACGCAAAGAGTACGCAAGTGTAGAGAGATAAAAAAAAAGCAACTCCTCTTCAATTTCTGCTACAAGCAGCCAAGGCAAGACTGGTTTGTCTCCAGGAAAGATGTCAACTGATGTCCAAAGTCTTGAAGTCCCACATCTGAAAGCACAGAAAAAAATTGTTTGCTTCTGAATAATACCTATTAGAGTTTTTTTTTACTTCATCCCCTTCTGTTCTTTGTCCAGTAGAACTGAGAGAGGCTGAAGAGCACTAGTATCCTGGGAACTGTTGACTCTTCTCTGAAAATGACTGGCAGTAGATACCACTTACAGTGACCGTGCATTTCATGAAAGGATGCATGAATTTTCACTCCAGGTAAAAATAAAAGTTACAGAAATACAGTTTAGTCTGCCTATTTTTCTCATTTCCTATAGACTGATATTGTAGCACCTCCCCAAAAAAGGGGGATGTAATGCCCATGTAGGAGAAGAACTAAGGTCAAAGGGCCAATCACAGCCTAATCGATTATTGATTCAAAAAATATACCATATAAACCAAACCTTACTTTATTTTGCTGTAGCCAAGGTCACTGCAGGTCTGGGTGAGTCACAAGGCCTTTATCTTAGACCATGAATGCCACTGAGGATGCAATATTATGTGTGAATTTTGTGTGTCCATGTGCTAGTTCAAAGCTAGGACTCCTCCATGGACAGAGTCCTTCCTGCTGTCAGCAGCACAGCCTTTGCCTCTGCTGCTCAAATGGTGCTCCTGGCAAGCACAGGCACTTAGGCCCTTGCTGCCCTGGAGATAAAAGGTGGTAATGGGGTGTTACAGGCAAACTAGAGCTCTGAGGTGAATGGGGAGGGAATAACAGAAATTTATAAAGAGAGATACAGAAAAGGTGAATAAAGAGTTATTGCTCTGTGTGTCTCAACCAGGGCAACAAATGCAACTCTCTGGTGACAGATCAAACCAAACATGAGGCACATCCTCACATAGCACACACAAGTCCTCCAGGAGATGCCACAATTTACATGGTCACAAAAGTGATGGGATCAGTTTCAGAAGGAAAGTCTGCTCAGGGATTTTAAATGCAAAAGCCCAGGGCAGCCCAGGGGGTCCCTGTGCTGAAGGTTGCTGGACAGAGGGGAAGGGCAGTACTGCAGAAGCAGCTCTCTGCTGTTTCTCCAGGTTGGCAGAAGACACTGGGCTGTGTGGACTTGTGTTTCACGTGCCCTTTCACAAAACTCTGTACCAGACTGAGAGCAGATACAGAAGGTGCGGCATTTGGGCTTTGTTTTGCTTTGGAGGAGAGGAAGCAGCAGAGACAACTGCCTTCTGTGGTGAAAGTCTGTCCTGTTACCTACCAATTGATTTTTTTATTTTTTTTTTAGTGACTTAAACAATAAATCTGTGCTAAGCTTTGTCTTGTTTATATAAAAGATTTCTTTTTACCTTCTTTAAGTGGTGATAATCTGGTTTAAGGCAAATCATTTATTACAAATATTTTGACTGTCCTATTTATGTCTAAATACATATATGTGTATGTATACTCACATCAACTTCAAAAATAAATTGGTTTTAACTATTCTGCTATAACGGTAGCAGCATCAGGTACACCCCCTTGTCAGAACTTGCTTTCCTTAAAGTGTGGTGTTTGCATATGCTAAAGGGTGTCAAGTTAAAACTTTTACAACTTGATCCTTATTTTTTCTCAGATAAGTTATTCTAAAAGTTCTGGGAATAGCACAATATGAACCATTCAGGGTTTGCATGAGGCACTCATGTTTGCAAAAGCAAGGCAAATATCTTAAGTGTAGCTACCCTATGAAAGTAGATTAATAATGTTTGCAAAGGACACAAGGATGAAGAATGCTGATGCTAATGTAAGAATCAACCTGATAGATGGTCTAGGATCAGCTTTCTGCATTTCTGTGGTTTCACAGTGAATTTGGTTATCTACAAGCTAACTTCAGGGCATAGGAACATAGGAATGGAAAAGACCTGGGTAATTAAATCCATTCTTCTATTGCAGGCAACAGCATCAATTAATCATAAATGTATTAAAACCACATTTCCTCTGGCTTCACACTATCCAGCAAAACAGATTTATGCTTTTTGAATAGCTGAGCTGCATTTGTTGCCTGCTCATGAAAGAGAGAATTTGCAGCAAGTGATCAAGATGATCTTCATCATTATTAAAGAATAAAATCCCAGTTCATGAGGGGGAAAAAAACCGAAATGCAACAGACAAGGAAAACGGGTGAGATGTGTTAATGCGTTACCAGCAAATATTGAGATCAACATTTCAGACTTATTCTCTGACTAAAAGCAGCGGCTGCTTTATAAGAACACTTGAGTAAAGAATAGGGAAATCAATTGTCTAGTCTTCAGATCACATCCTGCAACTCATTCAGGTGTTATATGTGGATTTTAGTGACTGGCTTTGCATATTCACATTTGAAGACTGTACTCTGTTTGTTCCCAAGTTCACTGTATTAAGAGCTAACAACAGGAACTTAATTAATTTTTTGTGTTCACTAGACCTTGAATGGAAAAGGTTAAAAGATCTGGGGGAAAAAAAAATGTATTTTGTAGTTGTGTGATTTACAATAGTAGCCGGTCTCATCTGTATCATTGGTATATGATGAAAGAGAAAAATGTGAGAAGCAACAAGAATAGATCATCATAACAATAGCAACAATATTCTTTATCATTTTGGATTTGTCACTCTTGGAATGATTAGATACTTGTCCAATATATAGTAGGTGGTATGTTTCCAAAATGAGTTAATGAATCAGATGTTTTGAGATGCAAACAGAATTTTTAAAAAATATTCCATAAAGGTTTTTTTATTGAGTTTTGATAAATGATCTTAAAGCTATTGGATTTTTCTTATTCTACATTTCTTTTTCTGCCGATGTCAGTATAACCTAACCTTTAGTATATCTCTGTAGCATTTCCTCCTGTAATTGGGTTATGCTTCTTTTCCTATTTACTGGCTAGTTTTGGGATATGAAGATGTTAACAGGCAAGGTATTCCCTCCCTATTTGTCCTTTCTACTGCCTTTCTTCATCCTTGTCTCTTCGTACTGCTACGGGGAGTGCTAATATTCAAAATGGATGAGATGTTGTTTTAAAATTGGTAATTCAGCTCCTCATGTTACTAGTTGAATATGAATCTCTCTGACAATGATGTTTGTTCTTTTAGTAACAATTCTTCATTGGTGCTGGATGCTCTGTCAGACAGAGCCGGGGTCATGGCTGTGTGCCTGTTTCACTGCACCATAACCATACTCCATAGATAGTCCAGACCTGTGCCCCCAAACAACCTGCATTCTCACAAGAAGGATCTTGCCAGATCAAAGTCCCTTCTGATCCCATCTCTGATAAAGGTCACTAGTATCTAGCAGAGGGTACGGGAGCAAGTCTGACATTTGACAGTATTTACCCAGAACATGCTCTCAGGGCAATTTGTGATACAGGGGCATCCTGAACCGAAAGTGATATGTATTAATAGCCCTCAGCAGACTTTTCTTCCATATCTGTGTGCAGTCTCTTTCTGACTTATGGAAACATATCTGCAATGTTCTGTGGCAAGGAGCTCTGTAGCTTAACTCCATGTTACTCCAGGAAACACCTTGAGTTTGATACTCCTACCTCTGAGTTTCTCTTGATGCTGTACCCTTACCTGCTCCATAGTTCTTTATTTGGAAGCTGGTAATCATTTTGGCTTTATACTCGGCATCCACAGTTGTATATGTTTTTATTGTACCTGCCCTTAGTTACCTTTTTCCCAACTCTGCTCTCCCTTCCAGCTTTTCTGGTTGAACTCTGATGTCATCAGTCTTAATGATTCCCATCTGACCCTTTTCATAGAATCATAGAATGGCCTGGGTTGAAAAGGACCTTAAAGATCACCTAGTTTCAGCCCCCCTGGCTGTGGACAGGGTTGCCAACCACTAGAGCAGGCTGCCCAAGGCCCCATCCTGCCTGGCCTTGAATGCCTCTAGGGATGGGGCATGCACGACTTCTCTGGGCAACCTGTTCCAGTGTGCCACCACCCTCTGCGTGAAAAATTTCCTCCTAATTTCTAACCTAAATCTCCCCTCTCTTAGCTTAAAAGACGATAGGAAGGTTTCCAAAGGGTAGGAAACACTCAACCCATTCTCTTAGTTAAGTACTGCAAGGGTGTTACAGAGAGTGAAGCAGGTGTTACCCCTGCTCTAAAAGTTTGGTTGGTGTCATTCCTCCATACTGCAACAGCAGGACATGCAGCCACTGCTCTTCAGCATGCCAGGGCTGGTGCTTGCAGGGATGACTGGAATTTTCACTTTTTTTGGACCCAATTTGTTTTTTCCCTCAGAGGAAGTTAGGTACTCAGCATTTCCTTTGGACTGAAGAGAGGGCTTAACAGATATGAAAATCAGGCTATGAATACATGGTTACTGGAGCCTCTGAACTTTGCTTTTTGACAATGTTTCCCTACTCTTCTGTTTTTGTGAAAGGCATCTCCTGGAGTCACTTCTTCATGGCTTGGTAGAAGTGCTTTCCTGAACTGCAGAGAATCAAGATATTTGGTTTTGCCTGTGTAATAGTTACTGCTACTTCCTAACGTCTGAACTGAGCATTTGGAGACTTTAGGTGTAGAAATAGGACATTAAGAACTAGGTCATGTTTTTCCAAGAAAGGTGATTATATTCCTTTGGACTGATCAGTACTGATAATTGTGCAAATATATTCCTTTGAAACAGAGGCAGGTTAAGTTATGTTTCTTTATTAAGCTGATTTGATGCAAAAAGGACTCTAAAGGAAAAAAAAGAAGCTTTCTCCAGATTGCCCTTATTGGTATTCTATTAAGACAATAAAAGGTGCAGAGCTGTTTATTTAACCACTTTCTACTCCTCCTTGTTTCCCAGGGAACATGAATAGATGTAGAGACCTGCACTTGGAAAGTGAAGGTAATTGTCTGGCCTCCTTCAGCAGAAAGTATATAAGAATACACTTCAGTGATCTGTGTGTGCACTGTGTGTAGTTGTGACTTCAGCTCTGCCCTTGAAACGCAGATTAAGCAGTGCTGCTGACTTTTATTCTTCTGTCAAACATTTCACTGGCTTGGGAGTCTGTACACAGCTTACAGTGTATGTCCTCTGCCAGGGTTACTGCAGCTTCGTGCTTGGTTGTGGGTTGTGTTTTTTCCTCCTGAGCAGAAGGTGCAGTTCAGATACTTGTCTATCTGCTCCTGAGATAACATAACTCCTTGTATTTGCTGTTTTGAATATTCCAAATTTGTGTTGTCACTGCTGAAGAATTCACTGACTGCGAAATAAAGTTGCTCCTGAATGGGAAGTGTAGGGGACGGTACCGCACCACGCAGCATCTTTGTTTCTTTCCTGTAGTGCTCTGCCTTTTAGGCAGCCAGCCTCAGCTTGCTCTTCCTGGCCCCTTTCCATTTAGTTTGCTCTTTTCTTTCCAAACAGTGTTTTGACAACAAAGCTTCAGGCATGTGTGCTTACATGTTGTCTCACAACTAATGCACCTGTTGTTGAGAGAAATTCACTGACTTAATGTAAACATGTTTGCCCCTTTCCTTGGAGTCAAGGATTTGCCTCTGCAGGGCCAGCTGAACCAGTGGCTGCTATGGATACACAACAACATTTAAAAGCATGATTTGATACACATAATTTGAGATATTCCTAAGGAATGGGCAGGTTCTTGGGTATGTCAACCTTCTTCACCACCAGAGGTACTTATGGGTGGTTGCTCTGAGCTTTCTGTCATGCATTTTAAAATGGGCCAGTAGACCCTTCACAGACTCCAAAGCTGTGGCACTTACTGTCTTGTGAGGCTCTCTGGCTTGACTTCTGATTCTGAAGTGCAAGTACACCTGTAGGAGTGTTTGCCTCTCGGAGGAAGAAGGGTCAGCATGTCTGCTATCACATTACATGTGCGTGTACCCTTCCAGTGCCTGCAGGTTTCCTGGTGTATATTTGGTGTTCCTGTGGAGTAAAGCATTGATGTTGGGTGGCAGAAATGATGTGCAAAGCCTGAGGCGTAAGGAATGTTACAGCATTGTCCATCATTGGAGAATCCTCTTATTAATTGTACATTTACTAGTTTCAAGCCTTCTATCAGTATAAATATGCTGGCAAGAAAGACCATACTGATCTTCTGGTGGTGTATCCTGTGCGGTGGTTCCAGCAGGACAGAGAATGCCTTTTAACAAAACCTGGGAACAACTGCCAAGTTGTGGTTGTAGGTAAAACTCATTTGTAGCTTTCATGGATGGAGTTTTCTTTTGGCTGGCAGTAAAATCCTTGTTGATATAGTTTTCTGGAAAAGCCAGTTATTTTTGATCTGTGTTTTCTTTACCTTCTTCTGTTGATTAAGATGTTATGGTTTTGAGGAGATGTAATTCTTATGTGCTTGACTCTGTATAGCTTAAGGATTGCTCTTCTTTTGGAGGAGAAGCATGGCACTTTCTGAAAACTGAGGGATTTTTTTTTTTAAACTACACTTTTTCAAAAGAAAATTAAGACATTGAAAGTCAATTAAAAGTAAGGCTCTCAAATTAGAGAAATTGGTGGCCTTGTATTCTATGGTAGTTTAGAAAAGTTCTGATGTGAGAAGTAGAGAGGAGTAAAACTGCTAGGGTTTGCATAGGATTTAAATCTGTACGAGGTGAACTGAAATGCTTCTTTTAGTGTCCGAATTAAACTGGGATATCTTCCCCCCCCCCCCTCCTCGCTACTCACTCCTAAAGAAGTATGGTACATACAAGGAGTACCTCTGCACTACTGGTACCTTGTCAATTCTTAAGAAAAAACTTGGGAAACATCTGCTGCATTCTCTCAGCCAGTAAAGAAACCCATTTAAAAAACGGAAAGCAAAACCGAAATGAAATAAAAGGAAAACAGGAAACTGATTTGTGATGATTGTGTATGTGTTCTTCCCATTATCTCTTTTTTTTCTTCGCCTTCCATTTGGTTAATCTGTTTGTTTTGGAAAAACAAAGTGTTGGTTTTGTTTTCTTTTTTCTTGCTGAATGGCTTGCACTATACCTGTGAATGTGGATGCTGAACTCCATCCTCTCTAACTCCTGGTCTCTAAACAATACTGTAATGAATTTCTGTTCCTGAGTTGAGTGCATGCAGAGAGTCAGGCAAGCAGGCCAATGTAACTTCACCTAGAAGTGAAACAGTAGCTGTCTTTACGGCAAAAAGCAGGACATGGGTGCAAGGAGAGAGTTGACAGTGTAATTTTGCAGGATGTACTTCAGAGTACATTATATTTCATAGGATCAAATTGTCAACTGATGTGGGAGAAATGAAAGTCCTTGGTGTGTAAATGCCTTCACTGTAGTGAAGTGAGTGCCTGGTCAGGGCTTTGGCTCTCTTGATGACGCAGAGTTTCTCTAGGACCCAGCCTCATGTAGCAGGGCTCTTGTGACAGTAACACTTCCCCTCCACTTCCCCCCTTGTTCTGTTGAACTTGAGATCTGCAGAGGTATGCAGTTACTTACATCAGTAATAAACTCCAGGTAAGCTGACTGGGGTGCAAACCCAGAACAAAACTTAGAGCAGGGCATCAGGGGCTTGAAAACAACGTGGTTGCTCTGCAGTGTCGTGATTTTTTTTTTTTAAATTATTATTTATGATTTAAACACTTGGCCAATCTTATTCTTGCAAAACCCAAGTCTTGTGTAGCCTTTCAGCTCTTAGGAGACTGAATTTTTCCCTCAGTTCAGTTGCAGTCCTCTTCTATGGTTTGGAGTTATTACAAGATTGAGGAGGTTACATTCATTCAAAGCTGCATTCTGAATTTTTTCAAAGCATTTGCACTGAAAGCATTTGAAAGAAAAATTCTGCTACCTGTATCTAACAGCCTAAAGCAAGGCCTTTGCTTCCTTGTTGACAAATACAGTTATAAATATGTGTGTGTATATATATATATCTGTGTACATAGTTGCTGAATTTACCTCATTACAGAAGTAATACAAATAACCTATTGTTAAACTAGAAGGTACTAATTACCTGGCAGCTAGTGGTGGTAGATTTCACTAAAGAGCCTGAAAAAATGACCTTTTAATGACTCCAGAGAAGTTAAAAAAGCTGTTTTATCAGTAACAAAACAGCTGTGGATAAAGACAGCCTAAGGTGGTAGGTACCTATAGCAGGCATATCTACTCTATAGGCACTGAGGGGCATCCTTGGTTGCAATAACAACGCTTTTTTTTTTTTTTTCTGCTTGCAGGCTGTGCATCTAGAAAGAGCAAGCAAGAGATTTTTGCCTTGACAGGAGCTAAAGTGGCTCCTCCAGTCAGAGCTTATGTGAGAGACGCTTGAGGTTTCTGAGGTAGGAAACTGCTCCTGCTCTATTTGAACGATGGGTGGATGTTTTGAGCATGTTCATAGTTAATAAACTGATTTGCAGATGTCAATTTGCTTTCAGTTGACTGAACTGTGTTCTAATGGATGTAGAGCTCTGAATATTAGCCAACTGCCTGGGCCAAGAGCCACAAACATTAGACTTCTCAGATTATCTGGATGCTGATATGTGAAAATTCATGGCTTGGGTCAATTGACAGAGGGAGGCTTACAGTCTTTTTGGTGGGTGTGATGAGCCCAGAGTAGGACATGTCTTCCCAGGCAGGTGGTGGACAGTGTGCCAGGGGTCCTGTGTTCCACCAGAGGCCTGCTGGGTGTCAGAATCTCTGCTGGTGGCATTGCTGTTGCTGTGTCCAGTTCTTCTCCTCTCTCTGGAAACAAGTGTGACTTGGAGTACTGCTGCAGATAGCTGATAAGTGAGCAGGAGGTGTCTTGGTGCACGAGACTTGGTGAGTTCAATAAGTGCTTTTTCACAGGCAAACAAAGCAAGCTTCTGTTTAAACTTTTGCCAGTGATAACCTTTCTAGTGCTAAACGGCCTATAATGAAGTTGCTTAACATGTGACACAGCATTAAGTTGTCACAATTTTATTAACATTGATCTTTGTTTTACTTTTTGATAGCATCTTTTGGGGTTTTTTTTGTTGTTTGTTTGTTTTAGAAGTGTGCAAATCAAGCTTGGAGAAGCAAAGTTTGACATTTCTAACTTTAATGAAATAAGTTGCAGTGAGAGAGTAAGGTATGGCAGGTCAGAGATACCAAAGTGAGAAACAGCAAGGGTTTCTCTCAAGGATCAGGCAGTAAAGTCTCACTCAGTAATTGAGGAAGAGAGTTGCTGAATAGCTTAAAAGTATGAGGAGAGCCTCCCCTTGCCTCAGGTCAGAAAAGGGACTATGACTTTTGGCTCCTGAGACCCCAGTTCTCAGTATCTCTCTTTGAACCAGAATGTAAGGTAACAAGAAAGAAGGATGGCTGCAATCTACCTTTTTATTCTGGGACAACTGACAGCTCTTAGGTATAATATTAGAGCAGCTTCAGAGCATCCTGAGATTGCACTGTGCTTTTGCAGTCTATGTCAGCCACAGAGGGACCATAGTGTTAAGGTCTTTATAGCTTGCATGCTTTCTGCTGCTACTCTGCCTTTGAGATGATCCCAGTCTATCTTGTTCTCAGGATGGCATTTCTAACTCCTTTAGGTCTTTTTCTACCTCCAGCCAAGTGGAGAAAATGGACTCAACAAGCTCAAGAGCTCTTAAGTTCAGAAGCTCAAAAGTTGTCTATCCAATGAGCATGCAATCAAGTAAAGGTGACAAGAGGTCTGCATGGGTGAGCAAGGAGCTCCTGACAAAACTCAGGAACAAAAAGGTAGGGTACAAGATCTGGAAGCAGGATTAGGTGACTTGGCCAGTAGGTAGAGCAACTGTCTGAGTTTGCAGGATGGGGTCAGGAAAGCCAAAGTCCACCTGGTGTTGAGTCTGGTGAGGGATGTAAAGGGTGATGTAAGGGCTTCTACCACTACATCAGCAGCAAAAGGAAGCTAAGGTAAAACACAGACCTGCTGCTGAATTGGATAGGAACTCTGCTGATAACGGACACCAAAAAGGCCGAAGGTACTCAATATCCTCTTCAGCTTGGTCTTTAATGCTAAGATTTACCTTTCAGGAATCCCAGATCCCTAAGACAAGAAGTTTGTAGCAAGGAAGACTTACTCTCAGTGGTAGTGGATCCAGTAAGGGAACACTTTAAACTGTTCACACACAAGTCCATGCAATGGGATGCCCCATGCATGCTGAGAGAGCTGAGTGATGTGATACTACAGCCACTCAGTTACGCTGGAAAAAGTCACAGTGATCAGGAGATGACTGATGACTGGAAGACAGCAAATATCATACCCTTCAAGAAGGGCAAGAAGGAGGATCTAGGGAACAAGAAACGGGTCAGCTTTACCTCCATCCTTGGAAAGGTAACGGAACAACTAATCCTGGAAACCATTTCTAGACGCACGAAGTACAAAAGGGTGATCAGGAATAATTAGCACGGATTGATGAAGGGGAAGTCATGCTTAACCAGTCTGATAGCCCTCTGTGAAGAAATAAGTGGCCCGGTGGAGGGGGGAAGAGCAGTGGATGTTATTTAATCTGTCTGTTGTAAGACATTTGACAGTCTTTGACAGCCTCCTCACAGGAAAACTGATGGCACACAGACTATGCAACTGGACAATGAGGTGGACTGAAAACCAGTTGAACTGCTGGGTTTGGGTGGTTGTGATCAGTGGCACAAGGTGTAGGTCAATCAAGTGAAGCACCCCAAGTGTTGATACTGGGTCCAATGCTGTTTATTCTCTTCATTAATGATCTGGAGGATGTGACAGAGGATTTACGCACTTCTATCATCTTGGTATCATCTACAAGTTTGTAGATGATACAAAACTGGAAGGAGTGGCTGATATGCCAGAGGGTTTTGTTGCCATTCAGAAGGACCTGGACAGACTGGAGCATCGGACAGAGGAATGTCACGAAGCTCAACAACAGGAAATGCAAAATCCTGCACCCAGAGAATTTCACACACAAGTACAGAAGGTTTCTTTCCCATGTGTGCACTATCTCATCCAAAGCTCTGTCCAGGTGAAGCTTCTCTTTCTGTTCAGTTGCATACTACTGCTCTTAACTGCAGCAGTTTGATTCCTGTTTATGAGGTCTACCAGGCTGTAAATAAGATTAATATAGAGATATGCTTACAGCTATGGAGTTGCCTAACTTAGATTGAACTTCCTTTAATAGGTTTAGTGATCTATAATTGCATTTTTTAGTAACTGTGTTAAAGCATATTCTTTACACTGATCATTTTAGTTGTGCTTCAATTGTTTTTGAATTGATCACAAAGAAATTGACTGTGTTTTGGCTGGTTATCTTTGGAGTTGAACATGAAATGATCTAACTCTATTTGTGAAAATGTCAGTATAATTTTTAATTTTCTGTCAAAATGTCTGTAAACTGAACGCTTCTACACTTAAACTTCTTCAAAATAGGAAATACCAGTCAGTTGCAAAGAGTATATAGGTCTTTGGGGGCCACAAAATTGGAAATATCTCAGGAAATAAAAAGATGATCTCTTTAATTATCAAGACAGTGTTCTGCAGAAGATAAGGTATTGATCTTGGTTAAGCGAATTTAGGTTATACCTAGTTCTATATAGACCTTGCTCTGTCTAACGTGACCTATGAAAACTCCATGGGTTTTGGGATCATCAATTTTGTGGTAG
Organism: Syrrhaptes paradoxus; assembly: GCA_013400615.1. Taxonomy (NCBI): domain Eukaryota; kingdom Metazoa; phylum Chordata; class Aves; order Pterocliformes; family Pteroclidae; genus Syrrhaptes; species Syrrhaptes paradoxus. Next base: position 35,731 of record VZTO01014364.1, read on the forward strand.
TAATTAAACTTATTTAATTTAAAAATTAAAAAATAAAAATAAAAAAAATCCTACCTACTTCTATCTCTTTGACCTAATAAAGAGGTTGAATGATTGACATGAAATTTGAAGAAAAAAAAATTCTCATAGCTTCTAATTAATTCTTCCTTCTCTTTCCTTCCCCCTCCTCCTCCCACCCTGAGGTTTTAAATTTAATAGCAAAAGAATAAAATTGCTATGAGATTTCCTGCCCTCCTCTCTCCAACCTTTTTTTTGGAAACAGCTAGGTGCAGAGATAACATAGTCCTAACAAAGAAGAAATGCTGAGCTTGTCAGAATGGGGAGTTGCTTATTGGTGACCATCACCCACCTACTTGGTTCCTCTCCTTGTCTCCTAACATACCTCTTTTGCTCTGATAAAATGAAATTTAGTGTCATACTTGGAAAAGGAAGGCAAAATGGGATACTGGTTTGGATGTATGAAATATATTCAGTGCCACCACTGAGGGCATCAAGACTACAGGAATTTAGAAATGAGACAATTTTGCAGAAATCCTAAGAGAAGAGGCTTTTTATCTTAAAATTTAGTCGGACCTCCCATGTAGGACAGGTTTATAATGATTTCACAAAATCACTTTTGCTTCACAGTCACAAGTTCTTCTTTGGTTGGTATAACTTACACCAACCTTAGGCAGTGGTATGTTAACCAAGGAAAATGTACAAGACCTGAGGGCAAGGGCAGGTCTCTCAAATAGCTTAATGTCTGATGCATGTGGTGGTATCTGATGAAGTAGGAGCTGCAGGCCTTTGCTGGAGACTTGGCTGGTTAGTAGATTCTCTTTGAGGATAGGGCTCTGCTAGGAGAAAATATATCCCCAGGTGCTACCTCTTCTTGCACTCCTGTGCAGCAGCAGCATCTGGTCAGCAAATCAACCCACCAGTTGCACTGGTAGGTGAAGCCGTGAACTGTTGCAAATCTTAGGTCAGGCCACAGAGGAGCATGGCAGTCTTGTCATGTTCTGTCATGTTCTTGGTATATAACTGTTGTGGTTTAGGCCCAGCTGCCAATAAGCACCATGTGGCCACTTGCTCACTCCTCCCCCCCACGGTGGAATGGGGAGGAGAAAATATAATTAAAACCTTGTGGGTCAAGGACAGAGAGTGATCACTCACCACTTATGGTCATGGGCAAAACAGACTTGACTTGGGGAAAAAAATCAATTAAATTTGTTACCAATCAGATAAGAGTAGGATAATGAGAAATAGAACCAAATCTTAAAACACCTTCCCCCTGCCCTTTCCTTCTCCCCAGGCTCAGCTTTGTTCCCAACTTCTCTACCTCCTCCACGCCAGCAGGTCAGGAAATGGGGGTTGTGGTTCATTCATCACACATTGCCTCTGCTGCTCCTTTCTCCTCAAGGGCAAGACTCCTCACGCTCTTTCCTTGCTTCAGTGTGGGGTCCCTCCTATGGGAGACAGTCCTCCATGAACTACTCTGATGCAAGTCTTTGACATGGGCTGCAGGTGTACCTCTGCCCACTGTTATCCTCCATGGCTGCAGGGGCACACCTTCTGTCTCACCACAAGCTGCAGGGGAATTTCTGCTCTGGTGCCCCTCCTTCCCCTCCTTTCCTCACTGACCTTGGTGTCTGTAGAGTTGTTTCCCATCTCACTCCTCTCTCCACTACCTGTTTGCAGCAGGTTCGGTTTTCCCCCTCCTCTTAACTGTGTTATCACAGTGGAAGGTCCACCATTGCTGATGGGCTATGCCTTGGCCAGAGGTGGGTCCAGCTTGGAGCCAGGGTAGCCTCTGTCAGCTTCTCACGAGTCACTCTTGTAGCCCCCCTCCCATCCTGCCGAAACCCCATCATGGAAGCCAAATATAAACACTTGCCAGGTCTGTATATTTTCCCCATGACTTAATTAGCCTTTTACTGCTCCTTTAGGAAACAGAAATGTGTGGTGGCTAGTCTGATGGAGTTGTGGGAGCTGTGGAAAAAGGCCCAAGGCAAGACAGAATTTGAGCTATCTGTACCGACACTCTCCCTGATGAGTTTGCTTTAGTCTTTGTCCCTTTCCTGCATTTGTGATCAGCTGCATTCAAATTAATGTGGTGTTTCAGTATGTACAAACAGGCTTCTGCAAGCAGAATTTATTCGTTCTGCATCCGTGTTCTGAGTGGTGACATATGGCTGGCTGTCCACTTGTTGCTTGGGATTGCAGTGTTAATTGCTGCTCTCTAAGGGACAAACCGAAACAGAGACAGGAAATGTATGTTTGGGTGTCTACCCCCGTCCCTTGCTGATGCAGCAGAAAGGTTTGCTGTGTGGAACTTTTTCCCCTGTCGCTTCTAATATTGTGCTTCACACGTAGCTAAGGGCCTAATGTTGCTGACACAACTGTACTTGTTTAATTTTATCCCATTGACTATGTCACTTAGCGTGCTTAGTCATCTGCTAAAAATCCTTTTGTTAAGAACAAGAACCAAACACAATACTGCGTATTTGATCCTACCTACTTATGCATGGCTAACAACCTTTGCTTTTATGTTTAGCTTGCTGCTATGAAAATAATGAAATATTTATTCAGCTGTTAAGGATCAGAGTTTTCCTTCTTTTGCGATTAGATGATCTGCAGAGGATGTTCCTTAGAGAAGGAGAAAGGCTCTGGCATTCCCAGGACTGCCGTCAGAAGAAGGCTGTACACATTTTCTGAATTTTGTTGTGTCTTTTATGTCACAGGTGGCTTGCTGCGATCAGCCTGACTCCTCATCACCTGTTAAATGCTGTGGTTCTTAGGCAGAGGTGTGCTTTGCAGACTGTCTTTTTGTATTAGGTTTTGTAGAGTTTAAATCAACATGGCTGATATTAAAATGATCTGCAGCGAGCACAGCGCTGTATCACTATAAAAATCAATAAGGTCTGAATCAGATCTCTAGGATTAACCAGGAAGGAGAATTTTATTTTTCCCTTTCCTGCTTTCTGGGGCATGTGGTAACCTTCACTTGGGGATTTCTGCCCTGTGGACATCATGCTGGCTATTCTGAGCATCTCACCTGAGGGTCTATTTCTGCACAGATTAAGCCAGCTGAGAAAAATCTTCAATATATTTAGCTCACCATATGTTCTCAGAAGACTCTTCTTCTGGAATGAACATTCTTAAAAACAAGCTTACTAACAGCCTAGCATCTGTTCATTTAGTTGTCAAGACCTAGAGTGCACTTAGACAAAAGACAGTAAATGGTGGAGATGAGGGAAGGAGAAAATATAATTAAATGACCTCTGCCTTTCTCCTCAACAGTCATACACCCACACACCCTAAAGTATCAGCAGTTTCTTGATATGCTGTGTGATTTTCTTATTTCCATTAGATTAAACATTTACTGCAAGAGTATGTGAACCTCAGGCTGAACTTCAGGTTGAAGTTTAGTTTTTGTATCAGTGAAAATCTCAGCCAAATTAATCTGCTTCTGACAGTGATGCCATTGGCAAAAAAAAAAATAAAAATAAGGCATTTTATCAGCTTAATTCTCTGTGAGTGGTTTTAATATGTCCAGGCCTTGAAGAGACTTGAAACTTGAAGGAAGCTGACTTTTCTGTTATAGTTTAGCCTCTGTCAGTTCTGTGAAACATTACTGAAGTGTAGCTAAGCAAGAAGCCTGTGTAAAAAAAACCTGCAGCTATTTCATGCCTTGTCAGTTTATGTTGTAATTGTTGGATAAGATTTTAAATGTTCTACATGTGATAGTGGTGGGGTTTTTTTTTGTTTGTTGTTGTTGTTTAACCTGTGTCTTTCACTGCTTCCATGTGGGATGGCTCTCCAGTAACGGAGCATCCTGATGTCCAACGTAATCACCAAAAACAGTGGCATCACCACTTTATTTTTTTCATGCAAGTTTGTGAACGAGCAGAGTATTTGTATTCAGGGGTGGGCTGGTCTCTTTGTCTCAGAAGAATCAGGTACACCTCAGTGTGCAAAGCACCACCCCAGTGCACACAGGGATAGGCGGTGAGCATCCTTTTTTATAAGGACTGGTAGGTAAGGTTACAGATGTGCATACAGCCAAGCCTCATGGTTTTCCTAGCAACAGCAGCAACTGAAATACTTACAAATGTATTAGGAAGAAATCTCAGGGTTTTAGGAAGGTTTTTACTGTTACCATCAGATTGTGGTTTGTTACAAATCCATGCTGGCTAGCATTAAGTCCTCCCTGTTGGCATTACCTGAGGGTAAGCTCAAGGAGGAATGGATTTCTTTTGGGTAGTGTGGGAGTCTAGCACTGTGCTATTTTATTTATTTAGAGTTCTGAGAATGCTAAAAATGTCCCTTACTATGCTCCAGGTGCTTTTGACATACATTAGAAATACATGACAGAAATACCCTTAGCGCAGAAGTACAAATTAATATTTCAAGGAAAATGACAGTAAAATGAATTTAGGGTTGGGAGTTCACATTAATAATGCAGGCTGATCTACAGCACCTTCATTTTTCTTCTGTAAAATGGGGATAATGATGTTGATCCGGTTTGTAAATGCGCCCTGAGATCATCTGATGAAAAGCACTACCAACAGAAGTGGTAGAAATCATTGTTAGAGATGTGGTATAATTGTTTCAAACAAGAATTTTATAAGTATTGGGACATCCAGAGCAGAAGTTAAAGAAATCTAAATATTCTTAAGTGTGGAAAAGCTCTCACAAGGTATATGAATATTTCTGCTGAGCAGTGATGCCATATGGTAACCATGCAATTACAAGCAATATGTTTTTTTATAGCCATGGATCAAACTGATTTTTTTAAGGAAACATAAATGTTCTTGTCTCCTTCTGCCGTCTGTCACTGTCACTCATCAATTCCACATCACAGGCTGTTTCTCACCACCTTGCTCTTTCACCGCTTCAGTGATGGTTTTGAACCAGCTTCCTACTTCTGAGGCCCTTGGCCAGCAACATACCACTGCTGAGCACTTTGTTCTTTCTGCAGTGTTTTTGGTTTATGTAACCTAGTCAGCCCCTGTTGTCTTTTTAATTTCTGATTGCTTGTCTTAATCCTCTACTGTCAACTCCACCCAGACTTCTTTCTTAGGCTCTGGTACCCCGAGAAATCTCCTTTGTCCCAGTTTTTTTGCTTCCAGACAGGTCTGAGTTCTGTCCTCTATTTGCGGAGCATGTCTGCACCTGGGTCCCTCACCCATCCTTCACCTCCACACACAGCCCTCCCTGCTGACTTTCCCACCATCCTCCTGATTTGGTCAGTCTGTTTTTTACCTCTTTTCTGTATCCCAAACTTAGCTTCAGTCTCCTCTCTCCTTCCCAGGACTTTGACCTGGGACCTGTTACTGCCTTCCCTTTCACCCTCTCAGTGCTGCCTGAGCTGCCAGAGCTGGCTTGCTCTAGAAAAAGACACTGTACTTCACATACTGTACTTCATTTTACTAATGTGTTTTATTGATGCTGCTTGTATTTTAAAGAAATACCCTTGGCTTTATCTGGACATATTTAATTTTGTGTGCAATATATTCATTTGGACTCCAAGATAAGTGGGTGAATAAGCCTTTCCCTGATCAGAGTGTTAGAAGGTGAAAAGCGAAGTGTGAAGCTGTGGCAGAAAGACCATGTGAGGTGATGAAATATATGGTGGTGGGTCTGTATTCCCGTGCTTCTTTTTAAGTGTTCTCCAAGGCCTCTTGCTTGTGTTTGGTTCTGATGTGTAGACTGATTGTCAAGGAAGTAAAGAAAACACTCTTTTCTCCTCTTTTTTTTTTTTTTTTTTTTTTTTTTTTTTTTTTTTTTTTTTTTTTAACTTTATATTTTTTTTTTTTTTTTTGGCTGTTAATTTCTCAGACTGTTAAAACTTCAAATACTGGAGGCTTCAGCAGGACTGACGGTTTTTGTCTCTTTGTATTTGCGTGCCTGACACCAGAACAGGACTGACCTTACGCTAATAGAAAGATGGAGTTGGTTGAGAATTCTGCTAATAATGGAAAACTACCTTCCACTGTAGCTATGCAGCAGGCACTCTGTAATAATAGAACTGTCAGACTTTCTTCTGTCTTGGTGTTACAAATGTTTGCAGACTCTTTAGCAGAGGGGACATTTTTATAAAGGAAAGGAAGAAAGTTTATATGATTTCTTTTCTGTCTGATATGCAAGTTTGGTAAAATGTTATGTGTAGCTTTTGTAATTTTGAATCTATGGGGATTTGAGGAGTAAATGTTACTCCCTGCTTTTTGACAATGCTATTTGACAGATTAAGAAATAAAATGCTAAAGTAATCTTGCGTCTGAAAACAAAGATGGAAATAGAGCAGATGTCATTTTGCAAAAGGGGAGTAAAAAGGTTTTTGTGTTTGCAAGCGTGCATAGTTTAGAATAATTTCAGTGCATCAGGAAATGAGCTTTAAATTATTCTAAAGTGGTAGATAAATGGGAGCAACACAGTTAAATTTATTAAAGCTTTTTTGGTAAATAATTGCTATAATGTTGCAGTAAGAGTACCTTATATGTTAAAAAATGATAGAGATAAAATAGATGTAAATAGATGTAGCATGTTTTTCCTTCTGCTTGACACTAGATTCCAGACTGACTAATAATTGTGAAGGAGCTCAGTTAGTTTTCCTCCAAGAGCCATGAGTATTTTAGGTGTGGAAAATTGGCAGGTGTGTTATTTAAATTACTTTCTTCATCTCCATACAGCTTTCGACTTGATTTAGAAATAAAATAATAATAATAATAATAAAATCAGCCCTAGAGGAGAAGATAGGCCAGCTTCCTTACTACAAGTGGCTGGAGGAAAAGACTGAGAACTTGACGTTTCCCCCAGTGTCGCTTTAATGATGTTCAGAGACCTATTGCTCTGGGCAATTTGCTGCTCTTGAACTCGAATGTTCATCTCTGCCTAATCCAAATTCTGGTTTGAATGCAGTCTTGGTTATCTCTGACTGGGGAGTAATATATTTGTGCTTTTATTAAAGCAACAATACTATTAATGGTAAACGACTTTTATTTTCATATTTTCCAGAAGTCAGGTTTAAAGTAGAGTGTGTCTTGAGAATTCTTATCTAGTTAACACAATACTCTTATTTGACAGAGCATACTCAAACCATACCTCAGCAAGACCTCTCTAATAATTGCAATGTGAGGATCTGTTCTCTTTTTGCTGTTAATAGATTGTAAAAATTTTTTCACATTTACTGTTCAGAAATGGGACTTGCAGCGAGTTCATAGTTTGGACACCTTGTATATAGAAGTTTTGCTAGATGGTTTACAAAAGCTTTACTATAATTTGAACAAAGGTATGAAGCATAAGTACAAACCATCTATTGTGTCTCCTGCTAGTAGGTAAACAGAGCAATTTCCATTAACTGCTTCTGGCAGATATCAGTTGTTAATCCTTTACCAATGAGGTGCTGATTAAACCTTTATTTAGAATATGACCAGAGTCTTTCTCCCAGGTTCTTAGCTCTAAGGTAGAGAACTAGCAATATTTCAGAGCATGAAAATGCCCTTCCTGCCTGCTAAAGCGGTTAATGCTCAGCATCTCATTTAGTGAAGGAGGCACCAAAGTCTCATACCACCATTCTTATGTGCCACCATAAACTTAATCCCAAATACCACGCCCAGTCTATGTAGAAAGTCCCTTGGAAAAATTGTTCAGAACTGTATGGCATTGGACTATCACAGCATTACATCATGATTATGTGCCTCCATTTTTGTCTTGAATTTTAAAGAACAATGCTGTTTTTTCACAACAATGTCCCATCTGTCAGATCTCTCTGGGCAAGTGAAGACACTTTGGTAGAACTACTAGGAATGGCAAGTGAACTTTTACAGCTGACTTGACTTCAATCTCCACACTCTTCCTGACCTGTATTTATTAAATCCTTGTAGGTGGTATGTAAAAAATTTATGCAGCTGATTAATGGGTATTGTATCTCCTGTCACCCCCACATGTTGTCAAGATATTGCCAGAAGCTCTGGAAGAGGGACATTAAAGAATTCAGAGATACAGCAATGTTTGATATTGTTGCAAAGAGTGGATACAGAAGCACTCTCTCTTCCCTTCCCCTCTCCTTCTCCTTCCCGTTCTGCTTTGCTGTGTGACACAAATTTGTCTTGTGGCTATAGTGGTATAAATGCATAGAAACATCACTTGAAGTAAATGGATCTTCTGCTGGTGTGACTCAGAGCAAGGTTTTTTTCCTTCCCTCCAGAGTAATTATCTAAGCCTGCTGGCATTAGTAAAAGAAGACAAATAGTTATACAACAATAGTATAGAAGAATTGCTGCAATTTTCCTAAGTGCATCAAGATATTTATGTTACATTCAATTTAAATAAAAAAAAAGATATGCAAGAAGGGACTGAGGAGTTTAACACAGCAAGTTCTGCTCCATCTTTATCTCCACTTTTTTCTTCCTGTGACACTTGCTCACTTGTTTCATTTTCCCTCTGTTCTTTCTAAGTGCAAGCTCATATCTTGAGGAGCACAACAGTCACAGTGTAACTGCACTAGGATCTGCTCAGGTTAGATTGATGTAAAAAATTAATGTAAATTGTGTTCATCGTATTTGTATCACAGGTTAATTCTTGTCAGAGCTGTGCCTTTGCTCAGCTTTGATATAGCCAATTACCCCTTCCTCTGAGTCCTCCTCCAACATCCGCACCTTCCAGGCTTGTCACATGGATATATTTTGCGCCATTTCTTTTCTTCTTTCTTTGACTGGTTCACAACAGTGCCTTTAATCTGAAAGAAAGCCAGTTAGGAGCAAAGCACTATGTATTCTTCTGAAAGTTGTGGGGGGAGACCCCCACACTGAGGGTAACGACTTGATATCTCTTGGTACACACCTGCAGTCCCTGCTAAGGGAGGGGGCCTGTCCATGGTGTATGGGAGGCAGACCCTGAACTACAGTGTGGGAAGGGGGAGTGGGACACTTGATGCGGGGGCAGGGAGAACTCGTCAGAGGAGGGATGTCTGATACTCAAAGTGATGAAAATGGAAGTAATAAGGAGCAAAAAACTGAGGGGTGTTATGAAGCACTTCTGGAGTTCTCATTTAACCTGTTCTTCAGTAGCATGAAAGAAATATGACCTATTTACAGTACTTAAATTGAATCAGATAAAGAGTGACCCTTTTGTCCAGGTTTTTGTCTGGGCTTTCTGAATCCAGCTACTACTATTTTTAAGCAAAGTCTTCTCTGAGCTTTCTCTCAAAGGTGTTTCCTCCTGAACCTACAGTTTCAGTTGTGGTTTCAGTCCTTCTGCTGTCTGACTACCTGTAGACTTTGAAGTGGGAGGTAGAGTGGAAGGAGTACGTGCACTCGTGATGAGTTGTATGGCATCAGGGGCAGTGACCCATGAGGATCAGCTCTCTAAAGGGGCTTGTGAAGACAAGGGGAAAATATAGAATTAAAGAGGCGGGCTGTGAAAATTGTGATGATTGTTTTCAGGAGATGTGCTCCTCCAGTTCAAACATCAGAGCATCCAGGTGGGGTGAGAGGGGTGTATTTGAAGTTATAAAGGGTGTTGAAACAATTAAGACAACGTTCTTGTTTTGGATGAGTAGAAACTTTCCCCTTCGGCTGTTCTCTCCTCAATGCTGGATTTCTGTCCCTTCTTGCCAGCTGCTGGCATTCCTGACCATTGTCTGGTATTATCACAGTCAGCTTGTCTGGATGGCCTTTTGTAAGGGTTGCCATGGGATGTTGCTTTGTCCAGGAATGGTTATTCTCTGTTGGTCAGATACAATACCCATTAGTTTTTATCCTATCTTAATTCACTCTAACACCATCTGATTTCTTGGCAAAAGAATCCTTTATAGTTTGTCTGATAGTAGGAATCACTTGTAGGAAAGGAGCAGATTAGCGTGCTGAAATTGTGCACAGAGCTAGAAAAAGGGTTCGGGTTTTTTGTTTTTTGTTTTTTGTTTTTTTTTTATAATTGGGTGTGACAGTGTTGTGATGGGAATTTTATGGAATTTAGTAAGGGAAAAGCATTTTGGAGTAACCCTGATTTCCATTGCAGAGGTTAAAACAATAGCTGCATGCTACACTCTTATTCTTTGGCTTTGTGTTTTGTTTTGTTTTGTTTTTAATTCTTTTTATTTCTGCATTATACAGAGTTGAACTGAACTGCATTTCCCCAAGTCCTTTGTGTGTGTGTGGGAGGGGAGTCGGGGGGAGGGATGTATGGAACAGGAGCAATCAGCAGGAAACAGGCTGTAGATGGACTGGGATACAGAGGCAGGTCAGGCTTAGTAATGGGATGCCAAGTGTTTTGCTTCATGATGCTTGGTGGTTTGTTAGAGGCACTCTCTTCCCTGCTAGTGCTCTGAGCCTGTTTGTACTCCTGATGCTTATCTGTGATAGCCCAATCTGATCTAACTCTGCCCTAGGTGGGAGAGACAGCGTGACAGGTAGATGCAGGAGACAACACAGGAAACATGTCTAAGTGTAAACAGCAAGTGAGAGAACAATTCCTTCCTTGTGGCATGCAGTGCATATGCAAAACACCTGTACGAAATGACAAGCAGTAAGGACAACAACAGTGTTACCTGTGCTGTTTAATATATTCATCAACGACTTGGATGAGGGAGTAGAGTGCATCCTCAGCAAGTTTGCTGATGATACGAAACTGGGAGGAGTGGCTGACACGCCAGATGGCTGTGCTTTCATCCAGCGAGACCTAGACAGGCTGGAGATTTGGCGGGGAAAAATTTAATGCAATTTAACAAGAGCAAGTGTAGAGTCTTGCATCTGGGCAAGAATAACACCA
>VZTO01014364.1:56658-85454 GCA_013400615.1 Syrrhaptes paradoxus
GGGCAGAATTACTGTGTATCACATCGCATATTTGTATATAGTATTATTTCCAATATTATTGTAGTTTAGTTATTAAATTGTCTTTATCTCAACCCATGAGTCCTCTTTGCCATTTACCTCTTTAATTCTCTCCCCTATCATTGGGTGGGGGCAGGGACTGTGTGAGCGGGTGTGTGTGGTTTGGCCCCCAGCCAAGGGTCAACCCGCCACAAGTGGCATCTGTGTTTTTCTCCATTGCCAAAATGCTAGACATGACAGAAAAATGAGATATATGGGTTTTTTCTCACTAAATTAATCTTGCAGAAGATTGTTTGCAACAAACATGATTATCCTTGTCATTAACTTTCCCTCCTAATACATTCATTTTCATGGTATGGGAAAAACAAAACCTGAGGAGATATCTATTTAAATATTAATTTGATTTTGTGTAAAATTCATCTTGGAGTGTGGTACGGGCCTGCGACTTAACCAAAAAGGTACAGCACAGCTTGGTTTTGCTGCAGCACGTGTGAATGGTGTGCAGTATGTCAGACTCTGTGAAGTGGAGCAGGTATCTCTGTACTGAGCTCTGCAAAGTGAAGCAGAGGAGAGGATGGGGCTGTAAGTTTACCAGGAGGACACTGTTTTTGCTTGTTGCAATATTTGCAATGATTGTGTTAATCTATAATAGTCATAAATATGTTTTAATTTTTATTGCAAGGAGGGGGGAGGAGAAGGAGGAAGAGTTTGGGTATGGAGAGGAGGCGCATAGAGATGTGCCTTTGTATGCTGTGGTTCACAAGGCATATTGACCACAGCTCCTCGACTAGGAGCACTTCCGAGAGAAGAGGAAGTTATAGCTGTGCTTTTTTCCTCATTCTTTTTTCCCTTCTACTGGATCAATTCTCACCATCCTGGGCATCTGTTTATGTGGTGAGATCTTCAGGGAGGATGCTCTCATTCTCTGCATTAGTGCCCCAGGGGCCTCTGACTGAAGCGGGCTCTCTCTGCTAACAGTGATGGACTTTGTGCCTCAAGATGGTTTTACCTTCAGTCCTCACAGTATAGATGTCCCTCAGTCTTTTATGACAGAAATATAGTGACACAGATAGGCCAATTTATAATTTGACAAAAAAAAAGATAAATTAGTGTGTGCACAGTAGGGCAAGTTCAGATCCCTAAAGTTGGACTAACTTCTATTTTTAACCATACAAAGTAGAACTATATTAATGTATTCAGGGAGTGGGTTTTTTGTCTTCAACATCACAAGCATTAGCTACAGATCTTTATAGAGTTCACTTTAATTCAAGCTTTTCCCATCTGTCATGGAGCTGTAAAATTAGGACACATCTCATCCATCGCTCAGTGGAGAGCAGAAGGGAAGGAGAAGGCTGTGCTCTGCATGGAGGTTTACTGCAGGTGGCTTGTGGCAATATCACCAAACAGGGGAGGATCTATAAAAGAAAACAGTGCTGAGGACAAGTTATGCAGGGTGTACATTTTTTCAGGGGTGTGCGCCTCAGACTGCCTTCAGCTTGGATCCGTGCACTAAATGGCCTTTTGCAGACGCAGAGTGTGAGATACGCTGTTGATGTGCGTCTCCCAGCTAAGTTTCATTTGGAAAGGATCGTGCTGTGAGGCAGCTCAGTAATGCAGACCAAAGTAGAGATCACACCTGCTTTGAAAGCATGCTGGACTCCAGCTCCACCCTGCCCAGCCATCAGTCCTGGCTAGCTAAGCCCACCTCCCCACCCAAGGAGGTGCCTGGGGCTGCAGCTGCCCTGGTGCCCCCAGCTGTCCTGCTCATGGCTGGCGGTGGGACAGGGCCTCCTGCAGAGCCCCCACTACTCCTGGCTCCTTGTAGTGCCCTGATGGAAAGAGGGTTGTTTTAAGGCCTTATGTGTGTTGTGGGGGAGACCCCAAGTTTTGCAGACAGGGATTCATGTTGGACTCCCAAAACCCCACCTTTGGCCCTCTCTTGTTGAGGAGGACCTATATGCTTATCAACTTCTAGAAAATAAGGCTGCTCTTGGTTTCAGAGCCCAAATACACATCTACATCCCAGATTCTTCAAAGTATTCTGGTGCTCCATTACTTTTCCTTGTAACAATAATCTTGGCTTATTTTGTGCTTGAAACACATTGGTCTTGACCTCTTGGTGTGCTCACTTCCTCACTTCTGCTACTGATACCTGAGATACTGTGAGCAGCTTCTATGCAGCTTGATTTTGAGTGGCAGTCACAGTAGCAGAGGAGAGGAGAATTAGGGTTGTGTATTTTGTGTCATTCCAGTACTGTCAGTTTTTCCTTTTATGGCATTCGAGTATTGTCAGTTTTTCCTTTCTTCTGCTCCTCTGAAAAACGGCATGCTATCCTCAAGAATAGTGGGCAGGGAGCTTTGGACTGAAGGCAGTCAAAGGGGGAAGATGAGGCAGTGATCCCCAGAAGCGTGCTTTTCTCCTCATTGCCTCTAGCTCTTGCTTTACTGTGGATCTCTTGAGTCAGCTTTTGCTGTGTGCTGTGCTGCTGTTTCACCATGGGTAAGGCCTTATTGTGTGTGTGTTTTGGATAGTTATGCATTTTTCAGTTTGCCAAAATGTTTGGGATCCATCTGATTCTTAAGTAACTCTTCCACTTGCACTGATGAAGAACACAGATAGCTTCTGAATTAGAAAATTGCAATACACCCACTTTGCCCTTCAGCCTAAAGCTGCACTGTTCCAAACCACAAAACAGTGGTATGTCCTCTGTTTTACATGCTCTAAACCAACATAAACTTAGCTGGTGTGGAGTGAGTTTAAGGAAACAGATGTTCTTCTGAGGTGGAGGCTGGAAATCAAGTATTTAATTGGTGGAAGCAAGTTTTCTACCCTGAAAGTATTGACATTCTCAATTACAGTGGCAACATCAAAGCTTTCTGCATGAAGCTTTAGCCAGCCCTTGAAACATATGGTAAAATATTTTTATGCTGCTGCTGTTCTGCTGTGGTGTATTGGATTTGCGCTTGCATCATTTTCTTCCATTAGTTAGGCTCACCCTACTTCACCTTTCCAATTTATTGGAACTTAAATGTTCATTGTCAACTGACTTGGGAATTCAGAGCCATACTCTGTAGCCAACATGTGGCCTGAAGTTAATAAATTTAAATGCATGAAGTAGATTAAATTAGAACTAGTATGTTAATGCTGATAGCTTTTATAGCAAAACTCTTATTACATCTGCCTCAGATTTTGATTTTTTTCAGATGTTCTTCATGCACATCATATTATACGTAGGCACAGTATCGCAACTCCTTTTTTCTTACAGGGGCCTAATGGGAAAAAACATGAGCTTTTGTACAAATAAAAGCTTTGCATTCACTGAAAGGGAAATGATACAATTTCATCTTTTGCAGAAGACCTTTGCTGACATTCTCATAAGCAGTAAGAAGAAAAAATGGAAAAACATGTTAGGATGTGGCTGAGAGAAAAGCTCTTTCCTTCCTCAGAAGAAGGGAATTTTTTCTCTCTCCCTCCCTGCCCCTCATACTGGCAAAATGTATAGGTAGTAGTAATGTGCTGGCAACCCTTTCATAAGTCAACATCTATTTAGGCTTATGGAAAAAAAAGGTCTCAGACCTCAGTGTGCTTTCACTATGTGTATTCAGTTTTTTTGGACAGAAAAATGTGAGAAGCCCAGTTATCTACAGGTACATTGTCTGAATTTATTGACCTCTCTTTAGGCTGGCTCAGAAAGAATATTGTATTGTCCCTGTGTATTGGCTGATGGGTTGAGGATACAATTTTACTACCACTACCACCTAAAAGTAGCTATTCATTTAACTATCTGAGTTATGACTTTCACTTCCAAATTTCTGAATTCAAAGTGGGGAAATTTTAACACTTTTGCCATACAGAGCTTGCAGGGTGCTTTGATTACTTCCTGTAGAAAACTATGACCCTGTCCTGACCAATATTAAGATTTCATGTCTCTTTACTCAAAGCAATGAAACAGCCATTGTTGTCTCTCATTTCTCCTGATTTTTATTGATGCCAGTTCCTAGGGTTGCCATTGACTTTAACAGGAGCAGGACAAGCACCTTTGCTGATCCTCTTTCCTGGTCTCCTCCTCTTTCAAGATCTGCAGTGATCAGGCACCAATATTTTACTTTATTCTGAAAGGGATGGAGATGGAAGAAACTGCTGTGGCACCCTTCTGTGGAGGGGGTGGGAAGACTTATTGCAATGATCTGAGACCAGCTGAAAGATTACATTGGCTTTTTCTTTTTTTTTTTCCTCCCTCATGAGACTCTGCTGAGAGTTGATATCCCTGAAGTTTCAGTAGGTGCTCTCTCCACTGTGGGTCTACATTGGACATCTTACACAGCCCAGAGGGCAGGTTTTGGGGTGGGCCTCAGCTTGCTTCCAATTTCCTGCACAGCAGGTTCTCTCCCAGGGACGGAGGTCGGGCGGTGGGGTGCAGCCATGTCCATGGTCAGACCTAGCAGCCAGGGCAGCTGTGTGGCAGCCCTTCATGTGCAAGTGCAGTGGTACTAGGAGAGATGGATGTGCCCAGGGCTATGGGGCCACACCAGGGTTTCCCGCAGCCACTAGTCCCCTTGTGATGCTGGTGGGTCTCTTGTGATACTTCCTTTTATTCTCTGCATTGGCACACCTACACTGGCACAATTTTTGTGTGAAGTATGTGGAAAATTGACCGGTTTGTTTTGTTTTTTAAATAGCTGTTTAGCATTTAGGGGTGGAGGGGAAAAAAGCTTGATGGAGATCTGCTGGTGTCTTCCTTCAGCTCCATTCCACCCCCCGTTTCTTCCCAACCTCATGCCAAGTTCCCCATCTACTCTCCCGAGCCCTGAAAACAGATGAAGGAAGGCAAGATGGAGATATGGCAGCTGGAGTAGAGATTAAGGCATTACGCGGTCCTGCGGAAAACCTCCCTATGCTTTGGCAGCCCCTTGCTCGTATTGCATTTCAGATTATATGGCTGGATGTCATGAGGCCACTGCACAAGGCAGTGCTCTATGATTTCTGAGGGTTGTACAGTAGTTTGAATACCCACATACAAAGAACTGGCCAAAACTCTTTTTTTTTTTTTTTTGTGGAAAAATGTCTCATTATACTTCATGTTGGGAAACAAAAGAGCTGACAGTGATTAAGTATGAATATACACAGATGGCAGAAAAAACATTTCATGAAATGGTATAGGATGAGGCAGTCAGAACTGGTATACCAGTCATTCTGTTGTTAACTCTTCATTTTAGCTAGCAGAACAATTTGGATAGTAAGGGCATTATGGTTCTGTCTCTGTTAGAGGGAAACTAAACAAATGGAGAGGTCAAATGGGTCTGAAGTTACCCAGCATTGTGCATGTTCTGTATGTGCTGTCTGTATATACCTGCATTGTGCCTTAGTCTCAAAGTTTTATTTTTTTTCTGTTACATTACATACATAAAACCAGGAAAGTTATATTAGATATCTGATTATATGAACTACAGTGTTAGTTAATTACAGAATCACAGAATGTTAGGGATTGGAAGGGACCTCGAAAGATCATCTAGTCCAATCCCCCTGCCGGAGCAGGAACACCTAGATCAGATCACACAGGAACACATCCAGGCGGGCTTTGAATGTCTCCAGAGAAGGAGACTCCACACCCTCTCTGGGCAGCCTGTTCCAGTGCTCTGTCACCCTCACTGTAAAGAAGTTTTTTCTCATATTCATATTCATTTGTGGTTTGGTTTTTGGTGAGTTCTTTTTTTTCTAAGTTTGGACAGTTGACCTGATAAATCTAAACCAAAACTGAACAGGTAAAAAACCAAGCACCACCCTTTTCCAGACTGACTCCTGTCATTTATCTGGACTCCCCAATTCTTTGACACAAAAGTAAACACTCTTTTATGGACACTTTGAAGAAGAAAAAGCAAAGGAAATTATTAGTTATCATCCCTAGAGATGAGAAGGAATTTCTTGCATCTGAATCTGTTTTTTAGTGATTAGGATGCTTGTTGAGGTAATAGATTTGAATGGATTTTTCTTCTGTGTCAGAAGAAATGTGAACATCACCATGGAAAAAATGTGTGCCTTATATATAAAATAGGTGTTGACATCATAATCTTCTACACATACAGTGTATAAGAAACCATTTTTTCCTGATTTTTTTTTCCCCCTACCAGATGGCTGGTTTGAGTAGGAATCTTATGTGAAGGTATTGAAAAACTTTGTGGCTGAGGCAGAATCTGAACTCAGCTGTCTTTATTCTTAGATAAGCAATCAAACTATGAGACTGCCCTTCTATATGCCACTGTTTGTCTACTTCTCCCCAAATGGAGTTGAGTTCCTTTCAGTTGGCTTCCCAGTTTCTCTCTGTTCCCCATTCCTTTCATAGGTTTTGGTGACTACTCACAAGTATTAAATAGATAAGATGCTTGCAAAAGTTATCATGTTGTTGAAAGAAAAGATTGCTGGAGAAGTATTTGTTCAAATGGCTTTGGCTTGAAGTCTAGGTTTTGTGATACTGATTCATTGGACAGTATTATTGGCCCCTTAGGGGGTTTGAATATATTCACATGTTTAGGTATTTTCTGCTGCAATGGAAGTTTTTTGCATTACACTTGACTTTCACAGTAAGCAGGCACTTAGACAAACAAGGAGGTAATAACTAGATTCTTCTTAGTATGTTCTTAAACTAGTCTAAAATGCATTAGTTGAAAAACATAGATAATTTGCCTGCTGTGCATGTGGGAAAGGCCTTGAGCGCTTTTGTTGCCTGTGATTTCTAGCTCTATGGTTTTTACCCTTCTACAATGTCTGTTGTGTCAACAATTTATAAAATGCAAAATTATGCATCTGCTGATACTACTTTAAATGTAAAAAAACTCTGCACAAAAAGAACTTGAGTAGAAGCTGAGAGAATTTCTTGCTTGTGTTCAGATATATAGCTCTATTCATACAGACACCTGTTGAATTTTAATGACATGCTTAAATCTTCTTGGTTAGTGTGTTTTTTCTCCTATGTTTAAAACTCTTCTTTTCCTCTGCAAATCCTTCAAATTATCTCGCTGAGAGATGTAAACACAGCCCTGAAATATTCTAGGAGAACCGTTAGATGTCTATGAACGTCAATGCAAGCCTGGATAAGAGTTGTATACAGGAAGTTTGGGCATAGGAGTGGCGGGAAAACAAGAAACTAGAAATCGGATTACGTCAATCTATTTTTGGTTTTGAGAAATCAAAGTAAAACAATTTTGGTTTGAAACAGATTAAAGAGCCGTGACCAATACAGGCAAATGCCTCATTCATGCTTTTAAACTACTTTGAGTTTTTTACAAACATGATTACAATAAACATATATATATATAGATAAAAGATAGTATGCAGACCTATGCATCATAGTATTTGTAGCTTTAAATTCCCACAAATCTGAAAATTAAATCTCTTTTGCACTTGATATTGTGCAGCCAGTTTCTTGAGAGCCCTTTGTCTTTGTGAAATTAAACTATGTAAATTTGAGGCATAAAGACATACAAAAGAAAACTGCTTTTTGTGATGAAAGAACTCCATTTATATTTTATGTTGCAGACTCTGCAACATGCTGTACCTGGTATACCGAAGGATCACCACTGTGAAAATTGTGGTGGTGTGCTGTCAGCTCTCTGCAGTGTTTTACATCAAGGATCTCTGTGTTTCATGGGCAGGACTGGTTTTAACAGTGGTATAAAAATGATTGATTTTCCTAGTTAGGTTTTCCTCTCTCTGGCAACACAAATCAAGACTCTTGTAAAATCATTCACCTTTGCTTCTTGTTTACTGGTTGCATGTACTTTAAAAATGTTTTTCACACACTTCTTATAAGATTTGGGCCAACTGCATGGCTTGTTAGGTTTTGTTTAAATAGTTTCTGAAATATTAGATGTGTGAAGAAGCAGTGCTCCTTCTCTTCAACCCTAGTTACCTTTCTTCCTTTCCTTTGTGTTCTTAATTTTAAAGTAAGATTAAGAAACATATTTACTACAAGTTGATATCTGCTAAGTTTCATCTTCCTTGTATCTTCTGAAGCAGCTGTGGCTCCTGGATACTCCTGTGCTGGATACTCAGAGCAACGGTATTAGGTGCTCTGCGAAGAGCTACGTTTACTCAGCATTGGTGCCTTAACATAGATTTCCTTTTAAAATATAAATTTTCTTCCTATTTCCTTTATTTCCTATTATCGTCATTATTATTCCTTGCCTGGCAGGAAACAACAGGGCTGGGCGGTGCCCATGCATTCTTGCTCCGGCTGCCTGCTGCTCTCAGGGTGGCAAGAGTTAAAATTATGACAAATTGGTGAAATCTGCTTAGGGCTAATTATAAACCAGGTTTAAAAGTGGGCTGACGAGTGCCCTGCCAGATGGTACCTGCCTTCGCGTTTCTCCCTGGCAGCTGTGGGCGTCGGGAAAAGAAATCCCCTCCCCCAACCCGTCCATCGGATATTCCCTCTACGGCAACAGTTCTAGAAAGACAATGAAAACCAGAAAATATCACCCAGCCCACAGCGCAGGGGAACCGCCCGCAGCCGCACCCCGGGGCCGCTGCGCCCTCTCCCCGCCGGGCCGCGCTCGGGCGCCCGGAGGCTGCGAGCGGAGCGAACCATGAGCCCATCAGAGGGGGGGGGAGAGGCGGGAGAAGACCGCTTTAAGTTGTCGTCTTCTTTGCAAACTCCTCTGCATGACAGGTCGAGAATTTTGTTTTGAGAAAGGTTTTGGGGCTCACCGTGACCTGACCAGTTGATGTTCCTTACCTTATTTGAAATCAGATCCCTCACCCCCCCTCTCTCCCCCCNTCCCGTATTCCCCTTTTCCCCTCTCCTTCGCATCCCTTCTTTTATAAAAAAGAGAAAGTTCAGTTCTGGGTTAGATCGGCCTAAAAGGTCGCTGGCATTGCCAAATCCCCTGGCAGGCTGGTAGGATGAAGTACAGGAGGGGTTTGTAAGTTTGTTTTAATGAGTCAAAGACAGTTTTTGATCTTCGAAAATGATCTTTCCCTGGATTTCCACCCCCTCAGCATCTCCCTCCTTTGTGTGAGACCCTGGGCATCCAGGGACAGACCCAAACGGCAGTTCCTTTCTTAATACATTTCCCTTGCTCCGTTCCACTTACTGCAAAATAATTCAGAATAGCTCCCACTATATGCAGTGGAATTAATTAATTCTGTTATGTGCAGTGGAACTAAAGCAGTGGAGAAAATACCCGGTAAGAAAAATTAGGCCAAGGGTGTCTTCAGTGACAGCAGAGCAAGTGTTTTTAATTTTAAAGCTGGCTATTCTAGTGTGAGATTAAGAATTACAGTTTGCTTTACCTTTGGAAAAAGAGTCTAATAAAAACATCTGTGAGGAAATATTGTGTGACACTTTAAATAATTGCATACCAAAACAGCGGAAAGTGTTCTTGTTACTGGAGATTCAGGTACCTTTCTCTTCCTAGTTTCAGGTCTTTTTCCTTTGAAGATGCCTAAAAGAAAGTAAAAAATCAGCAGAGTTCTTTTCCATCTCCTTTCCTATCCTTTTCCAGTCATAGTAATCTGCTAGTTTTAATGTCTACTTTTGTGACTCATTAGAGAAACACAAATGCTTCTTTTTAGAGGTGTAAAAAATGTTAGTGAATGGATGCAGAGGATTTTGCTGCCCATAAGCTTCTCCCCCACTTTAAAAAACTATTCTACCTTTGAGCAGTGTCTTTTCTTCATCTAGAATTATGCAGGAGGTTTCTTCGCCTGCAGCCAACTGGTAAATCTATAACTAATCTGTAAATAACTGTCAGCAGCTAAAATGTCAAAGGGGACACAAAGGAACAGCTGTATGGCTGCCCCCATTACATGTAGCTTGTTTGGTCAAGCCTGGCAGGAGCTTTGCTCTGCTGGAGCTTGCAAATCCATGCTGCCCAAAGCCTGCAGAAACTGTTTTGTTTGATGTGCACTTTAGTGAGGCTACAGTATAGCTCAAGAGTGGAATAACCATCTCCCCTCACTTACAGGAGGAAGGGCTGTTTTTCCAACCCTAAATCTTCTGGAGTTCGATTGCAGGCACCTGATTAATGCGCTGAGGAAAAGGCACGCAGTGTATTGTGCCTTAAAGAAGACACACCCACCTCTCTCGTGAACACCAAGTCAAAAAATGAATGCACAAGGTGCTGCACTTGGCTACACCTTCCTGGAAAGTGTGGCACAGAAGGAAAAGCTCTACATTTGAAAAGCAAACAAAAATTCATGAAGCAATTTTCACTTTAATTCAAATTTTAATAGATGAACATTTACAACAGTGGCAGACTGGAAGGAAACAATGGTTGTGAAGAGCCAAAGAAGGGCATTACTAGTTAATAACTGTACAATTTAAAATGCATGTTCCATTCTTTCTGTACAGAATTTCACAAGCTCCTCATGGTATGTGGAAAGGTTACAGCAGAAATTCACAGCCAGGAATATAGCAAAATACAGGCCCTATTGATAATAATCCATGTTTTTCTGTCTAGCAGGTCCACAAGGTCTTCATTGCAAATAAAGATACCCTGGTGACCATGCTCATTCTTGAAACCAGAAATAATTTGCAGATCAGGTGCAAAAAAGAAAGGACGCACATAAACTCTACGGTAGGACGTGAGAATAGTGAGGGTGAAATAGGGTGAGTGAATGTGTGGGAGCTGGTTCTTGCTTTTTTCTGACTGTAAAGGCAGAAACTACTGAAATATTCTTATTGTGACTTCAGCCTGTACTCGCTTTATAAAAATCTTGATTATATAATATTTAGAAACATTTGTCAAATGGTGAACAAGTTTCCACCAGAAATCTGTCTCTGCACTAAAGGCTCAGTGCCTGAGCAATTAGAAGAACATAAATAAAAACTGAATTTTAAAGCTTAGGTTTTGTTGGCTCTGTGTTAGCTTCTTTTTGTGTAGCTTTTCAAAAGTGTTTTCATCTTTCTGCAAGTATACAGATGTGTCACATTAAAGAGTAGATGGAGCTGGGCTTTTTGTACCTTGGTAAAAAGGAAACAGAAGGAGAAAAAAACCCCCTCCTTTCAGAAAAGAACATAGTACATATAATCACCACTCAGTTTGTGATTCAACATCTGTTGAATAAGGAATTGATTTCAGTAGTGTATTTTTCTCTCTACCTTGCAGGGCTCACTTGAGAGGCTAGGTTACCTGTATCTTTAACATTTGCTAGCCTCTTCATTTCTGCTCTTCTAGCAGATGTCTAGCTTGATTGCTTCTCCAATTCTTTGTGCAAACATGCAGAAAAAGAGTATTTTGTAAGACTTTGTTGCATTGTCAAAGGTCAATTGAATTTTTAAGTTCTCTGAAGGTGGACGTGGGCTAGAGTACAGAGGTGTTCATGGCTGAATGTGGCCCTTTAGCTTTCATCCATTTGTGTGTAAGGAAAATAGACAAAATAGATTTGCTGTATTTGAGGACATGGGCATTTTTTCTCTTGGAGATGTGCTTCTTGCTCTTGAAGCAAGACAGACTACTTTTAGTAGTGAAAACAGACATGGGCTTTGTATTATGCTCTTATTTATTGTGTACGTTATTAAGGGGTCCTTTGCCAGTTGTGTTCTGGAGAGTGCCTGTTTTTAGACAGAGATAAAGCTGGGAAAGTTATGTGGAAAATAAATGTTAGTCTTGTGATCTAAGTTTGGTTTGTTTCAGTTCCTCATGCATAGGAACCCCATGAAACAACTCTGGTTTGAACTTGCCTGCAACAAAAAGGAAGACGACCAGGACATTTTACTCTTGGCCTCCAGGGAAGGGAAATAATAGGTTTCTTCCTGATTTGAGAAGTGTCTCCCAGCATCTCTAGGTGGATTCTATCATTCTGTATTGTATTTGGAAGAGACAGCTGGTTTTATCTTATTCTTGCAGTTCCTTGGGTTTTGAGGCAGGACTGCTGTAGCCCCAGGTGTGGGCAGCCCACTTGAATTGCTGATGCTGTGTCCATTCAAGGGAAAGAAAAAAGTCTTTCATAACCACAGCTGTTAGTGCTGCTGTTTTAGCCTTTATTTTGAGTAACTTAAATTTTCTCTCCAAGTCTGATACAAGAGATGTGTGGTTGTGATTTGCTTCTAGAATGAAAGAAAAGAAAGGGAATAGGAGACATTCCTCAGAAATAATATCATTAAATATAAGTCTCTAAAGAAAAATCAAAGGAAGTAGCCCCTAAATGAATCCAGACTAGCTTCCCCTACTGTGATACACAGTTCTTCATCCTGCTTCTTTGGTGCTGTCTTTTATATGCTAAGGTTAAAATACTTACCAGTATAGCTGTAGTGTCAGCACTGTCTAGCAGAAACACTTTAATACCTGCCAAAACCACTACTATTAAAGTCATTTACATTGGATTGCTAAACAAAAGCAGTTATATCATCAAAAGCTCAGTTACATTGCTGTAACTGCATCTAAACAAGAGCTGTTGATGCTGTAGGAATATTGCCAAAATGATATCTCTAAGCAACACTGCTACATAGACAGGAATTTTCCAAAATTGATCTGAACTGAAAGACTCTCCTATATGCATGTGTCTGTTTGTGTGTCTGTTTGTCTGTCTCCATGTATAAACTTTTTTGTCAGAAAAAACAAGGATTTCCAAGCTACAGCTTTTCTCATTTGAAAAACATAATTTAGGGTTTGTTTGTTTTTTTTTTTGTTTGGGTTTTTTATGTTTGTTTGTTTTGGAAAAAGATCAAAAATATACTTTGCATTCAGTTTGCCTGTCTTGGCTTAATCTTACCTAGAAGAGGGCATCCCTCTGCTAATCAAGAGAAAGCAAGAAGCTTTTCCGGGAGTAAGCCATGTATCATTTGCCTTAGGAAGGCTAGCCGTGACTTTGAAATTATCTGTCTCCCCATTAGCTATAGAAGAAGCCCAGATAACCTTCTAATGGCCTATATAGACCTTGAGCTAATGCCATCCTGTTTTGAACTGGAGGGAGTTCTGCTGGCAGGCTGCAGTGGCTGGGAGCCAGGCTGCAGTGGCAGGGAGCCAGGCTGGGCTGCTACCAGCTCCTCAGCTGCTGGGGCTGGAGTGGCTGCTGTGCTGGGCTCTTCCCATGCTCTGCTGCCAAGGGTGGTGAGGACCTATCCAAAGTGGGTAGTAAGTCTGTCCCCTGTTCTTAAATAACTTGACACCTGTTAAAATGCCCAGTGCTTTTGTTTGCTGCTCTTTCCTCCTTATGCAGGAAGGAGCCCATTTCTGCAAGCCTCCAGTTGTTTTTCTGAAGGAACAAAGCAGTCTATACCTTTTCTTTCATTGGGACCAGGTTTCTCCTGAAGTCATGGAAAATCTACTTAGTCCTGAAAAATTTGTAACACTGGTAGTAGATCCAGCAGCCAGTTGAAAGCTAGTTTCCAGTGTTGGGTCACAGTGGATCTCTCTATTAACTAACAAAAAAACATTGAGGGTTTGGTCTCTGTTTCATTTACTGGTTTGAAGTCTGCGGTACTTTGTACTTTCTCACAAGGTGTGACAGTCACTCATGAATGACTTGTATCCTCTTGTGTCAGAAACCATGCAGCACCTCATTTTATGAACTTAAAAGCCTTTGCAGCAAGAGTCTTTACATTTCTTTGTGCCATAGCTGTTACCATTGTGAGTTTAGGAACATTTTGTTCAAAGGCTGGGGCACATGCTGAATATGCAGAGGTTGGGTTTAAAAGCACAGCTTTTGTTACCCTAGGTGCTGAGAGGTATTGTGTGGCTCTGTGTTGTCGTGGGATTTTCTGCTTGACAATTTTTATCAGATTTCACAAATACCTGCTAACTTTTCCTACTATGTTAATCTTAGAGCCTGGGAATGATTTTGCTTTATTTTGCTTGTTTCTTGAAAGAGGATGCATGGCTCAGATAAGGAAAAGAACAGCACAACTGATGACCAAAACATCAGTTTGATTTGTTTTAATCAATTGATGATGACATTATCTGTGAATCTGTATTTTTACTATTTGACCAGTTTTATATATGGCTCAATAATATCCATCATAGAAAATCTCTTCTGTTCCCCCTTGTCAGCTGCTAAATAAATAACTAGGGAATATTTTTTTGTCGTTCAGACAGTTCTGTAGTGCACGAAGGTGTCTGGACTCTGCTGTCACCAAGTAGCCCATTTTGTAGTTTTGCATCGAGCTTATGTGTGTGTTTCTGAAGTTTGAAAGAATTTGATTCTGTTTTTCATTTAAGTTCCTCTTCAGGCTCACAAAGATGCATCTGTATCTGCTCATCGTTTTTACACCTTCTTAAAAAATTAAGTATAGGAGTAATTGTGTCTCCCACTTTCCAATCCCTCAAGCAGACTGCCAGGGTCCGCAGCCCCGTAATATACCTAGAAACCTGAGATTGGTTCTTAATGAAAATCACTGGGTTGCTGCAGGACCAGGACTAGCTTAGAGCTTCTGAAGATTAGAGGGAAAACTAAGTTTTTCTGCTGGTGCAGTGAGACAAAGACAAATTCCTTTGCTCTGCTGAAGGTGGGTGAAATTCTGTTTTGTGCTGGCAGTGGAGTGGTTCCTCTGTGTGCTGGCTTCTGTGCTAGTCTCTTAGGATTCAGTGGCCAGGATGAAGGGGTGCATCTGGCAAACACTAGCCTTCTTTTCCCCACCTGTCCTGAGTTTGTGGGCTGGGACAGTTAGACTTTCTTTATAGTAGCTAGTGTGAGGCTGTGTTTTGGATTTGTGCTGAGAAGGTGGCTGACAACATACTGATGTTTACAGTTGTTCCCAGGACAGTCAAGGACTTTAGCTTCTCTGCTGTGCCAGTGTGCGTGAGTGCAGGAGAAGTTGGGAGGGAGCATAGCCCAGAGTTACTGGCTTAGGATTTGACCTAAAGTTTAGGATTGAGACCCGAATTGGCCAATGGTATATTCCATATCATGCACGTCATGCCCAGTATATAGATGAGGATCTGTCTCGAAGTTCGCGCTCTCTCGGTCGGCTCTCGGACACTCGTGCTGTTATCTTTTCTGGGATTGCTGTTTTGGGACCCTTTTCTGCTCTGGGATCATTAGGATCATTAGCCAGGAACAGGCTGAGCCTTGGTCATTGGGTGGTGAGCAGTTGCATTCTGTATCACTTATTTGTATATAATATTATAATTATTATTTTCAATATTATTGTAGTTTAGTTATTAAATTCTTCTTATGTCAACCCACAAAGTCTCTTTTCCCTTTACCTCTTTAATTATCTCCCCCATCCCTGGGAGAGGGGAGCGTGAGTGAGTGGCTGTGTGTTTTGCCACTGTCTGGGCTCAAACCATGACATGTGCAAAAACCACAAGATAGCATCATTGTCTGAGGTGCACAGATGCTGAAGCTATCAGAGCCCATCCCTGGTTTCAGGAACTTGCTTGGTCTCAGTCAAAGCGGCTGAAGGATGGTGGCAAGGTGGATGCTGCTGCGACAAGGTGAGCTGGGCCATGCAGGGAAACCTGGCGGATGATTCTCAATTGATCAGGCAATATTTAAGGAGTAATTTTACATAAGTAAACCATGTTGATGATCAACAAATGGAATTAAGTAAAATTCTGTGAGCTTGTTGTACAGTGTGTATAAATCCCATGAATTATGTATTGGTTTTAGGATTAGACAACGGAACCATAAAAACCAACTTTGCTGAGCCACATTTTCTCAGCCATTCTGGCTCTGGAGGGCAGTTGTAAAGTAACTATTATTTATAATAATTTGCCCTATTCAGTTCCTTTTACAATGTGAAAAGCTGTGTAAAGTAATTTCTGGCTTTACTTAATATTCACTTCTCCTCCCCCTATTTTTTTTTAAGCAGAGAGCTCAATTTTGATCATGAATTACAAAGGGAGAAAAGTCTCTTTTTAGAAAAGTGTTTTAAAATAAGGTACAAACTTAAGCTGAATCTTCACTACAGATATTTTCAATATATTTTGAAAATAAAATTAACAAACCCAGTATTAGATTTCTAAATGTAAAAATAGAAATATATTGAGAGTTGATTAAAATACTTTCAAATAAATGTTGCTTGACAAACATACTACCTTAGTCTTTGAAATCTACACTGTAATGTTTTGATAAAATGGGCTTTGAGGTGTGACACATTATACTCCTCTTAGTGGTCAGAAATCTGAATAAACTGCAGAAGATTACATGGTTCAGGTGAATGGATACATAAAACAAACTCTTAGCTTCAACTCCTGGCTATTTGATATTCAGCCATAACTACCTTGTAACTAGAAATGTGAAAGGAGGAGTGAAAAGCTCTGAACCTGTGCAGGATTTTAGGCATGTACTCATAACTAGATATTTGAAGAAAAAGATATAGCTTGATGTTTTGCATCTTCTCTGAAACATTGTATACATGCTTTGTTCTCTCTCTACATGAAATCAGTTATAATCCATATCAAATAGTTACGGGCAGTGTTACAAAAATCCATTTTACAGTTGAATTTCTTAGTAATATTGACATAAAATTACTTAAGATGTTTTAGAGAGAGGATTTTTTTTTAGAGGGCATATGTTTGGCACACTGGCTGCATGTGATACTGTTTATTCAGTCACAAGGTGGGAGGTAACCATACCCCATTCAAGGGCAAAAGAACAGCAATATTTTTGTTTGCTAATTATTGTAGTTAGAAAGTCTGTATCCTTTATCCAAGGGGACTGCATTGACCATAATACCCCACAAAAATAAAACTCAAGTGGTTTGTTCAAGTCACCAGAATTCCAAGATACATGTTATAAAAGGGTTCAGCCATCATGTATTATATATCTACAGACAGTGCATATTTTTCTCCCACTGTACTTCAGGACTGAAACTTCTTTAGATGACAGTTATGGAAAATCTAAAGTGCCTGGAATGTGCAAAAATAGAAAGTTCTGAATGCATTTAATAAAAGTTTAATTTGTGAGTTATATCAGCATAGAAATAACTACTGATGCGTGAAACCAAAGGTGCCTCGGTTCAGACAAAGCTCTGTGTATGAACTTTTTAACGATTTCAGTCTTTCTTGTGGTGTAGGCTTTATATCACTTTAATTCCTCTTTCCTTACCCTGTTCTTGAATGTTTTTCTATGCCTAAATTAACCTGCTTGTTTACAGCAAGTGCTAACACACCTTATTTCTCATTAGTGTTTCAAATAGATAATCTTTTATACCAGAATGCTCTGGAGGTGTAATGTGTTTGGTTAGCTTTTTTTTTTTTCTTGCCTTTCTTTCCCCTTGTGGATTTTGGCAAGGGTGTCCTGTACAGATCTCATGTCTTTCTCTGACTCCATTGCTGTATTTCTGATGAGGTTCTTCAACAGACTTTCATTTTTCTCTGCAGGATGTTATCACAGGAGTTTTGCAGACCCGCCAGGACTCAGTGTGAACTTCCTGGCTTGCCTTTCTGTCACAGTAGGGAAATATTATCAGTCACTTATCAACCCCAAGTCTTGATGGTCAACGTGGGGCTCTTACAGGTTTGCAAAGCTTAAACAAAGAATGTTGATATAAGCAACACTCTGGTTAGTGTGATTCCTCAGCTCCTCTCAAAGGTTCCCACACCAGTGACTGTTGTGTACAGAGAGGCAGAACGAAATCTTGGTGATCAGAGAACAGCAAGCAAGTACTGGAGGGTAAAATGAGGGCTTACTATTATAGTAGTATTCTGAAGATAAGTAGCAAGCAAATAGAACTGAGAGAAAAAAAAAACAGACTTTTGTCATTTATCCATTGTACTGCAATCATTAAAATAGGCATTTTTTTCTGTTTTCTTTTTTTTTTTTTCCTTCTGGATAATGCAGTGCTTTTGTATAATTTTTTTTTCATGTTATTTACCTTTAGAGGTGTGTGTTCTGCAAGGGATGGGATTGTGAATTGATTGCTTGTAACACCTAAAGGTACTATTATTTCTAAGCTTAACAGGAAACATTCCCTTGTTATTTCTTCAAGTTGTGATTGAAGAGACACAGATAGAGCTGCTGTTTGCTATAAGTGCATTGTATTAGCTCTGGTGACAGCAGCAAATCACCTTTTAAGAGGGGCAATTTCTCCTATTAGACCTGATTTTTGATGTTTGCTCTGGTGCAAATCGGGAGTAACCTACAGAAGCTTGTCCATTTGCACTGAATATGAAAGCAGAAGCAGTGAGGTAAGAACTATTTGCTGCATCTGAGAAAGTAATTCTCTAGCCTCTGGTACTACTTATTTCTTGTCAGATTTCATTATAATTGGTCAAGGCAAGTGTTGGGACAGAGCAGTTTTACCTGTTCAAAGTCATGCCTGTCTCAGGTGGTGACTGACTCTACATGTATGCACATGTAAGCAGCTGTGTCCCCTGGGACTCTTCAGTCATCTCTGCTAACTGTACATCAAGAAAAATACCAACTCTTTAATTGCCTTAAAAACTGTTGGACTTGATCAACCCAGGAACTAATTCCACCCCAGTGCAGGTGTGGCCTGGCTTAACTCCCAGGATGGAAAAGGCAGTAAGCTCACGAGGCAGGCTGTGCTAATTTGATGAAGTTAAAAATGAAGGCAGTAAGTAGGAACTCAAATTTTGTGCTGTGACTGACAAGTTATGAGAAGCACAGCTCTTCTAGCAAATGTGTGAAGCGCTGAAAATTCAGACCCAAAGAAGCCAGTGTCATGGGAGTTGGGGAAGCACAAGGGAGCCCACACCCCCTCCGCCCAGCTCTGCAGGAGCCTGAGGAAGCGCTGGAAGGGCTTCCACTGAGAATATGGCTAAACCATGGGTCTCCCTGCTGCCTTAGCAGACAGAGATTGCCTGCACAGTGATTTAGATCTAGATGATGTGAGGAGAAAAATAAGAAAGAAAGGGAGGTGGTTAGCCCTGGACTGTGGATTTTTCTGTTTCTTTCCCCAGAACAGGTGTCAGCAGTAGGTCGCTTTTGAAACATGAAGGTTGTTAAGTCAGAAACATTCCAAGATTTGCCTTCTTCATGCAACTACAAAACTGGGACACTGTCATGGAATGTTATGTTGTGGACTTATAAATTCTTTTATATGCACTACTGAAGATCTCCTTTATGGCTGTAGTTTTTCATGTCTAGTACTGAAACAATATCTGAATGTGTGGTTTGGAAAAGACTCAGTCTCCTCTTCCTGGTTTCCAAAGCTTATCACACTCTTTCTAGTCTCACTTGCCTGTCTTGGAACTCTGAACTGCAAAAGAAGAAATTTGAGAGTTGGACAAAAAGACCAAATGCAGTAAAAGAGTGAGGGGGAGAAAGAAGGTTGAGAATCTAGTATTATTAATGAGGAAATATAAGGCAGGGAAAGTCGCTGAATAAAATAATATGTTCATGATGTATTGTTTCAAGGGGAAAATAACTGAAAGTCAAATTTTCACATAATCTTACTGTTTCAAGAGATGGAGTCAAGGATCAATGGCACAAAAGAATTAAATCTATTTATGTAAAGAGTACATCTTGATATAAGAGAAATTGAAAAACTGGCAGGGTAAAGGGACAACTTTGAGGAATACTTGAACTTTTCTAATGTATTTTTGAGTATTACTTGATTATATTTCCCCATCTGTGATTGATTGATGGAAAAAGCTCTGAAGCTTAACAATTATTTGGTATAATGGCTTCTAAAGGTCTGATAAAAACGGTAACCCTGTAACTAACTCTGTGATTGTTCAGATTGTCTACTCTTGATGTGTTGAAAATTTATCCCTTGACAAATATCTTTTTCTGCTCTGACTTCACTTTCCTTCCTTGCTATCTGAGCCTATGGACTTGTTGACAGTGATAGCTGAGGATCCACACCATACTGTCGGTAGTTTGCACTATGTTACTGTCATGAAGAAAGATTTTCCTGGGTTAATACTAAGTCAAAACAAACTGTTCCAACTTTTTTTTTTTGTGTGCCTAGGACTTTTGATGGAGGTTGCGTTGGGGTTTTTTTATTCCATTCACATTTCCAAATCTTTTTTTGATGTCTGAAGGGAACTCTCATCACTAAATACAGTCCAAATAATTCTTACCAATATACTGCAAGATTTTTTTTTTTTTTCAGTGCATGGTGGATCTAGGATTAGTAGACTGTCCAAGCATTTTAATCCAAAATCCTCTCTGTTCCAAGGATGGGCATGTTGAATATAAGCTGCCTGCTGGGCTTCCCCTTTTGAAATGGTGTAACATCGTGTGTATGCCTGATGGCCCGAATCTGTGTTTGTTTGAAAGTTTGCTCTTTTTTGTGTTCTTTAAGGCCTGACTAGACCTGTTTTCCAATTCTGCAATCTTTGCTGCTTTGATCATTCACAAGGGAAGCCCTTAGGCATGGGAGAAAATGATAAAGCTGGATGTTTATGGCATATTGAATCCAGGACTTCTGAGCAGTGTTTCTCTACAGAAACTGCCCTTAGAAAACTTCAGAGAGGTTTTCACATGTGCAGGTCCATTCACCTGTGATGTGCCTGAGAACTACCAGGCCATAAAAAGTAACAAAGTACATTGTGAAACATCACAAGCTATTTTAAAATGCTGTGAAGCTTTTTTTCAGATGTTGCTGGCAATACAGGAAACTCCTGTACAGGAAAACTGAACTTTGATATTTAAGAACGTGTGGATAGATGTTGAGATGAAGTTTTACAGAGTTCTGTATACCTTAAGACTTATATGAGTATTATCCATGCCTCTTAACTAAATAAGAAATCATACTTCTCATACTAAGATAAATGCTTCTTTCCTTCATATTTACAGCAAAATGGAACAAGCTATTCATTGCCTCACAGAAATTCACACTGTTTCATAAATGCACAGCACAGATAACAAAATTAATCCACTTTGCAAATCTTCTTTTGAAATTAGTCCTGAT
The DNA here is from genome assembly GCA_013400615.1 of Syrrhaptes paradoxus. Classification (NCBI taxonomy): domain Eukaryota; kingdom Metazoa; phylum Chordata; class Aves; order Pterocliformes; family Pteroclidae; genus Syrrhaptes; species Syrrhaptes paradoxus. The sequence continues at coordinate 77,442 of VZTO01014364.1, forward strand.
AATAAGTATTTTACAAGGGAAAACTGTTAAGAACTTGAGGAACTGACCTTTTCTCAAAAACAGTCATAGCTTTTGAAATGTTACTGAGGTTTATGTCCAAGAGACTTTTAAAGAGAGGAGTGGGAGTAGGGATGGGCTGTCTGAAGCATCCATTAGGACTGAATGTTCTGAAGTCCCTCTCATGTCACCTTTTTGCTTGGAGTACTGTTGGCAAGTTGTGAAGGATTCACTTAGAGATAGAAAGCAATATATGCCTGGATGCTCTACTGGCAAAGATTTGAGTTTTTTGTTTTGTTTTTTTTTTAATAGATTGTTTTCATTTCAAGTGTATGTTTTCTTCTCCTGATTCAGTGCAGGGTACTTTTTTAGCAACTAGAGATGAATGCTGAAAATGAAGAAGTAGTAGTTTTTAATCGATCCGTCCTATTGACTCCAAGGCATTGAGTACTGGCACCTTCCTCATCTTTGAAGTGTCTGAAGAGGTACAGAGGCTGGATGAGAGTCAGAGATTAATTTGAATGCTTACCCTCAGACTAATGGTCCCAAAACACAACACCAGACTTTATAACACTATCCTTCCCATGAATAATGAACAGGTCTGGCTTTCTGAAAAATATCTCAATTCAAAAAAAAAAAAATTAAAAAGGTAAGAGAATAACCCTTATTCACAGTTGTCTGCTAGCTAAGAAAGCAAAAAGACAGGAGCATGATATAAAGTTCTGTTTGCTGACAACTAAATAAAAAATGTCATCTCACTGGGCACACAAATCCACAGTTTGTAAGAAAATATACAGGTGAGGACTGTGCACTGTATCTTGCTCCTTCCCACAAAGGGAGCTGTGTGTATTTAAGGACCTCGTCTGTGTGAGTTAGTAATGTTGTGGGCAGAAATGGTGAAATGATGCAAAGCACCGTTTATGACCTCTGTCTCCATTTCAAGTGGTGGTTAGTTTCTGTGGCTGTGTTGGCTTATTTAGAGAGTGTTTCTGCCTCTTCACTGCACAGATGAGTTTACTGATCCTTTCTAAGCAAATACTCATTGTTTTCCATTAGCAAAATGCTGCTGTTTGTGATAACTGGGGAGAGGGGTAGAATATCCCAAACTCCCCTGAGACCCTGTCATATAGTTGTGATATTTTTGGGTTTAGTCTTCTATTGAGGGCTCTCTAAGGAGGCCTTGTTAAAAGTGATATATGGAGAACTAGCAGAGAAACCCCTAAATCTCAAATCATGAATGTCTGGGCCAGACAGCCTGGGCTAGCAGATATGAGTGCAAAAGCATGGTGATGATGAGAGGTTACATATGTGATGAGCATAACTCCTCTGGGGATGCAGAGGCAGGCTGTACGATGCACACATAGGGTATTTATACTAAACTAACTGTGATTTTTATATACAATTTTTTTTAAGACAATGCTGTCTGTAACTGGAAACCTTGCTTTCTGTGAACATTCATACCAGCTACATGTGCAAGCTGTGAAGTTTAAAGCATCAGTATCACTCATTAAAAAAAAAAAAAAAAAGACAAAACTTGAAGTTTCTTCTGTCCATCTCTTCCTCAATCTTATTTATGTATAACTAAATCAGGGTTCCTGGGTGGTTTTTTGAATCTCTAAATTTGGGTTGTCTTGGATCCCTGAATTTGATACAGTTTTTCCTTCTGCGCTTGCCAATCCTGAGGTGACTAAGATCTAATTTCTGGAATTGGCATTCCTTCTCAAACAGCTCCCTGATCCACCCACCAAGAAGCCAGCCCTCTGTGGTTCAGTGGTATATGCAACGTATTTTGTGCCTGCAGGATTCCTGTTTGCTTTTTTAATACATGCAAACCCCTTATTTAGGCACACCTGTTGTCTTCTGGTGTTCAAAGACTGTACTCAGGATGATAGCACCTTTCCACCCGTCGGAAGAAGCGTCTTTGCTTTCCACAAGAAGTTGTCTTCTTGTTTCTTATCTGAAGGACCTATCAGGACATATTCTGAGAAAGAACGGGAGAAACATGGAATTATTGTGGAAAACATCCTTTTCTTGCACTATTGCTAGTAATGCAGAAATTAATCATAGATTTGTGTTAGTGAGCACATCCATGAACTGGTGCCAACAACCGGAAATACATAAAAGATGAGAACAGACTAGCAATAACACAGACAAAAAGCCATGTTGATGCACAGTATGTAACCCAGCAGGAACACATCCAGACACTCTTACAGCAGAAACTATAACAGAGCATGATGTTACAGGGAAATAAAACTCCTAGAGTGGTGCAAGTAATGGATTTTTCAGTCTAGTGGCCAAACTTAAGCAGTGCGTGTGTGAAAGCTCATGTGGACTCAATGTTTAAGGTTCTGCAGAATGTCGTTCTGTTTAGTTACAAATGCTAAGGCTGCAGAAAACACTTGGTACAAAACTCAAATAATTATCTTTTGAAGGCACTTAAACCTTTAAAAATTAGGTTAGTTTCAAAATAGCTGTGCTGTTCTATTTTTTAAAATGTCAAAATGTTTCCATTTTACCCCTTTCCTTCCTGCTTGAAAGTATTTATCAAGTCTGGTCAAATTTATGGATTCTTCTCTTGGGGTGCATTAGAGGGCAGGAAAATGAAAAAGAACCTCTGTTTTTGTGTAAATTCACTGAATTAGTACTTCATCATATTTATACCTGACTGATTTTTTGTCCATGCCATTTTTCCCCAGAAAATTCAATGATACATTGAAATTAACTCATCAAACCCTTCTGTCCAGAAATTTTAGTTAAAAAAAAAAATCACTAAATACTTCTGATGGTTGCATTGAAGTTGTAATAGTGTGGATTTTCCATTTGAAATATCTGAAAGGTTCCTCTCTCTCTGAAGACAGCATTTTTCAGTCAACATGAAACAGGTTTATGATGACTGTGAGTATGAATTTGCTTTCTCTTACTTTATACATGTGTTAGCATGGACAAGATTACTGTATGTGTGCTTATGTGCATCCATATAAATGGGGAATGTTCTATAATATAATAGCCCTAAAATTTGAGGAACAACATATGCATCCTTGTCTGTGCAGTTTTTTGGGGTTTTTTGTGGGGTAGGTATTTGTGATAATACAACTAACCAAGTTCACATTAAGATTCCTATAGCTAGTTCCTTTCTGTGCAGTACTTGAAGGGCAGAGAGGCTTTTTCAGCCAGCCCAAGCTTCTTGCTCTCTCTGGGCATCCCAGACTTCTTATAGCTGCTCTGGGATTTCCCGTGTTTTCCTAGTAGAGAATAGAGGTTGCCACTCTGGCAGAAGTGTGAACATGGGCTAACCGTGTTCATATGTTAATATTTTTGATACACTGAGCAAGGCGAGCAAGGGAAGCAGAATGTTTAATAGGCTCAGAAGTCTTGCAGCATTTCTTCTTGCAGCAGCGAAGAGAGTTCTGAGACTGTCTTGGGGGTGGGAAGGAGGGTAGCATGGCACTGTAACAGAAAAAGGGTCGTACTTGTCAAATAACTGTTTTCTTTACAGCTTTCTTTTCTGTTTTATTTATAAAGCCATGTAACTATCAGGCTGCTTGTCTCTGACTAGAAGACTGCAGGTACTGAAAAGGTGTGGTGCAGCAGCTCTGCTGTGATGATTGTTTTCATCTCTACATCAGAATATTGTTGTAGGGACAGGAGCTTTCACCTGCGTTGCTTATGCTCCTCACTCTGTCTCTTTACATTGGGAAAACAGCCTCTTGAAACTGTTTGCCCTTACAGATGTCTTACTTGCTATTTATAATGATTTGTGCCATTTGGGCACATGTTTGCCTTTAGCCTTGAAAAAAAAAATCTGGCCTTTTTGGATTTGGTTGCTTTAGCTATGTTTTCAACATCTTAGAAATGTGTTGAGAGGGGGAAAACATTGTGTATGTGTTGTGTAGCTAGGTTCAGGTCTTACATTCTAGGAATCTTGCGAGAGGGACATAATCTATTGATTTTGTGTGTGCATGAAATTTGGAAGATTACGATGTTTTCTTTCAACGTGATATGTGATTCATTATAACAGTTCTCAAAGTTGTTGTTTTTCCTTTAACAACGATGTAGAGGAGCTCACTTCCCAGGTAAAATAAAGAGCATCAAAAAAGTAAGTACTATAAAAATAAACAGAAATAAATTAGAGGATAAAGTACTTCTTAGTAGCCTGGAATTTCATGTCAAATGGGTTTGACAGGGTGTTGAGCAAACTCAATTGCTACCATGAGATGGAGTAAGAATTTTTGAGTCCTGTTTTTGTTCTTTGGCTCTGGCTTGAATATAAGTTAGTTTCTCATGCAGCAGCAGAAGTTTAATTCCTTTTCCTGCTGTTACTAGCTACAGCAGGAAAAAAAGGAAAGGATTGTTGAGCAATCTTGTATCAGTGTGTTGGTTGTGATGAAGTATGTACTGTATTGATGCTTTGTAGGTTTAAGAGTATAGTTGTCTTGTGGAAATGTCCTCACAGTATCCTCAGATAACTACCGCTTTTTTTAGGGGGTGGGGGGAGAATTGTTGGTTTTATTTTATGTAATTTCAAAATATATATACACTGTGTGTTAAGTGGTTGAACTTTAGGTTGATTTGCATTAGTATCATGCAGAATTAATTTTCTTTATGAAAATGAAAGACCAGTTTTAAAATTCATCTTGGTACACTTCCCAACCTGGCCTTCACTTAAACCTGTGTTTTGTAAAATAAATCACTTAATTTAGAGAGACATTCATTATCTCCAAAACATTCACCACATTGTTGTGACCAATATGTATCACACACTTCTGAGATTAATTTCCATAGAGCATTGGTGCAAATGTGCCAATGTTTGAAAGTTAAATACAAATGGATCCAGATGAAAGCCAATTGCAGAGGTCTGCATCTGGAAAATATCTATGTACTTTATGCATATGAATATTAACAATGAAGTTAACCGGATTATTTATGTAAAATTAAGCACATGTGCTGAGGCCCATTTCTGTCATTTCCTTCTCACCAAGGATGTGAAAATGAATATTAAGTTCTATAGAAGGGTCTTTCAAAGATGTCTATATGTAGGTAGGTGCTTAATTTTTGAGGTCTGTGGAGTCAAAGTATTTGTGTCTGTAAAATGTAAACATGTGCAGAAGACTTGGCAGAATCAGCCCATGTGTCTAAGCAGATGTATTTATAGTATCAAGCCACACTCGTTTACTCAGAATAAAACCGTTATTTGAGTGACTTTTCAAGCTGAAAAGACTCTGGGAATCTGGAATAGCAATGAAGTTCCAAGTATTATTAAAAGAAAAATAGTCTTGTACCAGCTTCCTATTAATTTTAATTATATTACACCTCATTCTTAATTCAAATGAGCTAAACTCATCACTGTCTGCAAATCCATAGGATGTTTATTTTCACTCATATTTTCTCCCATGAAATGTATTATTAGCACATCATATTTGAGTCTTTGCTTATTGCAGATAAGTCCTTTTCCCATTCAGCCATAATTTCATATTCAAATAGTGTATACATTAGCAGTGTGATTTAATTCTCCAGTTTATTTATGTTTGAAAGGCTAATGTTTTCCAAACCACAACTTAAGGCTGCATGTAGCAAGGCAAATTAACAGATTCCCAAGTGAGTCAAGTTGTGTAAATTGTCACCTTGCATTGACATGCAAAGGAAAGTTCTAAGCTGTCATATGTTATGTGTTGTGGGGCCAGACAAGAGTAGGGTAACAAGCAAATCAAGTGAAAAAGGAATTTGCCCAGCAGGAATTCCCTACACATCGGGTAAAATTTGCAAGACTTGTGTAAATCACTGCAGAGAGAATGGAAAAACAGGTTATAGTTATTTATCCTTATAACTTTTCCCTTATTCAAGAAGAAATTCCATAAGCTTTCTCTTTTAGGGGAAGATAGTGGCACTTAGGTTCCTACCATGAATTGGGTGATCTATGGCTGTATCTCATCAAGAGCAATTAATCTCTTTTTTGCCAATGCAGACAAAACTGTGCATATGAAGATCTCACTTTTCTTCAGCAGAGGTGGTACTACTATTTAACAAGGATTTCTGTGAAAGTAGTATGTGAATATTTCTGCAAAAACAGCTTTCCTAGATGGGCACAAAAAAAAAAAAAAAAAAAAAAAAACTCTTCACTATGAATATTTTTTGTATCCCAAAAAATATCAGGGCCAATACTACGTCTGTAAGGCATTGGTATGCTTGTGAGCAACTTATGCCATCAACGGAAATTAATATAAATAAGCCTGCAGTGATTAGGGCATGTTGGCAGTATAGAAATTGAGTCAACTTTTGTTATTTAGTATGCTATAGCAAACTATTCTGGGCTTGAAGGGTTTGTTGTTAATGCTTTGTGGTAGAGCATTATGGTCTAATATATAGGCTGACTAGTAGTTTCAGAGATTTCTAACCATGAACAATCTCAGTTAGAACCTTCCGCTCATGCCTCAACCTCACTTTGAGAGATCCTTGGAAAAACTTGTAAGCATGTGGGCACAGCAATGCACTTGTCTTGAGCTGATGTAGATTTTTCTAATACCCTGAGACACCACTTTAATTCTGTACTTTCTTATCTGCTTGGACAAGCCTGACAGAGTGTAAGATCATCAACTATTATTGTATCACTTCTCAATCAAAGCAATTCCTACTACATTCTGTCAGTTGCATTCAGAAGTGAAAATGATGACGACCAGCAGCACTTGGAAGCTGATAATTACTTGACATTAGGAGAGGAGGATATTCTCCAGCAATATTTATTTGAATTTTAGCAGGAATTTTTTTCAACACCATTCATTTGTCACTGGTTCATTCTTCCCGTGAACACTTGGGCATTTGATCCTGACTGACATGGAAATTTAACTGGATGGCTGGTGTGCATTTTGAGGTGTTTGTTGTTAAAAAGACATTTTGTTGGCTTTTACAAAACTGTCACGGGCTAGATATTGCAATGGCAAGGTATGCACCTTATTTGTTTGGCTACTTTAGAGAAAAAAAACCCAAAACAACAAACAACACCACAACAAAATGAAATATTGGGCACCTCTCTACATCCTAGAGTGCTAAAGTACCTCTGACTGTGGCCAGACACAATTGCATTGCATTGGTACGAACAATTCTGCAAACTGAAAGGCTCCTTCATATGTTTGGTTCAGTTGGAGAAAGGAGAAAAGATGATGCAACTTCACTCATCTGTTGCAATGAACACTCAAGCTCAGACAGCATTAACTTGTGGAAAGCTTCTTTGTAATCAGAGCGTAACCCATTGTTTCTTTGTTTAACACATGAAAATCTGATTGCATGTAGGTAACACAAATTTTTATCTACACTGGAAGAAGCTGATTTTGCTTTGTTCTACTATATAGTATGCATTTGCCCTCAGGGGAATATTTATTCCTTAAAGTCTTGCTGTAGGTGGAAATAATGGAGTTTTTGTTTTCCAATTGTCTTCCTCTCATTCATGGCACACCTGAAAAGCTATAACTCCTCCTAGGGTGAGCCATGGTATGGGGCTAAGCTGGATAAATCCATAAGGTAATTTAGTTTTCTGTAGCTTAAAGATGAGACTGAATAGATCAATTCTGTTCCTTGATGATAGATTTCTGTTGTGGTGGGGGTGAGGAGAAGCTATGTTTATTTCCTTACTCCTTATTGTATGTAAAATTACTCTACCTGGTTTGTGCCTGTCAGGTAGTACTATGATTACCCTGAGCAAGTTTGCTGATGACACCAAGCTGTGTGGTGTGGTGGACACGCTGGAGGGAAGGGATGTCATCCAGAGGCACCCTGACAGGCTGGAGAGGTGGACCCATGCAAACCTCATGAAATTTAACAAGGCCAAGTGCAAGGTTCTGCACGTGGGTCGAGGCAATCCCAAGCACAAATACAGGCTGGGCAGAGAATGGATAGAGAGCAGCCCTGAGGAGAAGGACTTGGGGGTATTGGTGGATGAGAAACTGAACATGAGCTGTCAGTGTGCGCTTGCAGCCCAGAAAGCCAACCGTGTCCTGGGCTGCATCAAGAGAAGCATTAGCAGCA
>VZTO01014366.1:0-26640 GCA_013400615.1 Syrrhaptes paradoxus
AAGTTCAGATGTGAACATCTACAATTAGATGACATAAATGCCACCGAAGGAGTCTCTGATGCTGGAAAGCCAGCAGCAATGCAGGTGGAACAAGGGAAGACCAGGGAATAACAGTCTTCAACACTTGCCATCTGCTGCCACACCAGGTTGTTAGGGGGGAACTTCAAGAGTGCTCAGCGACACTACATAAACTTAGCAATTGTGCCAGTCTTTGGTTTTGTAGACTATATACACAGTATATACTGTGGTCCCAAAGTTAGAAAGAGGACTTTTGTTTCATCATCTGAATCTTTCTCCTACTCAGTTTACTCTTGTGAAGGCTATTAAAGGGAAATTAATTTCCTGATGTTTACTAATTCATGTAGCAGCTGACTTTCTCTTCCCATTGTGGACAAGGCTTATGAAGTATTTGGAGCAAGCAAGGGATGTCTTGAGTTGGGTGGGAAAGGATATTGGTGTTCAAGTAGGGTTGGTAATTTTTTCTTGTAGAGACAATTAAAAGTTATTTTCTCCCCCCCGCCCCCTTTTAATTCAGTTATCACTTGTGATTACAAACAAAACTTAACAACCCTGTGTATGCTGGAATAACAGTAATTTCTTAGGGCTAAAGTCAAGTTCCTCCAGTGGCTAATGCCGAAACTTCAGCCATACTGTTATAATATACTTTCTCTTTCCCTGCAGCACTTAGATATTAAATTTTCAACTGAAAATTATTCAAACTCCCCTGTCATTTTTAAATTGCAGTAATGCTTGCTGCTGTTACCGGTGTACTGCATAACTCTTTGGAAGATTTCTTCCACCTCTTGACTTTGCTGAGTGGAGAAACAGAAATCAAAGCTCCAAATACAGTATCCAAGAAGACTAAGTTCCCTTCCTTCTTTGCATACATTTCTTCTGCCAGTCAAAGCACGTTGAGAGCAGCCCAGCCACCTGTAAGGGTGGACTATGGCCCAATGACCAGTTGTTCTAAGAAGTTATTCTGAATCACCTGTTGGGAATGGCAAGAGCTCAGGAACACCTCGCTCACATCTTAACTCCTCAGGCAGCACTTGTGCATGGACACCTATAAATGGTCTCTATTCTAAATCTGTCATCCAGAGAGTCTCTCTGATTGGTAGCATGACACAGTCTTCTTCCAACAGTGAGACCAGAGAGTCACCTATACCAGGTGGGATGAACCACTGTTTGGAGACAGTTGTCTCTCCCCACTGACTATTGAAGGTGCTTAAACAGGATTACACCCTTAACTTTAGGAAGGCTGAAGTCCTGTGACTTGCACCTAGATTAAACCTGCTGTATGAGCTACTGAATTGGCAGTATACATCAAAGTAGTCTTGAAATAAGAAATCCTCAGGAAGCAATATACTCTTTCATTGCTTAGTGACAGATGAAGCAAACAGAGCAGGACCACAAATCTTTAGCCCTAAGATGCCTTAGATTTGCTTTTATTGTTGACTCAAAAATATACACTGACAGGAAGCCATTATCCATAGCAAGGACTGGTGATAGGCTTCCTTGAAGAGTAATCTACTTCACAGACTTCCAAGCACCTTCAGCTGTTTTTAAGTTAGGTTTTGCAGTTGTTTATCCAGAAGTGTATATGTCCTGCTGGTTTTATTGCACTTCTCCTTTTGATCTGGGGAATGCACTGTAATCCTGTGCTTTGCAATCTGCATTACTACCAAAATATTTTTCCACAGTGATTTTCAGCCATTTGGACATTTGAAACATTGATGTTTTGCACTCACAATTTGACTCTGGGCATCAATCTGTTTTCCTGGGCTATGACCATCAGCAAACAAGTAGTTGAAAGTGCAACTGTTCAAATATGTATTAATGTATTTCTTCTGTGATCATAAATTTGAAAAGGCTCTTTTGCAATTACAAAATAGAAAGTTAGGCCTCTCTTCAGCTGAACATCATATCCCATCCTTTTTCCCTTTGGTACCTCTATCTTTTCTACATACCTCTAGCTAATGTAAATCTCTAATATTCTGTAGTGGCATACCAATTACAGAAAGCATCCCATCAAACCACCAGCTTTCACAAGACTTTGATCTCCTGCATTCAGTAAAACCCAACTCTTCCCTTTTTTCTATAAATTTATTCTCCAGAGCTATCTTGGGACCTGAATACACTTTATTTTGTACTTTATCTAGTGAACAAATGCTTATAAATGTCATGCTTTTGTATGCTGACAGTCATATCAGTTTATACAAGTAAAGTTCCCCTTTCTCTGCTTCTACTTAAGTACACAGAGTAGATTCAGTTTTGGGCTATGTCTCGTATGCATTGTGGTATCCTAACTATATGTCATGATAGAAGATATCTAGGAGACTTTTGGGAAGCCTGAAGCCCAGATCTTGAACTGTTTTTCATCTACCTCGTTTGTTGTCTAACCCAGTTAATTTGTTATCTTTATCATACATGAATGCTGTTGCCTGATCTTATGTCACAGAATGGTTATAATACTACTGCAAATTTAACCTAAATATTGAGCTCTTGATATGGGTATTGAAAGTCTGCTTGGATCAAAGAAGCTTTAAAAATGTCTTATGTGTAAAAATGACTGTTTTGTATCACTTCTTGAGATGTCAAACTCACTATTTAATCTACTGAATCTTCACACTCTTGGCATTTATTCCCACATGGTCTGTAAGTCTTGGCTTTGTAAATGTTCCTTGAAAGGCCAACAAGGGTGCTGCATGATGCAGTGCTTGAAAAGGAGGGCTCTCAATTTGCTGATCCTAAAGATCCCCTTTTTTTCATAGTGAAAGAGGACCACAACCGTACACATGAAACAAGCCCACTTCACTGGACATGTAGAAGAAAGCAAATGTGCCTTCTCAAAGAGAGATTTCCCAAAAAGAGTCCTGGTACTGATGAGTTTTTGGAATAGTGATTTCAGTCACGCAGAAATATCAATACTTCCATGACTTACACTATGCAGGCCATGGATCTAATTTAATGTCTAGATTTGTAGGCAGAGCAGATGTCTGTGCTTTTGGTACAGATTGATACTAATGACAGAGAGAAAGGCAGAAATCTAGGGGTGATGTTCATGTTATCAAACACTGATGTGGCAAGCCTACAGGTAGTTTTCTCTGATGCTTCTCTGCACAGGACCATATAAAGAGCCAATGGCAAGGCCAGAAGATGTTAAGATTCCCATATCAGGAGGAAAAGTGGTAGAAAGAGAACATAACTATACACATAAGGTATTTTGGTTCCTCTTTAAAAGAATACCTGTACAGCAAGGGTAGATTTTCAATTAACCAAAATGAAAATAGATTACTGTCTTGGAAAACTAACTATTATGTGTTTTTACCTAAACCAGGAGCTGGAAGAAATAGGTGTTGAGAAGCACTGAGGTCCTATTAAGATATCTGTTGGAGATTCAGAGGTAATGACACTTTTTAGGACTGGTAACATCCAAGGATAAACATTAAAACAGCTACAGACAAACTGAGGAATACAACAGTAACTCTCTAAAGCTCATGTAAAAACTAAAATGCATGCAATATGGATAAGATCATGGATGGAAGGTTGTACAGAAATAACAGTACCAAATAAAGGAGCTAAATAAACATTGGTATGTAGACAAAGATAAAATTCCTGTAAATGTCTATGCACTATTACAGGAGGCCTAAAAATAAAAACCAGGTTGCCAGGCATTGGAGGAAAACCTATAATCTGCATTGCTGAAGCATGGTGGAGTCACAAAACAATAGGACATTGTTTGTCACGCACTTAGCCATACAGAGAGAATAGATCATGACAGAAGAGGTGTGGGACTGACCTCGTGCCTGCAAAAAATTTATAGATTACAATAAGACAAAATTTCTGAATAGTTTGTACACTGCCTGAGTACAGACCTCTGCCTTCAAAATTGTTATGTGGAAACCAACTTGGCTTTTCTCCATCAGGAGAAAGACATTGGATTAAATCCTGACACCAACGAGCATATCAGTGGCTTTAGGGTTTACTGCCTTTATGAGATCCTGAGGCTGTTGGGATAACCCTACCTGCTCCTGCAAATGCAGCCTCAGGCACATTGGGAGCAAGTTCTCAGTGCTGCGCAGCATCCTCCATGCCTGAGCACACCTGGCCAGGCAGGGCCCCGCTGGTGTCCCCAGGCTACCTGTGGAGCAGCTGTAGGGATGGAAAGCTCACAGGAGGTCCAATGCTGTGTGCTTACAGCTGGCCCAGGACAGCTCAGGGTAGTGTAGGCAGAGACACCGAGTTTTATGGGATCGGGAGAGCAAAGCTCATTCACAGAGATGCAAGAGGCAACGACATCTGAGTACAGTAAAGAAAGCAGTAGAATGCAACCGTAGTGATTAATAACAACAGTAACATTAATAACAATAAAGATGAAACCACAGACTGAGTTAGCACACAGAGTATTAATTAACTTCAGTATACTTTTTTGGAATAGCTAGTTTTAGGTAAAGAAAGAGTCTCTTCCTGAATTGATCTTATCAGGTAAAATGTAATCCTTTCAAATCTCCACACAGAAGGTGATGTGTTAATCACTACATAATGCTGGTGAAATAATCTGAAAATTTGTAAAAGGAAACAAAAACTGCTAAATGAAATGAAACATTCCAATAACACACTAGCACAACAAAATGATGAGAGGGAAGTTGCCAGAATCCATAAGCAAAATCACCCCTAACAGTACGGAAGAGATTTCAAATGAGAGGAAAGCTGTGCTCTGGGGGAAAATTCCCCATTTAGACTACTATTCAGCTGGCATCTTTGCTTCTTCTCTATCTGAGCTTTCTGGCAAGGCTGGTAGATTTAACCTGAAGTTATTAATGAGAATAATTGTTCAAACTCACATTTAAATTAGTACAAGAGGGAACACCTTGGTCCTAGTTTTTTTACTGTCAGAGGGTTTTAAAGGTAACATAGAAGAGGAAGGAAGTTTAAGGAAAAATCAAAGAGAGGGTCTGTGTTTTCTTTCTCCATAACAAGAGGTGTGTGTTACAGATTGAATAAGTACATCCTTGCTTTTTCCCTAGTACTTCCTCTCCACTCAATGCTACTTATTTTTGGAGTAAAATCAACTGATACAGTGAAATGAACATGCACACACTATTGCCATGGCTCTTGAACTGATCAGCAAAAAGCATGGTTCACCTTCGAGCTCTGTGAATGGTTTTGGGACGATATACAGTCAATCATCTCATCTCAATATGACAAAGGTATATATCATCCTAGGAATTTGTCAAAAGCACAACTTTTAAATCCCAAAGGCACTAGAGATGAAAAAAAAGACTCAAATTTTGTGTCCAGACTGCAGTAAAAGTGACTGGACATGGCAGACTATCTGCAGAGAGACGGTAGCTGTGTTGTAACAAGCTCCTCCAGGAGTTTCCCTGGGCCAGTTATGTTATGCATAGTTTACCCTGGATGATAGGATCATTATAGTCATGAAAGATGGTGATGAACACATAGAGATCATCAGAGAACCCAAGTTATATGGCCTTTATTTGCCTCTCACTAAAGGCTAACATACCCTTTGAATGAGAAAGGTGAAAAACACTGCACAAAGAGATGAAAAGGCTGATGAGTCATTTCTGTGATGTTATTACTGCAGCTTTTCTCAAACAAAAATGGCAAGCCTTCTCACCGTCTTTGCTAGTTTGTTGACGCTGTGTAACCCCAATTTGATATGGTCTTCACCATCAAACACCATTTCCCCTACAATTGGTATTTGCTCTGTTATTTAGGAAAAAGAAAAATACTGCTACATAGCCAGAGTTTCCCTTAAGCCTTCCTGGTGGAAGGACAGGCCAGTTACACCAGTGGTGAGGACTGAAGACATATGTATGATTTTGAAAAGGCTTTAGTATGGGATAGTGTCTAGTTGTACATATTCTGGGTTACAGTTACAAAATGTTGATTCTCCACTCAAAGTTCCTAAAAGGTACATCTCAGAAAAAATGAAAATAATCTATAGTGGCCCAATTTTGGTTTTGCTGTCATTACTGCTACAATAACGACATGAGGCCCCAGCCAGAAACATGGGTTTTTGGAAGGTTATAGGAAAATGCAGTGTCTGCCACAAAAAAAAAAAAAAAGATCTTAAGGCCCCAAAATTATTGACAGGGCCCAGTCTGTAATACAGATAGCCCTTTTAAATACCCACACTTGAGGGTATCACTCCTCTGTGTATTTGGCTAAATGGTACTCTGCCAGTTTATACTCTTGCAGCAATGATCTTCTGCTCTGATATTGGTAACCTTTCTTAAATAAGCACATTAATGATATGAAGTCTGTTTCTTCTAGGTCATAAAATTCTGAAAACAAGCAAGACAGAACCTCCTAGGGGATTTCTGAAGTTATCCACTACACACCACTCCACAAGCTACGCTGGCAGTCCAGCAGTGTTGTGTACCTTGTTGATAACTTTCTTAGACTTCTCGCTTTTTAGGCGAGCCAGTGTTTGGAATAATGAAAATATTCTTGGGTGAAAAAAAAAAAAGAGCACGATGAATGCATTTTACACTTTGAAATTGTACAACGCTTGGATGGAGAAGATGCATTTAATGATATAAAAGCAGGCAGATTAGCTGACTGACATTACATTTCAGGACTGACTACACAGTGTATCTTTCCAATGGGATCTGTTCTTGGTGTGCTGCTTTCATGAAAGAGAGCGAGCTTTGCTGCGCACAAGCTCCCTGCGGCAAAGAGAAGGTTAAAAACCTCCCACATCTCACCCTAAAAGTGATGGTGCTTAAAAGACTGGTGCTTCGTAGCAGTCTTTGCACTGAGGCTGAATCTAGATGAGTCCATTGTATCCTGCTCCAGAGGTCCACAGCACTCTGAGGTGGACAGAAAGGAAACTAACAGCAATCAACTGGAAAACAACTGGAGAAAGAAACTGTATTCCTGTGATTTGGGCATGCTAAATTCAACCAAGAGGTTTAATTGGGGAACATTGTTATCCTAGGCTCCCTTTGTAATCAACAGAGAAGAACAAGCACTTCCAGAATGTGATTCAGATGAAGAATGGACTCACTGTTGCTCCAGAGGTTTCCTTTCTCTCTCAATTACCTTTGCAGAAGGCCTTGAACAACTCTGCTCCCTAATTAGGCAACTATGCTGCCACAGTCTCAGCTAGATGCTTATCATTGGGTGTGACAAGTTCAGGGCTTAGGGCAGTATCTGGTTCACACATTTTTGGTGCTTGATACAAATTCAGGCAGAATGAAACACTACAATCTCTACAGTCTGTCAACCATGGCTGCTAGACTGTATGAGTGCCTGTATTAAAAATTAACAGTAAAGAATACTTAAACAGCAGTGACAGCTGAGACCAAGCCTCAGGACTCTCTCATGCCTGCCCTCACCAATGGGCTGCCAAATCAAGTTTCCTCTTACCTATTCTTTCTCTGCTCCATGGCCTCACATAGTGAGCAGAATGAAGAACTTCTCTAGCTTCATGGGTAGGATAAGCTCTGAGGAAAAGGGAATTATGGTTCAAACCCCTTCAGTCTGAGAAAGGCTTAAAATCCATGTTTCCCACTTCTTGTAAGAGTGTTCAAACAATGAAGTTATTCTGAAGTGGCTGCTGCCTCTTCCTCCTCCATCATTAGCTGCTTGCTCTCAAGAGAGGACTCAGTGCTCTGGATTTCAAGTGGATGAAGGTGACTGAGGTTCAACACTTGTTCAGATCTAAACTGAGAGGTTTCCCAGGTGATTGGTAGGTGGGAGTTTCAGCGACCTGCCCAGGCAGTGGAGAGAGATAGGGTCCTAGCTGCTCTGAATGATTTCAGAGGTGGCCACCTTTCCCCACCCATTTTATTTGGAATTGAGATGCCTACGTCAGATGCACTGAATCATCCTGCTGGGCCAGGGGCTGCCTGGAAGCACAGCAGCACCAAAGCTGAGCAGTTCCTGTTGGCAGTCTGAATGCTGCCTTCATTTCATTACACAGTTCCTAGTTATTTCGCTTTGGCAGGTACCAAAGAAGTGATGCCTCTGTGATAAATATCCTTCACCTCCCATGGTATATCACAGAAACCTGGAATATGGGAAAGGCTGCTTTAAGCAAAAGACCCTCAAAATATATTCAGGGTGATCAAGATGATAATTTTTTTTTTAATTTCTCAAGATTTCCCTTCCACAAAGCATCAGTGTATTTGTGATCATTCTGTAGAGCCCACTGGGGAACTGGGAAACATTGAGCACATGCATACAGGTATGTGCTGAATGTTTGCCAGCCTAGGCATGACATACTCTAGTCCATCCTTTAGAATAGCAATGAGCATAACAGGCAGAGAAAGCGTGTTCACTCCACTATAAATAGCTAGTTGCATTAAGTATAACATTTACATTTGCTTGTAGTTGTCTGAATTCAGAACCAAATTCGATGCACTACACTCATGCCAGTAGATCCTCTATTCCCCCCTCCCTGCTTAATTGCACTCTTTTTGCTAGCTACTTTTCCTTTTTCAGTCCTCAGCATGCAAATTATGCCCACTTTCACATATTTTCTGACCAATTTAGACCTAAAATTTATGCTACCGTTCACGTCACTGCTGAAATTGGCTCACAGCTTTCCAAGGGAGTTGCACTTGTTGACAGCAGGTATGAATATATTTCTTGGGTTTGAATGCCTTCGCATGAAAAAAAATTGCAGAGCACTGTCAAAGCTGTGGCTGATATACTGCATAAATGTATAAAGTAAATAACCATACTTACTATGATGAATTCTAGTCTTAGACCCTAATAACCACCTTTTGCGGTTAATAAAGTTGCTGATCTTTTATGTGGAAAATATAAGCCTGGCACCCTAACATTTATGTACAAAAAAGCGAAGGCTGGCTATCAATATGTTCACTTAAATCACAAAATTCAGTACATGGATAGGTGGTTAAAAGATTACCAATTATTGCAATATCATGATGGGCTCCTCTAGTGGGAACATGAAGAAGGAAATCCCCCAGGACAGCTTGAGTCTGAGAAGTAAGTTCTATTTTAGACACTTTTTTAGGCAGAAGGTGAGGAGCCTTCTTTCATAGGATATTGATTTGGAGCTTTGTACAATACATTGACTGGCCTGATATTGACCTTTGTCTGAACTGCAGCTGAACAGTTCTCAAAGCATCTGCTTACCAGAACAAAAGTAAACTGCAAAAGCATATTAGATACAAAGCAATGACCTCTAGATTGTTTTTTCCTTTGTTTGCTATTTAAACATGAATTTGTAGTCTGAAAGGCAGCTTACTTGGGCTAACAAATTCTCTGAATGAAATGTTAATGTGTTGGTCATATCAGATAACTTTTTAGAGAAATTCTGCTTTTTACAAATTGTAGAGACTTTCTACTTTGCTAGCCAATTATGTAATAAAAGATTTCTGCTACACAAGAAGCTGGCAAAGACCAAAACTCCCTACCACTGCAACCTTTTGGAATGAAATATTCAGTACTTTGAGCGGTAAATACTTGGGATGAGAAATCAGCACAAACACCAGCAATGCATGTGGCACTTTCAGACACCCTGGCATAAAACGGGTGGAATAAGGCGATGCAGTTACTGTCATTATTCTTTGTATGCAGGCAGTCTACAGTAGCCCTAAAATCATGTGATTCTCCTTGTTATTTCAGATTGGATTTTACTAAACATTTAACTCTGACCCAGCAAAGTACTTAATAATGAACACAGCTCGGAAAAAATCAGATGGGTCTTCATGGCTGTGGCCACACTGCATGTGAGGAAATCATGCCGAGGAACACCGAGCATTGCGCTGGGAGCAAGGGCTGTGTGTCAGTACTGCCCAGCTGGGCTGGCCCAGAAGCTCAGCTCCCACACAGTGGGTGTTGAGAGCATGATTACAGGAAGGCAGAAGACCGACTGCAACAGACACAAACACAACACACTGGCTCCAAGAGGAATGAAGATCTAGTAACATAGTTTGGAATACAGGGTAATCGTCCAGGTGAGAAACACAGTCCCGAGCAGTTGCAGCCAGTGTGGCTGCACCTTTGCTGCTGCTGGCACATGAGTTTGACAGCTTAAAGCCTTCATCTTAACTCTGAGACACCCAACTTTAACATTAAGCACCTGCCTGTATAGTTCCCTGAAGTAGCACCTTAGATCCTCAGCAAGCCATCAGTGCTGAGTCTGTATGGGGGGTTGTGTGGTACCCTCACTCAATGCCTGCTCCAAAAGGAAGCTGTGGGCTTTGGTGGAGTCAGCAAGACTATTCTTGGAGCATCTTCAAAAACATAACTAAATATTTTTAAAGAGCCAGTTCTTCCTGCTGCAACTGTTTATGTGGGGGTCTGATAGAACTTGCTATAATTTTAGAGATAACTAGAAAGGAGCATAGAAATGCTTGAAATCAAAAAAAGATTCCCTTAAATGTGGGTTTTGCTTAAACCGATACTTTTCATAGGGAAAATAAATAGTATTTGAATTTAGAAAATGGAAATAAAAAAGGAATCTCAAAATAGGAAAATACCCATTGGAAATGGGAAAAGGAAAAATTTTAGAGACAATCTAAATTTCCCATCAAAACTCTACTTTAGTGAACAGAGATTTTCAGTGAAATGCCAAATATAATTCCTTGTGAAAACATAAAAATTAAAAAACTACAGCAATGAAAAGGTTTCACCCAGTCATTGTTTTCCAACAGGGTTTGACAGCTGCCTAGCTGAATGAGCATCTAGAAGGCCCTGGACCCACTCTAGCAGACAGCAGTAGCTACACTCATGGTAAATAGGTATGAGCAAGCACATACACATGGGCTAGTGCCACAGCCCTGTTCATTATTCTCTGGTAGGTAGGAAAGAAAGGCAAAAAAAAAAAAGTCAGTTGAAGTGGCTGAAGGCATGGGGGCTGGTGCCAGCGCCGGCATTCAAATGCTTGTAGCATTCTCTCTCCCCGTGCTTTGTGCTGAGATCATTTGATTCCTGATTGCTCTTTTCATATTAAGGTTTTCCACAGAGTAGTCAGAGAGCACAATGAATATACTGGATGTTGAGGTCAGAAGCAGGCTTAGAAAAGACCACAGATCCTTGCACTTGCTACTGGGCAGAACAACCTCCCAGAGCTACAAACGATTGTCCCAGCTCCCAGATAATAATGCAGAGGCTCTAAGGCCAATGAATAACCTGTGGTCCTCAGGAAAAACAGCCCCTCACCTCTCAAGCCAACAGCCCAGCTATTTGTTAGCCTAAGCAGCTGGTTTCCATTTTTATTGAGAAGAGTTAGAGTCAGAAAACAGGCTAGAGTAGGGAAAGAGAAGGAAAGACAAAGTTGGAGCTAGTATTCAAGGTCACTTGGCCTGGGAGGTAAGGTGAGACACAGAGGGCTCTATGCAGAGGGTGCTGCTGCTGAGGAGGAAGCAGAGAACCCACAAAAGTGTACAGGGGGTAAACTGGTGACTCACTTCTGAAAGCGACGCCAACCCTAACCCCAGTGAATGGCCCCTGGAGAGCTGCGAGGTTTGTGGGTTACACCCTCTAGTGTTCATTTTACGCAGAAGGAGGAGGGCATAGCGGAGGAAGGGGGAACCCAAAGTTTCCTGTGTTTTTGAAAGCAGTCATGCAGAATTATGTAGCGATGACACATTTTGTGCCCCAGAAACCTAGGATAACAGAGACCTTATTAAACCTGACCAAATGCATAAGCAAGCCATTCAGGTGCAATTTGGTCCCATCACCTCAGCTGCAAGCATCAAGCCAAACACTGAGTAAAGAACATTTCACATGGAGACAAGACTCTGGAAGAACACTACTGAGGTAGGCCACTTTCCTTGATCAGTCTTCGCAGGTGAGGATCCAATGCATGATGAAGTAACGGACAAACAGTATATGTATAAACTAAACTGACATTAAATAATGAAAAAGGCAGCAGTACGAGTGGGTATGGGCCAGGAAAACTTATCTGCAAGAAGCCAGCAATTTCTTTGTCCAGGTTCTGACCTCTATGACACTGATGCATATACAAGATGAAAAAACAGAGATGAAATCTTCAGTACAGCACCATAGAGACTGATAGCTCACCTGCAGAGGTATGATACTATGTCACATGAACAACAGAAAATGACAAAATGAGCACTGATCCATTAAACAGATTGTTCCCAACAGGGTATGACATTATGGCAGAGTCTTTTAAAGAGAAAATTCATGTAATCACATCTAATTAACTGGTCTGAAACAAGAGACTGACAAAACTTATGGTTGCAGCTAAGCAGGATCCTCACTTAGCCACACCATCAAAATCTATTTTTACTCGGTCAGATAAGACCAAGAGCACCACTCTGGAGAGAGCAAATCAGGGATAATACCTGAGTAATAAGTAGTTGGATCCAGAATTTCAAGTGACACACATATTCTGTGATCACAGGGACATGACAGCATGGATCACCTTTTACAACTTACAGGCATAAGGAAGCATCACATCAGGGAACCACAGAGGCAGTTACATCCTGGATGTGCTTACCTATAACTGTGGATGCTTCTTTCCTAAGTTTAAGAATATCCTCTGTCAATCCACTTGCTCTCAGGGCCACATTCAGAACATCTACTTTAAGAAGGTTGTTTAAGCATCAGAATGCCAGATCCTAGGAAGGTACGTCAGGGCACACAATGCTGTCAGGTGGGACAGCTTGGCATCTTCAGTGATCAAGCAGTGCCCTGGCCTGTGGGGTGAGTAGAAGCTCACCGACAGAAAATGCAAAGCAGTGGATTGCACCTGTACCAACACATGGTCCTGAGCAGGAGCACTGTGGCCCGATTCAGAGCTGCATGTATAGAGAGGGCATAAATTCTACTCACAAACCTACGCCTGCTGTTTTCCTGCTGGTACAGGATGCCTTCAGAAATGCCAAGCCACTAGGGAATGACATGAAGGGAATTCAGGCCATCTTGATCCAGATCCCTAATGCGCAGCCCCGTGCCAGGCACCTATGCCTTGAATTTGATGGGATCCAGAGACAGAAATCCAGGCAAGGAGAAAGAAAGAAGAGCCACGAACTGGCGAAGCTGGCAAGGATTTATTTTCATCTTGCCTGGTAGAAGCAAGATGAAAACTGCAGATGTAAGAGGAAGGTATTCAAAGAGCCGGAGGAGCAATGTATTGGCAAAGCTCCTGCAAGGAGGTGTCTGAGGGAATGAAAGAGATGGCAACAATTAAGGGAGCTGTGGCGGCAGGAGTAGGCAGTGGATTTGTCTTGACGATTTAGGAGACAAAGGAGATGGGAAGGTATTTATAGAGTCAAGCAGGGTTGAAGAAGGTATTTTCAAAATAGAGGTTGCAAGAACAAGGTTACTGTGCTTGTGTCTCTGCCACCGAGTCACTGCGACAATTTCCCCATCTGTAAAACTGAGATAATAATACTTACCTATCTTACAGAGGGAGGGGAGTGTGTTGTGAGGATTAATTAGCTAAGGTTTGTACAGCACTTTGAACATGTAGAGAGCGATATAAGTGCTCAGTACTAAGATTATTATTAATATGGAAGAAATAAGCCTGGGTGGGGGTGGAGAGTGAGCGAGCAAGCTTTTAAAAGATAAGAGGAAGGAAGTAACAAGAGAATGACAGAGAATAGGAAGGGATGGGATTAAGGGACAGTTTCTTAAATTAGAGGTAAACACAGGCAGACTTTATTGGAAGCTTAAATGAAGGAAGAAAGAGCTAGGAGCAGAGCTGTTAGAACTGGAGGCTTATGAGCTCTGATATTATTCTCCTCTCATTTTCTCTTGTTTTGTCAGTTTTATACCACACCATGGGATTTTTTTGTATTCCCAGAAGTCTTTCTCTGGAACATTGACTGCAAGTAAAATAAACGCAAACCGTCAAACTCCAGCTTCAGCTCTGGCACTACAGCTGCCCCTAAATCAATGAGTTGTGGGCCTCAATCAGAACTCCAAAAATAAGTAGTTTCCTAATTGTGTTATTTATGCAACCCTGTCTCTCCTTCCCCTGGTACAACCATAAGAAAAGACAATGAACCTCCCTCCCAATATTACCGTTAACGATAGAAAAAACCAGTACTTTTAGCAGATCTACAAAACACAAAACCAAGTCCTTTTTTATCTCTTTCTTACAGTGAGGACATATGAGGACATCCTACTTGCCAAGGGATCGTGACAGCTTGTCCAAGACCGGCAATTTTCAATAGAGTGGATGTTGATCAAACAAGGAACAACTCCAGGACATTCTGGGGTCTGCTTCTCCAAGGCAGCGTGCAACACTCCATAGAGTTTCTCCTGGACATTATAAAATCTTCACAGTGCCTCAAAGACATTGTGATGTCCGGGAGAAACTTTGTAGCTCTTCCAACAATTGAAGATTTAAAAAGCAATACATTTTTAAAAAGAGGCCAGGAATTCATGAAGGTAATCCAAAATAAGAAATCTTGGTGAAAACTTGCAAGTAAAAAATTGAGGGTTTGTCCATGAGAGGAAATTAACTGGCAGAACTATGGCAATATAATTATAATGCTGCAGCAGCTACTGCTTGTGTAACTCTCTGTGTTCCTGCACAGACACTATTCTGGAATAAAAGTGTTTTTTTTTTTTTTTTTTTTTGTGGGTAGACCTTACACTGCTTTGGAACTGACATAAACTCTTTCTGCCTCATAATCACTTGGCCCCCTACTACTGAAATCAGCCTTCCATTTTCTCCTTTGTGCAAATGCCCCTTCACCAAATTACACTTTTGCAGCACAACCAATGACTACAGAAAATGTCTGCAACTACTAATTATAGGCAAAAAAACCCACAAACCACCCAACAAAAACCCAACAAAGAACCTGGCATGCTAAGGCAGTGTGTGCAAAAGAGTGACAGAAGACCAGAACCAGAACTACCACGTGTAATGCACAGTAGCAAGGGGAATGGTAAGGTGATCTCTGAACAAGAAGAGAAATTGCTGTGCTCCATCAGATGATCTGAATTTCTTTTCCTCACTTTTCTGGGCTTTGCTAGTTTACTGCATGTACCACTCACAGATCAGCCCTAACAAAGTTTGCTGAAGTGATTTAAAAGAAAAGCAACACATGGTTTATTGGAGGGAAAGCTGAGGCAGTTCAACGCAGTGTCTTTAGTGGGTGAATTTCAATCGCCTTTCAACTTAGTATTTTGGGAAACTTTAAGAGAAAATGGATTGAAGTATTCAAAGTGCATATAAATCACAATAGAAATGGGAACACTTTTTCAGTTATCTACCTGAATAGTAAGAAGGAACAATATTAATCTGGAAGCTTAAAAATTTAATATGGGATAATGCAGGAGGAGGTTTGGTTCAACTGAGGATCTGATATTGTAATAACCAAACAAAAACGGAACTTGAGTGGTTTATAAGTGTTATCAGAATTCTCCAGTGAATGGAGGTCTTAGTAAGAGGATATACTTTTTATGTAAACTGTATAGTCTTCTGATAAATGTTTAATATTAAACTTATCTAAAATTCTAATAAAATAAAACATACAAGGACACCATCTACATGAAGTAGTTCAAGTTGCTTTTACTGTGGCTCTAAGAAACAGTTTTTATTGTGTTAGATATCACAGAACCTCATTTAATAAAAAAATGGGAGTTGGAGTCACATAAATCTAAAAATAGGCGTCAGTGTTACATAAATAAAAGATTCAGACTCACGAGATGAAACCGGCCACAACACACTGTGCAGACTGGTCCATCAGTGCACAGAGTACATGAGACTGTGGGTTCTGTCTGACAGGCACTGCTTTTACAGAAAACTTTTCTCATTTCAAAGTTTGTAGTCCCAAACTTTGTATGCTTGCCAGGAATGGGAAAATAATGGAAACTAAACACCATATGTAAAGAAGATGCCCACAAGCACTCATATTTTAAGTGATCTTCCTTTTGACATGTTTTTAGGCTTATATACTTTTTCTTCTAAAAATGCTCAAATAATTAGTTGCTAAGAATATTAATCAAAAAGGACTGTTTAAGTATATATTGCAGAATATTCACCAGATGTGAGTTCTTAGTAAGTGGAAGTTCACCTCTTCCTAAATCCTCCCCTCTTCCTACCAGGAGACAGAATCATAGTGTGTGAACCATGTATCTGAACACAGGAATTTGAATTCTGAATTAGAAAAGGGGTGGAGCAAAACTCCAAAGAATAAATGGTAACATCTAGTCACATTGTCTTATGATTTTCTTCTTATCACAAGAAAACAAGCAGGACTGGGGCTGTTAGTGAAGTGACTTGCCAGACTGATAGAAAACCAAGGATTACCAATCTCAGATTCCCACTCAAGCACCATCTGCAGTGGGTTGCATTCCCTGCTCACTCCTACAGACTTTGTTCAACTTAAAGCAGAAGCTGAACAAAGTTGTATGGAAGGTAAGGAAAAATTGAAATTGTAAGGTCATGTGGAGCCCCTCTCAAGATCAGCTTCTCAGGATCAGGAAAGCCCATGAGGATTAAGACACAACAGAGAATGAAAGGCCTGACTGCCTTTGACTTTTAGTGAGATCTGGGACCCTAGCTGTCCCTTTCCCTAGAAAAATTCCATCACCATATCATTTCCAGACTTTAAGCATCAATTTAAACAATTTAAGCATAATCACAATATTGCTGTAAAATAACTTACTGGCGTGACTTTTCTTTCAAAACGTATTCTAAAATATGGAAAAACTTGAATAGACTTCATGAATATATGCCTTCCTATCTTGCCTGACACTGTCTGCCAAAAGTATCTCCTTTCCTTAACCTTAAAAACCTACTTTTATAATGCCCAACCCAATCACAGCAAGGTATCTCACCCCATTTTCTCTCTTTTGTATCTACTGTTGTAATGTATTTTCATGGAAATACTTAGGATATAGTTACTAGTGACACAAATGTCTCCAAGTGCTATGTTCTCTGAAGTCTGGGGACCCAGGTCAGGACACCACTTATTTCGACATCCACATCTCCGCATGGGCAGCTGAGTAAATCAGGCACATGTGTACCAACTGTTTTTTTTTCAGCCCTTTCCTTGCTTGTCTCAGAACAGTTATTTAAAAATGTCTACTTGCAGGGTGAAGTGTTTTAAGTCTGAGTACCAGAAAACTGAAAGGACCAATTTCTCAATTCAAACTTTCAGCTACAGCTAGAGGGACCTGCAGGCCCCTCTTTTTCATCCTTTGCTGCCCCCTAAGACCCGATAAACGCAACCAGCTGAGCTTGGCTGGTCCTTTGCCCTGGGTGTCAAATGAATAACCGCACCCTAACTGCTCATTTTGCCTTTGTCTCCTCTTGTGTCTTGCTGCCCTTCCCATGCTCTGCTCTGCACTGTAATTCCCTGGATTTCTGACCTTTGCCTCTGACCTTCCTCGTGTTTTCCTCCCCGGTTTGGTACAACTGTATCCAGTTTCCTGTCCTTTGGCTTGGCTTCTGATCCCAGTTCTTGCCTAGACGCTTGCCTTGCACATCTTTTCTTGCCTGACTTTGACTTGCTTTGCTCTTGCTACTGATTGGGCTCTCCACCCTGCTCTAGCTAGATCCCAACCAAGGTATTGATTCCTTGTTCAAGTCCTCAAAAAAGACAAATTTCCTTCTTACTCTCCTTTTTTTTTGACATGTTAGGAATACAACTTTCTGCTTTCAAACTGAGATAGGAATGATCTGTTCTTTGTATCTGAGAGGAGAATATTTCTTTCTTTGCAGGATGAAGCTGTGTGTTTCACACTCAGCTCTCAGGTCCAGAGGGATGAACATGTACCCAGCCTTTAACCTTTGACCCATGCTTCTGCCAGAAATTATGTGGCCAACAGAGCTCAGCATCAAGCACCTTCACAACAGAGAGGTATTAGTTCGAGTGAAGATCTGCATTAATATGCCACCTTACAGGGAGTAAGCCAGGAATGGACGCACTGATGACTTTTTACCCTGACAGAGAGCTGACTTAAACAGTATTCCCAAATTGTGGAACTGGTTTTTGATCACATGTTCTCAAGTGCCTATTCCAAAGCTTTGATAAAACTGTTAGCATGTGAAGCAGCACCTACCATGTAATACAACTGCAAATGTTTCTTGCTTTGAGGCACTAAGAAGAAACAAGCTCACTGGATCATATTCTACCTTTTCCTGTGCCCCAGTAACACCAGTGATTTCATAAAGTGGCAATCAAAAGAAATGTTATAAATACCATTTATGAACATACAGTTTATCCTTGTGTATAGTCTATATCCCCATTCAGGAATACATTTAAGAAAGCGCTTGAGTGCTTTCTTGACAAGGGATAATTTCCAACCAGGGCCTCTGTGCACATCAGCTCTTTTGCTAGGGCAAGAGTGAAAGCTAAGATTATCTTAAAAGTTCACTTTAATTCTTCATTTTCACATTGTCAGTTTTCTGAGGAACCCGATCCCCATTAAGCTACACATTTTCCATGCATGACTTAGTAGTGACCTTTTTTCAAACATCAAAACTCTGTCCTCTTTTTTTTCCCTACTGCTTCAAAGAGGGAAAACATATTTTTATCTTTTATTTTGTTAAAAAGGTTTTGAAATCTGGTTTTGTACAAGGTCAAGAAAAGGGGCAAATGAAGTGGCACGTCCAACTCCTTCAATTATAAGTGTGGCTACAAAGTTAATTTGATAATTACTGGCACCCAGAAAAAGAACCTCCCAATCACATACACACACCATATATATCACTGGTTGTAATTTTTTTTTGGCATATTGATTGAAACTTGCCAGAATCTGCAGGATTATTGTCCTTCAAACAAATATCAGAACTCGTGCCTGCTGATGCCATGTTCCTCTCAGAACAGAGTTCTCTGGTGACACACTGCCTGCATTGATTAACAAATAAACCTTACAGCAAGGGAACAGCTTCTGTAATGAAAAGTGCTAGAAAGACCTACAAAACTACAGGTTGACTATTCTCCCCTCTTCATCTCTGGACTTCATTCTCCCATTGCTAACCCATGCTTAACTCTTTTTCTGTATTTTGACCTTGCTCCTCAGTTCTCTTCCCTTTCACTCCCATTTCCAGCTCAGTATCAATGATTTCTTAAATCCTTTTCTCTTGACAGGTATTCACATACAACATTTGTGGCTTGCACTGATGGGAATATGTGCACCAGCAACACTATTTGGACAGATGTAAGAGATCTACCATTCAGCAGCAAGAGTTAATAGTTTTTCCCTCCATCTGTCTAAGTGGTTTTTGCAAAACCAGCTAAAGTCTTTCCTACCCAGGAGTTCAGCTGACCTCAGCAACTGGATTCACAGGGAAGGACTTTCTCAGCTAGCACATCCCCATCCAGCTCCCAAATTGCATACAAACTGGACAAAGAGAAGAAAGAAGCCTGTCATCCCCTTGGTCACCACCAAACTCATTGGTCATCAGCCACAACTTAGTGGAGCAGGTAGGAGACACAAACTAAAACAGAAAAGGTGATAAAGGAACTTCCCTTACTCAGTGATGGCCTGTCTCATCCATAATCTCCAACAAATTCTTTCCAGTTATATGTCTCCAAAATTTAGGTGTCTTCAGCTGGAAAGCCAGGATGTGAGAGACCAAAATTGTATTTATGCAAATGCATTGAGCAGTACTTCCTGGCTTTTGGTCTGGCTGTGCACTCCGGCAATATCGTTTCCTACTGGGGACATTTGGATGCACCCAAGCCCTGTACCCTGCTGGCGTTTCCACTCAGAAGGAATATGGAATGGTTGTTGACATTTAAAGCTATTTAAAATAGCTTTCCTCCATGTAGGGCACACAGGATATTGGTATTTACCCACTTGTACTGGTAACGGGTGGTGTAAAGTGTAATGCTGTTTGAGGCGGCATGAATATGTCACTGCTGGCTTTGTCATGCATGAATAACATAGCCAATCCAACCTAATTTTGACAATATCATTATACTAAACCATGATATATCATTTTAATATATTCTGAGGATAAGTATTTTTTAGCTACATGTGGTATACAGTTGAGCAAAAAACCCCACCCCTAAATGACATAATGACATTACTGAGGTTGGTTTCTGTGAAAATAGTACTTACAAAGTATAGCACAGTAGTCACTATATATTCATTCCCTCTCCCATCACTTAATTACATCACCCTTTAAGACAAACACATAATGTAATTAGAGATTTGAACAGTTCACAGCCAGATCACTTAAAGTAACATTGTTAATGGGCTTTAGAAGTTCTCCCTTTAATATTGCCAGTGTTATAACTTCTAATTACCTTAATAATTAGGGCTGTGTCATTCATGACTGAGGTAACAGTTGCTAACACTAATGGGTATTAGAGGTCTCTCACAAGGCATGTTTTGATGTTCTCATCCAGTTGCTTAGGGCAGGCAAGAGCTATTTGACCTTAGAAACATAGTGGTTGCTATGTGGTGGCCTGGGCAGAGGCATCCTTACTAACCACTTTAATACTTCCACCACCACTGCTGTTTTCTTTGAGGAGTGACTATATAAAATGCATTCACCATGCACTACCCTTGAAATGCAAATGTGGCACCTATGGATGAAATCTGTTGAACACTAATTGCTATTGTCGTTATCGCTACAAATAACAGCATAAACTTGAATGTCAAACCTGACTGAAATTCAAAGAAATACATAGGTAACCCTTCCCCATCCCCAACCCCACAAATTAGGAACGGTTAAGGTTTTCATATTTTAAGATGACACATTTGCTTAGATGTGCTTCACTGTGCATGGGTAATTCAGAAGAGTAACTACAACTAGATTAAAGTCAAAAGGAAAGCAATTGGGATTTGAGGCTATTTTGTCTAGAAATAAAGCTAGTATCAAGGTTTTAATTACATTTTTTCTAAAGACTTCTGGCATATACTAAACCCAAGTCTTTTATGAAGAATAAGAGCCAAAGTGTCTTCGGTATTTGGCTGCAACTGGAAGTTCAGAGATATCAGCTTCCTTGTTGGCCATGCTGTATTTTGAAGCTTAGAAGTGTGGCATGGCAGAGTGAAGAACTCAGGATTTACTCTGCTGTCTTCCATACCCCAAATTAATCAATATATTTGTGTAACTGGAAACCAAAATAAGATTTGGAGAACTATCAAATACAGGCAGATAGAAAAAAAATGCAAGTTAATTTGACAGACATTCCCCAAACTCATAGAATGAATTATCTTATTTACTTTGCTTTTTGGAGCTTCATTACAGTATATAGTATGATTGTGCTGGAAAATCTTAAACTTCCAAGGATGGGGAAGCATTTATTTCTTAGATTTGTTTGTTTTCTAGAGAGATTCAGCTGATTTCCTGACTCATGTTAAAGTACACAGAACAGGTAAAAGGGCAACTCTGTGATGCAGAATAGAATGCCCTGGGGATAAAAAAAGGTTGATTCATCCCAGTGACACTAAAAAACCCAGGAACTTAATATTTATTAGACTGGACATGAAGGGCATACTCATATAGATCAGATNAATTATAACAGTGCTACCTTTGTCTGCCTTGACCTGAAAAAGTATTAGATATACTCCTTCACATACAAATGCAGTCTTATCAAGGAAAGAATTCCCGTTAGGACTGACTATATTTCCTGTTCACTAGAAGATATAATTCCAGGATTCAAAAATCCCTATACTCAAGTCACCTTGAAGATTTTCAGATCAGCAAGTTACTATACGTATTAATATTCACACACATATATCTGCATGTTCATACGCAATATATGTGCATATCTATGTATATATACACATGCACAAACACACATATATTATAGTGACACCAGTGTCAAACATTTTGAATGCACATTCTTAAAAGTTTTCAGAAAATCTTTACTAGCCATTTGGATAGAAATCTATTTCATTAAATTTCAGAACTGTCATGCTAGAAATTCTACAGTTACGCCCCTTACTAAAAGACAAAAGCTATTAAATCTTAGCTCACATGAAACTATGCCAAGATCATTTAAGGCCCATGAAACTCTTTGTAATGCAACAGCAACAAACACAAACAGAATGTAATTCAAATTGCTCTGCAATATTTACAAAGACGTCAATCTTAGATGAACAAGTAGAAAAAAAAATACCTGTACGCATACTGTCACAGTGGAACTCTGCACCAGATTTCCAGGTACGCTAAGAACATCAGCTATTTATGGGCCTTTCACTCTATATTACTATTACATTAAATGCCTAAGCAATTTCTTACATGCATAATCCTATGTCATAACTAAATGTATATTAATAAGGGTATGCATATAGCAGTACTTCACATTAACTCTTGATGCTTGCATTTTAGAACATCTAATGCAAGCACTTCTGCTAGACTCAGACAAATGAAAGAAAGTAACCTGGTGACTCCAACTTGGCAAGACATAGGCCCATACCATATGGAAGAAAAACATCTTTTAGCTCATGTACCAGGAAAACTTTTATCTTTGTGCACTAGAAGAGGACAGACCCAGCCATTCCATGCAGTAGAGGACAGCATACTGGGGCTACCATTCTTCTAACTTCTAGACATGCCTCTTTTCTGCTATGACTCTTCCACTGAGAGCTACTACAATCTGGGAAAAAGTCCTAGTGCACCAGTCTGTGCCCTGTGCAGTGAGGCTGGCACCATATGCATGATATTGAACTTACAGTGCATATGCTACACAATAAACACATATTTTTGTTGCCTGGAAAATGTCTACCTCAAAAGGAACAGCAGTCAGGCATAAATAATTAACCTTTTACCATGATATAGAACATTGGAGTAGTAATGAAGAAAAAGCAGGTTACCCATTTTCAACATTAAATAAATTATTCTGTGTTTTGGGTAGAAGCTCATGGTTAACCTGGACTGGCTAATTCAGTTTTTGATATTGCGTCGTATGGCTAGAAAGTGATGCAGTACTTATTCTTAAAATTACCTCTGAATAAAGGACAGGTAAAGGCAAGCAAAAGGAATACGATGAAAGAGGGCCAAATCCAGGCCATCTCTATGCTGCCTAAATCTTAGTTCAAGTGACCAGCAGGGGCAGGCTTTATTACATCTAAATCAGATGTCTCAATCTAAATTACCACCTAGCTTTCCTTTATATTCCCTGGAGGAAAACAGGTACTTCTAAGAGCACAGTTCAGATCATCTTTGGTGGATAGCCCAGAGAGTTTGTCAGGTCTCCATCCTTGGCAATATTCAAAACCTGACTGGACATTTAAACTCGTCTGGATAGCTCACGTGCTACAAGCGTGCCTATTTCTGTCCATTTGCAGTAGAGGGAACCTGTGCATTCCAGCTCTGCCCTGTAGACTTCTCACCAAAGAGGAGAGCTCCTGATGCTGCCCCTTTGCCCACCCTCCACCACCACCTAGCAGATGACAGTGCAAAGTCAAGTACTGCCTCTATTTCAGACCACAAAGTTCCCTAGACATACTGAGAAGCTCCTAGGTCTGGAAATGGTTCATGTAGCTCTTTACTGTCCTCTTGAATGATCTGGGAGCAGGAAGGGATATGTCAAAAACCCACCTAAGTCTGAAGAAGGTATTTTCAGAGTAGACAATGCACAATAGAACTGCTAAAGCTGGGGCAAAGCACAAGAGACTTGAGCATTTTAATTTCAAAAGGACAAGAATGGTGACCACTTTTTCACACTGCTTACTCTACAAAGGCCAATATTTTGTCCTAGCTAGTCTGTACCTCAGAAGTGGCTTCAGCAGCCTGAATCCCAAACAGATGGCAGGATATAATGAATGAGATGCCTTTGTCTAGCATATCCTATGGGCATGCTCTAAGCTTTTTTTTTTTTTTCAAGGCATGTGAAACTGTCTCACCCTGTGGAGACTCCTCACAAAAAAAAGCAGTGTCTCGTGCACTCACAGGCTTTATCTAGCCGGTGGGACGTGTGCTCCACACTGTACTATACAGTTCTGGTGCCCTTGAGTCAAACAGATAGAGGCCTGGCCAGACCATGCAGTGATTTACAGCCAGCTGCATGCCTGTCCTTCCTTCCAGTGAAAACCAGAATGTGATGAGGATCAGTTACTGATACAAGCTAAGACAATATCTCTAAATACCTGCTTTAAAAAACCCCACCAGTAACATTACTGTCAATGTCACACTTTGCCATCTGAGATTAACAGGAGAAATATGTGAGCTCACATCAAATGTGACACCTTCTCACCTACGAGATAGAGCTAGAAGGTGCATCCAGATGCAGAACCAGAGAAACACCCCCAGGTCTCAAAGAACAGGCTGGGAAAACTGCTTTTCCTGACTCCCCATCTCTCAATCAACAACCCTGATACACTCATTTCCTCTGCCATCCCAGGTGGAGGGATCCCACCCCCTGCCATAAGGAAAACACCAACCTCACTATTTCCCTCATATTTCAAAAGGATATAAAATTTGTGCTTTCTATCAGAGGTAGCCAAAAGTTCACTGAATCAGAGCAATTTTCAACCACTAAAATGTTTTACATACATTATATACAAAACCCACTGAAACCATTTTACATACATGGAGGGCAAATGCTTGAAAAATTCTATCACTCTTTTTCCCTGAAGAAGCAAAATTGGTTAAGAGCTTCCCACTAGGAAAAGGAGGATATCTGAAACTGCCAATTCTGTTGATCAGAGTTCAGATAATAAAAATATCTGCAAACATATCTTTCTAAAAAGGTCCAGCAATATTCTTGTCAGTTACACTCTGTCACTAGAGAGTAAAAAAGAGAAAAAAAACCAACCTCACTCCAAGCTCTACTGTCATGTCTTCCTGACTTCTAAAAAGGCACAAGCAATAATATGCCCTTCTAATATTAATGTAACCAGACTATCATTTTTAATAGTGTTCAAGGTGAGACTACACTCCATTGTCCTCATGCATCAAAAAATAATCACTGGAGTTACTAGAAGACTGAACATCTGCATGTTTATGAAGAAAGGAGTGATGATTAAGATAAAACCATACCCTTACTGATCTCAGGCTGCTCTTTCAGATTAAAAGAACAAAATTAAATCATATCATATAATAACATTAAAAAACTCAGAGCTTGCTGAGGGTGAGAGAGTTCATGACCCACACAAAAACCAATAGCTACATCCATCCAACACATTCTTCACTGGCAAATCACTATACTATAGGTACACATGTATACATTAGCTTAAACACACTGCTATTTGCTACGCGCATTCTATTTTTCTATTTATATTGTTCTGTTCTGAGCACAAATACATTACTCCATTAATAATTTCAACATCCTTGAAGGATATTGGTGAATACTGTATACACATGCTCATGTGCTACTGTGAAAATGTTGTAGAAGTCAACTGCAATTCTACAGGCCTGTTTTCTTGCAGAGTTTCAGCAGTTCATTGCTAAATAAAGCCCCCTTTCTGCCCCATCATATGCTTTAGCAACTGCACTTTTAAAAAAAATGAGTAATTGCATTTGAGTCAACCTGCATGCACTGAAGTTAAGCATTGCTTAGGTGCTTGCAGGATTAGGGCTTAAGCTTCCAATTATCCCTATTGCAGCTGTGTGACATATGCCCCAATGAATGCATTTCTCATTGGTTTTAATTCACGATTTTCTCTTTCGTGGGACTGAAAATGGCACACATGAGTAGAGGCTGAGTGGTGTTGTTTCTGTTAGGCCTACTCACCTAATAAACCATAATATTTACTATCATTATTATCATCAAGAACTGAGTTAGAATTAGAGAGTCGCTATATGACCCAGTGATTGTGCTACCTCACTTTAGGAAACAGCCTGAAGTTTTAAACTAAAAATTGGGTAACTTTGTAAGATCTATACATATATATATATGTATGTACAAAAGACAAATATATATGTTTGTAATGAGTTCAACAATATGTCATTGAAACAAAACCACCAACTGCTACTGAGGTCTTGTGGCTGGTATTATTCAGAAGGCTGTAGTACACAGTTGCAGTAGTCCCTACTTGCCTTGGAAAATACTGTTAAGAATTTAAGGCTGCATAGGAATTGTTATGTGGGCATTATTTTTGATCCAGTATCCCATGGAATGTGAAGATATACAACCTTTTAAAAAGGTAGTAATGGACAAATACGATGATTAGCATTGGATGCTTCCAATTGAATAAGATGCCAAAGAACAGGTATAATTTTGGTAATTGTTCACTAGCAAAAAGGTTCTTTAAATGGTAAAAGTCATCTCAGTGATTCAGGTTTTTTTCAACATATTAATTTTATTAATATTTTAGTCTTTTGTAAGGGAAATAAGAGTTTCACACTCTAATTTAGGCTTTAACAGCATTTGAAGTTTTGTTGCAAAAATACTTACTATGCTAAATAATTCAGAGTTCAGGACTGCATTCAGTGTGAACCTGGGCATTCACACTGGGAGATGACCTCTAGCATTCACTTGGTACACTATCTCCATGCTGATGATACTTTGTGGACCAGAGATCACAGAATCACAGAATCACAGAATGGTTGGGGTTAGAAAGGACCTTAAAGATCATCAAATTCCAACCCCCCTGCCATGGGCAGGGACACCCTCCACTAGACCAGGTTGCTCAAAGCCTCATCCAGCCTGGCCTTGAACACCTCCAGGGATGGGGCATCCACAGCTTCTCTGGGCAACCTGTTCCAGTGCCTCACCACCCTCACAGTGAAAAATTTCTACCTAATGTCTAGTCTAAATCTACCCTCTTTCAGCTTATGGCCGTTACCCCTTGTCCTCTCACTAC
>VZTO01014367.1:0-29704 GCA_013400615.1 Syrrhaptes paradoxus
ATTCTGTGATTCTGTGAATCTTGTTTTACATAATGGTACAGTCAACCTCTGCTGGAAGGTGACCTTGTACTGCACTATTCCCCAAATACTAATTTACAGTGTTAAGCGTTCTGCCAGCTTAAGTAAATGTATTCTAATTTATTTGCATTTGACAGAGAGTTTCACACTGATAGACATCTAGTTGAGGAGTGTAAAAGTGTTGTGAAGAAAAACTTGAGAACTTTCCTTTTTTTTAATTTGCTCAAAGAGGTAAAAATGATACATACATACATAAATAACAAAGTTACCTTTTAGTTCAGTAAGTAACAGGATTTGTAACTCATTTGACTTGAAATATAAATTTCCAGATTATGAGAGAGAGCATGAAAAATCTAAAAAAGATTTTTGTGATTACAGAAAGGCTGCAAGAAGACAGAAAGAATATAAGTTTTTTCTTCTTCCTCTGGCAGATGGAGGAATGGAAAAACTTGAAACAAAACAACCAAATGTCAAGCTTTCAGACTCTGACCTCTTACATCACATTCCAGAATGAAAAAAAAACCCTCAAGCCCTTTTAAACAAAACCTTAAATCTTTTCTTAAATTTTCCCCTATATAAAGTGCTTTGTCTGAAAGCTGTTAAAGATCTTCCATATCTGTTCACATATTTTGGACAATTTATTTACTTGGATCCAAGATGAAGTGCAGATACACTGTACTAAAAGTAAATAATTTTTAAAAATTTTGAATATAGAGCTTTAATGCAAATCAGACTGTTGATTTGATACAGGGAAATATCTTTCACATGGGTATGATGAATGTCTGTATGTGTTTTCCTTGCATATTTGTCACTGCTGACTTATAAAACATTTATTTAATTTAAACTTCAAACATATAATGTATCATAAATTGTCTCTACAATACAAAAACCAATGTAATTTTATCTTGCAGAAAAAAATCTTTGTCATTAGAGACATGACTTCATTATAATGGCAAAATTATTTTGAATTAATTACTGTTTGTTGTATTGAGCAATCTGTAATTATCTCCCTAATTAATTTTAAAAGTAATTAGATTTTTTCCCTCTGTGTAATCAAAAACAAAAAGGTAAGTTTGAATTGCTTATTTATTTGGGGAAAAAAGCTGCTAGGAAGTATGTAAAACAACTTTAAATCTAATTTTCCTGGTGTAGCCTGTCATTTTAAAAGATATTTATCAAGTATTAATATTGGTTTAGGTGTTAATCCTGTAAACACTGGACTAAGTAAATAATTTCATACTCTGGCTGATATGGGTAGGAATTTAGATTGGGCTCTATTTCATACAAACAATAAGAATAACAATTATAGTGAACGTTACATTTAGGGGTGTGATACAGCTTACAACTTCCATAAGTTATCTAAAATGTAAGCAAATGTGAAAAGTTCATGAGACCTGATCAAGGACTCACTGGAGTTGAATTATAAGGGCAGTGGAAGTGTTGTTTCTTAGTATGGCACTCAGAGAAACAGAAATAAACTCAGGACAAACTAAAAATGTACAGTTGAGTTAGGTCAGCAGATGAAAAAAAAAAAAAAAAAGCTGTACATAAATTCCCTGTTCAGATGTAGAATGAAACAATGTAGAGTATCATAAATCAAGGACAAAAATGTAAAAAGTTGACTATGATAGATAGACAGCAATGTCAAATCTCACATATCATTCCTGCAAAGCAATCAGATCAAATGAGATTCGATTCTTAGAAGTCTGTGCTATTTCCCCTATCATGTATGAGAAGAAGAAGGTATATCAGGATGAATATAAAATACCCATAAAACTCAAAAAGGGTTCTCCTGTAAGCAGCACAGACTTAAGTAACATGGAGAAGATTCAGAGAGCAGTAAACCATAAATCCAGGCTTTTGGGATAGTGTCTTACTTCAGAAAGATCCTAGACATTCTCCTGAAAGCTCTTAATTAGCAGGAGAAGGTGACGAATTTGAGTACCTTTGTAAGTAATAGCTTGGTCCTTAAAGACTCAAAAATGGGGATTGGGGTCTCTTCTACAAGGCAGTGTGTTGCAATGTATCTAACCCTGTGTTGTAGGTAACCCAACAGCTGGCCTGGAGGCTTACCAGCTGTATCGATCTCTAAGCCAGCTGAACCACAGGGGCAAAGACCCAAACAAGAACTTCCCTCTGCTTCTCAAATATGGGGTCAATAGGAAAGCAGGAGACTGACAGCTTGGTGCTCAGACCTTCTCTGCTTTTCTGCAGCAGAGTCTTATCACATCTTGTCCACTCTTCCAGTTGGAGTGCCACGAGACTTAGAATCATAGAATCATAAAATGGTTTGGCTTGGAAGGGACTTTAAATATCATCTAGTTCCAACCACCCTGCCATGGGCAGGGACACCTTCTGCTCGTCCAGGTTGTTCAAAGCTTCATCCAGCCTGGCCTTGAACACTTCCAGGGATGGGGCATCCACAATTTGAGACAAAATTGGAAGTGGGGCTAGATCAGAACAAGGGTAAACAGCTCTCTCTGTTCTTTTCCTTGGCTAGCCAGTGTTTGTCTAGACATCATGCCTGGCAGAGGCAAGAAAAGCAAGCAGCCTGTGAACAAAGATACTAAGTATCATTGCAAGACTCTTTCTGGTAATACCCTGAATATTACTAAGCTAAATATCCATTATCTGTGAGAGTTTGAAGTGCATTTCAGGAAATGTGTGGAGCACTAGGGGTGTTCCAGGAAACTGTTAACTGAGATGCCATTACCTAACCTGGACCCATACTACGACTATGACTGCCAGTGAGCTGCGCTATGATGTGGAGGTCCAAAGCCTCACACTATACAGCTTTGGCAGTTAAATCTTACTTTCTGCAAAATTAGGCTCTTTTTTAGACTAAAATTGTAAGAAGCACTGCTTTTATTCCTGTTCCCTTGGGAGCGGGTTAGCACTTTACTCTGGAGCCCACCACAAGAAGTATAATTTACCGACCCCCGAAACACCTCCAGAGAGTGCAGGGAATTAGAGTGCTTTCTTCTCCTTTCCTAACCCATTCAGAATCTTAATGCGTACAGAAGAATTTAGATCACCTTGATCTAAAAGTTCAAAACAGGTAACTTGACATGTTTTGGAAAAAATAGTAACCTTTTTTTTTCAACGTGCAAGAAGTGTGGGCCAGAAGTCTTGGTTCTTGTGGCTAGCAGACCTCTTTGTATTGTGAAAAATGTGTAGTCAATAATATAAGCTTCCATTGATTTAAAATTATATCTCTAGGTTATAAAACAAGGCTAAACTTATCTCCTTTCAGTCTAACACAGACTTCTTTGGGCTATTCTATGTGTCTCACTATGGTAAGCAGAAGTTTTCAAAACAGTAATCTAGTCTCCAGAGATACCACAGCACTTCTGAGCTGAATCTTCAATCCAGCTCTAGAAGGGACATCCGGAACTGGAACAGGGACTTCCAGAGAAAATCAGTGTGAAATACAGTCACAGCACACCAGCTGCCCTCATCATTACTAGGGGAGTTTATGTTTTATTTAGTCAATATTACACCAGGAAGAGTTTAAGAGGATGCTTTGAAAGAGGCGTGAACATTTGTAAAAATGTTTTTTGTTTCCTGTTTTATATAAGTAACTGTCGTGGCAAATCTGCAAATGATCTTCTACCCTTCTTAGGAACCAAAACATGCAGCAGATGGTTGACTATTTCAGCCATCCCCTAGTAGTTAAACTCCTCCTTAATTATACCAGACAGCTAATTTCCTTTAAAAAAACTTGAGGTCAGGCCCAAACTAAACCATTATGTACAAAAATCGAAGGCTGAAAAGTATGAATGGAACAGATGACATTGAAGGCATCGTGGCTTGAGAACAGTGAAAGCTTTATTGGTTTAACATAAATGGACACTGAAAAACACATGAAAAATTTCACAAGAATATGAATGAACAGATTTGAGGATATTATTGTGAGTCAGTTAAAAGTCAAAAAGTACCTGTGACACTAACTAAAGGTAGAAATTATGTCTTAAAAATAAAACAAGGACTTTATTTTGGTGCTTTTCTGTTTTTCAGTTTGTAGGGTACCTTATAAAAATGCTAAATTAAACTCATACTGCAGTTTGCATGATGTTTCATTTTGCCAACAATGTTGTGATTCCATATGTGTTGGCAACTGTGTATTTCTCCTTGCCTAGTTCAGGAACATTACCACATCTTTTTTTTTTCTTTCCCCTGCCCAACTGTCTCCCTCCTCCTTCCTCTATCCTGAAAATAACAAATAATTCAATACTGAAGGTTTTATTCTATACAGGGGAATGTATCACAAGATGTTAGTTGTGTTTCAGTGTAATGTTACAACACATTTTCTTCATCCCTGAGGAATCTCATGACACAATCTCAGTCCTGTAATCTCTTCCCAGAAACTTCCATGGGACTCCTGCATGTAGAAACTTGTACCATGATACATGAAAGACTTTAGGCTCAAACAGCCTCCAAGTAGAATACGGTGTCAACATTCATTGCATTGTTCCAAGCATAACTGCATCATTGCAATCTGCTGTTAACATTCAACAGCGGGTTTCCTGTAGGCTGAAATTTGGCATGCAGTATCCCAATTTAGGAGGACATTCTAGAAGTGTGTGTACCAAGAGAATCATTTGGGTAGCAAAAAGTAAACCAGATTAACAAAACATTTTAAAGATGATACTTGTATAAAACTCCACTGATAAAAAAAATGTGTAGCAAAGTAGATGTTCAATATTTCCAAAAATAAAAAGTAAAAATAATAAAGAAAATAAACAAATTGTCAATGTGATTTTCCTTTTCAAAATTCCAGTGTGGATTGTTACTTGTTTTGTCCTAAAGAATGTAGTTTTTCATTTGCAGTATTTCTGAATCTTCCTGTGCCAGACCCTCATGTATCTTTCACTCATGTTATTGTTCAAGGGCATAAATCCTTACCTCTAAAAAGAAAAAAAAAAAAAAGTATTTCTGAAGTCCTTATCCAAAATTAGGAGAAAGCAGATTAGATGCTTTGGAACGTGACACATGGGATAGATAGATGGACCAATATATTTGAAACCTTTAGAGGTAAACAACTCTCCTGTGCTCTGTAAGTGTCATTTTACTCTCAGAATAAAAATGGAAAGTTACTCTTCTGTCCTCATTAATTATCCTCACATAGCAAGATACCCTTACTATGAACTATGCTTAACTGGCATAATGACAACACTTATGAGGCAAACAGGCCACAAAATTGCATTTCTTTTTAAACTTGTATAAGGTAATCTAGTCAGTTTTGCAGATCATACTACTCATATTTAAGCCAAAGCAATCAATGACTATGTGCTATGTGACAGGTTTGGTCAGTCATGCTTAGCCATCCTGTTCCCCAGATTATTCAGATCAGAGGACCTGTTTAAGCAGGGCACATCTGATTTCTAGCATGCACAGCTTGATTTTACTCCTGTGAAAACTCAGATATAATAAGGAAAGGCAGGACTGTGTATCTGGATCTTAACTTGGCATGCAGTTGGGTCACAGATATGCTATATGTCCACCTCAGAAACTGAGAGGCACATTTGGGGTCCCACAGTGCATAGGACTATGAAAGACTAGATAATTTGGTTAGCACATCAAGGAGATTTATTTTTCCACTGACATTTTTATTTCTCTGTTTCAACTTTTGTCAGAAACATACACTTCAAGGATGAAGGCATTTTGATGTCACAGTTTGCGACACAGCTAAAAGCGATTTAAAAAAAAAAAAAAAGGCAGAACCTGAAATGTTATTACACTTCCTGCCATTTAGTTTCTAAATTTATGTAGTTAAACCACAAACTCTTTTTTTTTTGCTATTAATCTTGGCCATTTTATTCATTTGAAAAATGTGACATATGGTTTGACACATATTGTTCTTTCTATGTTAGTGAAAGCAGATACTCTTGCAAGAGAGACGTGGCAGGGAAAATAAATCTGTGTAGTGGTGGAGGTGTTTAAAGGAAGTCTTCTGTTTGCTGTAGTAACTCCTATCGTATCAGTCACTCACTTCTACTTGTATCTACTCAAGGAGAGGTTCATCAATTCATTATTAAAGACACGTATGGACATATTCCATTACTATATTGTGCTTGGTGCTGGTGAGGCCGCACTTTGAATCCTGTGTTCAGTTTTGGGCCCCTCACCACAAGAATGACATTGAGGTGCTGGAGCAGGTCCAGAGAAGGGCAACGAAGCTGGTGAAGGGTCTGGAGCACAGGTCTTACGAGNGTCTTTTCCAACCTTAATGATTCTATGATTCTATATTTTTAAAAAATCATGTATGATTCAATCTAGGTGATAGATAAAGATCTCTTCAGTTCTACTGACATAAGTAGTTGTTTAAAATATATCAGGATAGAAATGATCAGAAATACTGCAAGTTTTTCTTCAACAAATAATGTCATTCTCATAATTTCATGTTTTATAAATGGGATATATATTTTTGCAGTGACATAAATTTTCAAAATGAAATTATTTATCTGTAATTACAAAACTGAAATTAAAAGCTTCATTACAAACAAAATTGTGTTGCTTTCATAGACCTGGATCTTTTGGGGTTTTAATTTGCTTTGAAGGACTTTTAAAACATTTCAGTTTTGATTTGGAAGAAGGAAAGACACTAAAATAATGGAAACTTTTGTGAAATGGAAAAATCTGGTTCTTGCCCAGTCTGCACTAATTTCTTCTGATCTAAAATCTGTTATTTTTCAAAATGTAAGTTCATTAAGTTTCTTTGTCCCCTAAGTGTCTTCAATGACTTCATATTTTTCTTCAGAATATTCTTGATCTCTGCCACAGCCATCCAGGCCTGGTTTTGGGTTTTATTGAGGCTGTCAGCCTCTTCAAAAGTCACCCAAGTGGAGCTGTCTCTGTTTGCCAGATGGGGTTACAGTGCTAGGCAAACATAGAAGCAAAATGAGAGGCAATCTGACTTCCATCCACTTTTTGTACAGTCTTAACTACTGAAAACACTTTGTCTCTCAGTGACTAGGCAAATGAGAAAATAACTACCTCATTTTGTTTCCCTGCTTGTCACAGACTTGCAGTGATGTTTTGGAAGACAATAAAGAAAAAATATTTCATGGGAGAAATAAGAAACAATTAAAGGGAGAGAAGGAAATGGAGGAAAATGGAGGAAGAAGGCGCTGCAGAAAATAAAAGGCTTATGTTAATGTGGCTACCACTGAAGAACTCTTGTGTTTTAAGGTCATAATAGGGTCAATTGTATCCAAGCAGACTGGAACATGTTATTCGTGTTACTTATGAGAAAGTCTGATTATTTTAATATAAACAACAAGAAACAAGGATCTTTAAACTCTGACTTGTAACTATATTCATAATTTTTTTTCTTTAATAAGGTAAAATCAAACTGTTCATAAATTTATTCTTCCTTAGTGAAAATGCTGTGTCATGCTGAGCCTAGGCTCTTTACAAATAAACTGTACACTGTTGACCACAGAGATTTACTGAACAGTGGCAGTGCCAACAGGCCATTCATTAGCTGAAAGGGCATGAAAGATTCAACAGATACTGAGCTTTCATGTTTATGAAAAAATATCTTATGTAAAATAGAACATATTTTAAGGCAATTTTGAAATCTTTGTAGTTGAAAATGTCCTGTGGTATCATGCTGCTTTTTAGTGTATAGTCTGTCCAGCTCTAAAACAAATCCCCAAGTATCTTTTATTGTAATTTGATATTCTATAACTGATTGAAATGTACTGACCCTAGTAAACTTAATAACAAATACGTAATAAATATAGGATTTGGGTTCATTGTTGGTTTCTTTGGGGTTTTTCTTCACATGGGTTAGACACTTTTGTAGAATAGTAGAAAACTCCAAAGCTAGTGCTGCAGCACACTGTTAGAAATGTGGTTTTGCTTGCCTTGTTTATATTAGGTAGGTTTCTTCTGTCTACTGAATGAGACATGGATGAAATAACTTTCAGTGTTTACTATGGCAAGGAAGAACAGAAATTAAACCTGCTGGATTTTCTACTGTGTGCCCGTCAATCCAATGGCGCCATTCCTAACCAGCTGTTACTAGCCAATGAAAGATTTCATAATGTTCATGTCTACAGTTTGTATCCTGCGGCTTACCACATACTGTAGTGTCATCCTTTACTGATTGAAGAGTGCTTCAGTTCCAAGAAGGATTTAACGACTGTCCATATACAGAAGTGGCATGTAATTTATAGTAAGTAATTTATTTAGGGGTTTTTTTTCTGTTTTTCAGTTGTCCAAGAATAAGTCAATTTTTTTTTTCTTGAAGCTTTATAAACATTAATGTATTCATAAANATGGATAAATTCCTTGAAGTTACCCCTTACATTTCTGAGGAACATAATATCTGTGAAGGCACGTAGCCATCCTTGGGGTTTGCTCAAAATTAGTTATTTGTTTTATTTGGCTCACTATTGCATTTGTAATATATTAAAGCCACATTTTATCGTATTTCCTTTTACTTGAAGATAACCACCAACACAATTCCAGCCAAAGGTTATCATGGGTTTTTAGTCTTCTTTAGCTCCTGCCTTTTTTTCACAAATTTCCATATTGTTTTTAGTGATTTATGCATTTAAAAGTGTATTTGTATGCTTAGAAGAACAGCCATGAAAGGACAAAATTCCACACACAAAAATCAAAGACGCTTCTTCATGTATTCTTCATTGCTTAAATTGCATAATGTATTATGTTCAGATGATAAGGCCAATTTTGGGAGGTCTTTTTGGTTAGATACCAGATACTTCTTTCACTCTGCATGACAGTACAAGTGTAACACCTTCTGACACCCTCATTAGTCTTCATTTTGTTTAACAGATCTACTAGACCACAATGCACCTTCTAGACCCTCTACAAGTAATTGAATCTTATCGTTCCCACAGCTGACCTTAGAGAGATGCAAGCTGCCTGAAGCAAATACAGATGCTATATCACACTAAATGAGAAAGACACACACTTCAGAGAGAAGGAGGTACAGAGCAACCCAGCTATTCCAGGAACAAGAACCAATAGAGCAGAGCAAGAAAGAACTT
The DNA here is from genome assembly GCA_013400615.1 of Syrrhaptes paradoxus. Classification (NCBI taxonomy): domain Eukaryota; kingdom Metazoa; phylum Chordata; class Aves; order Pterocliformes; family Pteroclidae; genus Syrrhaptes; species Syrrhaptes paradoxus. The sequence continues at coordinate 9,039 of VZTO01014367.1, forward strand.
GCAAAGAAAAAAAGAGACCCAGGAGTCAGAAACTAACTCTCCAGAAGGCTGGGAAAATGCAAGGAGCTGTCTGACAATGTGTTAAGGTGCAGTGTTCATGATGGCTGTAAAAATTTTAGAATACTCAGTAGATTCAGAAAAAAGAAAAAAAAAAAACAGTCAATAGTTCTCATTAAGGAAGCTGAATTGTTTTAGGTCAATTAATATGTAATTGTTTAGGAACCTTTCTTGAGGACAATTATGAATTATCTGTTGCATAGAACTTCTGGTTACTTGATTCACTGTGGCTTAAAGGGGTGGCTTTGTTTATTATTTATTATGCTAGTTGATTAGCAACATAACTTCTGTTTTCCAGTCAGTCCCTCAGAGTTTAATCTATGTTTTTATGTGCCCAATCCATAAACAAATCAATGATACCTTATAACACCATGAAAGTGGTTTCAAAAAGAAAAAATAGAAATTAAAGCAGAAGACCAGCTTTTCAGTGCCCATTTCCTGACGTGCCTGTCCATCTTTTTTTTTTTTTAATTTCTCATTCTTTCTCTGATTAGTGCTGCCTCAGCTCAGTTAATTAATAGGCTTCCCATGACTGCCTCTCATGCTGCTGTTCTCTTAAAACACTGGTAATTAACTTTCACAAAATCTGCAAACTTTCCTCTTCCTGTGTGATCTGGAGTTTTTCTTGACTGCTCATGTGTCATCTCTATTGACACTATGGGATGTTTGGTGAATATTATAATCCAGTGTTACTTCATGTAATTTAGAGAGTGTGAAGCAGAACAAAGGCTTATTCTTGGCTGAATTACAAAAAAACCCTCTGATATAAAATTATAGAACAAAAAGAAAAAAACAAAGTTTTTCTCATGCTCTCATATTGGTTAAAAATTGAGCAGTATTAGTTGCAAGTTTCAAAATATTGTAAGGGAATTAGATGAAAACAAATTGCAAGTATTTCAGGTGTTACACAAAAATAAAAAATCACTTTAATAAGGTTCTTTTGTTATGGTTGTCTATGAAAATGTTGCATTTTTTCTTCAGCTATTCATGAAAATATATAGGACTGTGTGCAATGATTCATCACATAGTTATTAGCTCAAATGTAAGCACGTTCAGTGACTTTTTGAAACAACTGGCAGAAAAATGTGTGCATCAGCAAAAGAGGTTAGACAAACATCTACTTATCTTAGTATTTAATGTAGAATATCACACAGTAGATGAAAAAGCACCTTCTAACAAAAAATGTTTTTTACTGTAGCGTAGTTTGGAAAGTGTTGCATTTCACAATGAATAAAAAACAAATGTTTTGATAAATCTTTAGTACTAGGTACTAAAGAAAAGAGAGAGCTAAAGAAATACGGTCAAATTTTAATCTGTGACTAAGAATTTCCTTATTTTTCAGTAAAGATGTGGTGTTCATTAATGGTGGAAAAAATATTTTAATAAAATATTTAGTAAAAATAGGCAATGACTAGAAAAAGCAACTTCTGCTTTTTAATATTTAATGTTAAGAGGCTCTTGACAGACACAGAGACAGCATTTTTAATAATATTTAACACTCAAAAACCTTTCAGATGCTAGAAAAGAAATTACTCAAAAAATTTAGACTATACAGCTGCACGGTAACTGCAGGACTCCTTCCATGGTATTCATTGTTAAAACAGTTCAGTGACTGAAAAGTAACTTAGAAAATGTCTTTTAAGCCTATACAGCAAGAACAGAATGATAGAGTGTGAATAATATCCTGAAAAATGGTGCTATCAAGATACAGGTTATGTATGATACTATGTATCCTCTATCTCTTCACACCTCCATCTTTGCCTGAAAGAACATATTCTTGATGGTGATCACAGTAGTGTTCCTTTGTTCCTTCTCCTAGCGTAGAGTCATTGCTCTGTGTCCTTTTCTCATTGCTCACCCTTCATCTTCCCTTGCCCTACCATCATTCAGTATTTCAAGAAGCTTTCAGCTTTCACACAGTATTGCCTTAAGAAAAGGGCTCCTTTAATGAGATTTTCTTCTAACTCAGGTGAGATATTAATGGAGAAGGTCACAGGTGCAGTATATGAAAGCTTGAATGTCAAATCTTTGTGGTCAATGGTCAATCGCACTCAGAAGAGAGATGGGAGTGCAACTTTTTAAGTGCTTCGACATGTAGCATTCTGGACATTCATCCTTTATTACTTTATAAATTTATACCTTATCTCACTTTTTTCAGACTTTAGTTATCTCTTAACATCTGACTGTAAGATTTTATACAAAACAGAAAGTGTCATCTTTTGTTTGTCCAAGGTAACCCCAAGTGCAATTGTTGGAGACAGTGTTAATAACAGTCTGAACTTATCACAAGACAAACATTTTTTCATATAACATGTTCTGATTTTTTTTTCTGAATCCATCAAGATAAGGTCTGATGGACAACTGACAAAGATTCCTGCAACTCATTGAACTCTTTTTCAAGACCTAATGTGAAGGTCTTACCCCAAAACTATAAGAAAAATACATATAGTTTGTAATGTAAAAGATAATTAGAAAGTACAGGAAATTTCTTGATATGCAACAATTTCCTATTTTACCAGAAACATTTAGACAATAATTAATTGTTGAAAACCATGTCTGGTCGCTCTGAACCTCGAAGAACCTAGGCTAAATTGACCCTGCTTTGAGCAAGAGGCAGGACCAGAGAACTTCCAGAGGTCCCTAGTAATCTATATGAATTTATGTCTATACATAATGTACCAATCCTGAGGCAAAGAAAAGAAATAGTTAAGCCACTGATGGGGAGTAATGTTACATAAAAATATAAATTCTTTCTTAGGATGAATTTGTCTGAGAAGTCACCACAGCAAGGGGTACAACAGCAGCCAGAAATGAAAGAAATAAGGGAGAGAAACTTTATTCCAGTCACCCAGCAGCTGGTTTAAACTGTGGCTAATTTCATGGCTAACTGTGAAGAGATGTACTTTAAAAATAGCTTTATGAGAAAATATTTTTTTAACCATGGTTTTGGAGAAATGAACAAAAACCGATTTGTTAGTTTTGAGATACATTTTTCTAGCACAGTCGAGGATAGAACATATCCCTTCTCACAGCCAAATCAATCAGGTTGTGCTGAAGCCTAGTAACATGGAAGACAGAGTATGGCAATGATGTATATAGAATGGATGTCCTCCATTAGATTGTGTCTAGCTCAAGGTAAATAATTTGTAAAATATGTCACCAAGAAAGTGTTGCAAAAGTCAAAGGTTAGGTTTAAAGACTTCCTTTTATGCAGAGGCATCCAAGATTTTTTTTTTTTTTTTTTTTTCCTCCAAAGAGTGGCAGGGACCTGTAACAAAAGAAGCAATAAGTTTTTGCTAGGATGCACTTGACTGTGCACAATTTGTTGCTACATTCATGTTTTCAGTTGTTGTCATACACACCTGTTTAAACGGAACAAAGCCCAGGTCCAGGTGTGTTTTTAAATAACCTTTGTATTTTCTTCTAGATTTTCAGAGATATAATGTTTTAATTGCACAATTCCTATGATGACAACAGTTCTGCAAGTAATTCCTGGTCTGTAGCTGATGCAGAGTTAAAACTGCATCGAATTTCAAATCCTGGGAAAATTATATCTAATGGTTCCACATACAATGCTTGTGGGGGGAAAAAAAAAGGTACATTACAATGGGGTGCAGGATTGCCCTTCCTGACACAAACCCAAAGTGCAGGACTCAAAAGCAACACCTGCCTAGCAGCACTACTTGCTTGCTTGTTTGTGTCTTTAAAGTTGGCATAGTCAGCACCTTTTTTTTTTTCAGCATTCACCATTACTAGGCATTTGGTTTGCTTCTTGTGGACTTAGATCCATAGCTTCCTTGGGAAGATCTTGCTCTAGGTACTAATTAGAAACTTGGTGAGCAGTTTTTGCTGCTTATTAATAAAGAGCATTTTTCTCCTGGAAAACTTTATTGTTTTTGTTTTAAATCTGGTGAGCACAATTTTTTTTTTCCTGAATAGTTACAAGATTTTCCTGTTAATTTCACTGTACATAATTTATTTTTGGACCATCATCCTCATCTCCTTGTCTAGTGCCCTACTATAGCGCGGAAAGGAATTTGCTCATCTCACTGGTATCTATCCAACCCTATGCTGCTGCCTACTGTGGCCTCCTGGCAACGGCGCACACAAAGCGTATGAATCTGAACAACAGAATTGCATTTGGCGGATACCTAGTGACCTCTGTGGAAATAACTATTTTGTCTAAATGAGAATTTGATCCTTCTTTTAACACCCTGTTCTTTTCCTGGTAGTTTTGGTATGAGATACTCAAATTTCTTACTAAAACTTGTGCAATCCATTTTACTGGGAAGTTTTCTACTCTATTCTCACCTATCACCCACTGCTTTTGGTGTTAGTTTTTTGAGCTACACTGCTTCTGCAATTTTTTACACAGAGAATGGGGCTGTAGTCTTGTCCCCATATCACCTCAGATCATGTAGTGCTTTACTTTAATTCGCAGAGTTCTAACTGTGCACAAATGTATTTTTGTATTGCCGCTTCATAAAGAAAAGCAACTGTTGCAAAATTTTTCATTTTTTCAGTGTTCTGCTTTTTCTGCAAATCAGTCATAGTGAAGATGATATTTTTGCTGCACTATTCTAATCACAACAGCCATATAAGAACTGAGCTTTATGCTACACTTATCATAAACTGCTTTAATCACAAACATTTAAACTCTTGTGGTCCTTACATAATTTGTATATCTGACTGCTCCTGGCTAAATAACATTTCTGATGTATTAACATTGTCACTGCTGCTGCTGATTTGTCTTGTAAGATGGAAAACTTTGTAGTATTTAAAAATATTTCAAATCTTCTATAAAGTTGTCTATACTTTATTTCAGACTTAATGTTAATTACCAGAAAGTAATATTCTTAAGAGACCCATGGTTATTTATCTGTGGCAATTTGTTTTTACTAACTCTTATTACTAAATGCATACTAAATTAGCTGTATGACAATGTCTTATCATAAAATGAATGACTTCTTTACTTTATATACAGACTTGCATCCAGTGGTTTTCTGTTGAAATGTCCTGGGAGAGAAGGCATGTGAGTATCTGCCCTAAAATGTAATTTCAACATCTTTTAGGTGGAGACAGTCACACAAATGTTTTTGCGGGTGTTAGAAAAGAGCCCTCTCTGAAAGTCACAAAGGGGTACTTAGGGGAATATAATTTTGTCTTTAGTTTTACTCAAACTGAATACAAGGGAATTTTCAGTCACCACTTCGGTAAGACGAAAGCAACGCAAAAGTCAAAACAGCCTACAGATGCAGTCAGCATTTCAACCCATTTTCTTCTAATCTAGTTTCTTAACACTAAAAAGAGGGTATGCACGTCAGTACCCATCGATACAAATCAGAGTCAGGGAGAGGGACCTGGGTGTCCTGCTGGACAGCAGGATGACCATGAGCCAGCACTGTGCCCTCATGGCCAAGAAGGCCAATGGTATCCTGGGGTGTATCAGAAGGGGGGTGGTCAGTAGGTCAAGAGAGGTTCTCCTCCCCCTCTACTCTGCCCTGGTGAGACCGCATCTGGAATATTGTGTCCAGTTCTGGGCCCCTCAGTTCAAGAAGGACAGGGAACTGCTGGAGAGAGTCCAGCGCAGAGCCACAAAGATGATGAAGGGAATGGAGCATCTCCCTTATGAGGAAAGGCTGAGGGAGCTGGGTCTCTTTAGCTTGGAAAAGAGGAGACTGAGGGGTGACCTAATTAATGTTTATAAATATGTGAAGGGTGAGTGTCAGGAGGATGGAGCCAGGCTCTTCTCTGTGACATCCAGTGATAGGACAAGGGGCAATGGGTTCAAGCTGGAACATAGGAGGTTCCACTTGAATATGAGAAAAAACTTCTTTACAGTGAGGGTGACCGAGCACTGGAACAGGCTGCCCAGAGAGGCTGTGGAGTCTGCTTCTCTGGAGACATTCAAAGCCCGCCTGGATGCATTCCTGTGCGATCTGATCTAGGTGTTCCTGCTCCGGCAGGGGGGATTGGACTAGATGATCTTTCGAGATCCCATCCAATCTCTAACATTCTGTGATTCTCTTATTCTGTGATTCTGTGATTTTCTTCCCATAAACATGTGTAACTTTCTGCTGGTCTGAATCATTATTAGCAGTCAGCTTGTCCAAAAATCTTCAGAGTATAAAAGAGTGATCACCCATTTTGGTTTGGCTGGGTCACTCAGGACTTGATGGTTAGTTTCTTCCATTTTCCAAATAATTTTTACTACTATTTAACCTACTGAATACATTTTGTTCTATCTGTTCCTTGATACATGGAGGTTTCTAATGGTAACGTGCTGCAAGATAAGCATGTAATTACTGGAACACTTCCCAACAGAAATGTGTCATCAGTCTGATGCAGCCATTTAAATCCCATTGGACAAGTGAGATGCTTCTTTTGTGAGAAAGTTAATTCTTGTGAATTTGAAATGTTGCTTTAGGTCTATTTTGACACTGAATTAAGAGTTTCATAGGAAAAATATTTTCAGGTATGATTTCCCAGGAGCAAAAAGGTATTTTAAACAATATTACTGTGGTGATGAACTATGAGTTCAACTCATTTTATTCTCTTAACCTCATTGTTACAGTTTTTAAGACCAGTGAAATAGCATTATCATCTGCATAACACAGAAAACACATTTTAACCTAACGCTAGGTAGAGGCTTTCCATTTGAAAACAGATGTAATGGCTCCACTCACAAATGCAGTCAAGAATGAAGATGCAGAAATTACGTAGAAAGACAGAAAATCTTGCTACCTCAAATACAAACTGCAACTCTAAATTAGAAATAAACACATCCTATTCTTGAAAAAGTATGATTTCTATTAAATTTTTTTTCTTCTTAGGTATTCTCAGGGAACTGTTTCCCTTTACCATCAAACTTAGCACAGAGAGAATGAGCACTGTTTCATAAAACTCCTGAAGTAGATGACTAACTCTGCCCACCAGGGATACTGTGATTTGGAACTTCAGAGAGCCTTACAGTGAGTTTATATAATTTTTCTTGAAGATTAGTAGTGGTCTGTAATTCATTGGAAACTCATTCAACATCACAAGGGAGAAAATCCCAAACACGTCTTTATGTACTCAGTGTTACATATCGGTTCTGAAAAGAAGATATCTGTGTGAATACTTTTGATAGAATTAAAAGGTGAAGAATTACTGCCTCGGTAGCAGTCAGAAATACACACACTGTTCAGACAGCAAAACACTTCTGCATTCTGTGTACTTTTGGAGAGCTCTTTGGAATGCAAGTGAGACAGAACGTGTTGGAAATCACCGGAAAGGATTACTTATCTCCTTCGAAGGAAAACAAATAGGAATACACATTTTTCACTTATTCATTCCATCTACTTTATCTAAGAAAGAAGGGTTTGATGAATGAAGTGCTATGCATTGGCTATTCTTTGGTTACATTCTGCAAGTCTCTGAAAGAAACCACAAAAAACAATCTATATTTTTTCTATGGCAATGAATGCTGATGAGTCAAAATTTGATGCAACCACAGGCATTCCTTCTCCAAGAAATACCCTCATGGTACAACCAATTATAATTTCTCTGAATACCTGAAGGAATGGATTATTCACTTTCCAGCCTATACCTTGGCCCTATCATATGGTTTCAAGCTGATCAGCTCAGGTCTAAGATTTCCTACGAAGTTAGTAAATTCCTTCCTAAAGGTTTCACTTTTTGTGTGAAATATACATATATATACACACACACACACACACACGCATGCTGAACCCTTTAGCAATGGTAAAAAATATCACTGTATTTTTCAGTTTTTTAGTAGATAACTTTGCAGCTGCTCTCAACACTCTTTGCTCTTTTGAAAGCAAAATTCATGCTCATTGCAATAGTTACAGAGAATATAATTAGAGAACCATCCGTAAGTTCAAAATGCAACTCACATTATATCCCATTAGAAACACCATTACTTCAATGCTGATTATAGGGTTCAGTACATGTATAAGAGAATTTGAAATCTGACCACAAGTGCTCTGAGCTGCTGCATTCTTTTCAGCAGAGTTAATGAAATTAAGCCATGTGGTAAGGCATTAATTACACAAAGCAGTTTTAAAAATATTTTTCTGCCATAAATAGAAGATACTAGATAATTCATAACCATTTGTTTGTTATTAGTGCATTTTGGTTTTATCATTTAGCTGCTGTGACAATCCAAGAAGCTGACACAAGTTGCAGTTAGTGTGTGTTAAACACTGTTTATTTTGGATAGAACTAGTGGTAAGAATTCATTATTTATGTTACTGAACAGCTAGAAAGCTCAGATCTTGGATCAAGATTCAGCAACGTTAGATGCTACACACACTAAGAAACAGGAAGAAAGGAAAAGGAAAAGGATGAGGGCTTACTTTTTAGAACAGTGAAATAATATACATTGAAAGAGACAGTTCATCAGCTCAGAGCAGATCCACTTAGATCACTCTCACAGTGAAAAATATTTTCTTTCCACCTAATCAATATACCTTTAAAAAGAGTCTGGCTCCATTTTCTCCATTACGTAGCCAAAGACAAGTTGGCTGTAAGTTCTCCCTAAGTCTTCTAGTCCACAGGCTGAGCAATTCCCACTCTCAGCCCCTCCATAGACATTGTATTCTCCAGCTGTCTAGCCATCTTGATGGCCTTCTGTTGAAATTGCTCCAGTCTGTCAATGTCTTTCTTGTACTGGAAAGGCCAAAACTGGACACAGTCCTGCAGATATGGCCTCACAAGTGCTGAACAGACAGAAGTATCATGTCCCTCAGCCTGCTGGCTGCATGTCTGCCACGAGAGGCCTGGAGGTTGTTGGCTTCTGCTGCAAGGGCACACTTACTGGCTTATCTTCAGCTCGTTGTCTGGCAGGACCCCCTGGTAATTTTTGCAGATCTGCTATCTCCCCAGCCAGATCCCAGCCTGGAATGTTGCATGGGGTTACTCCATCCCACTGTACTCCATCCTACTTCATGCATCTTCCATCGAATATAATTAAATATCTGTCAGCCCATGTCATCATCTTGCTGAGGTCCCTCTGATAGCATCAGTGCCCTCCAGAGATGCTCCTCTCAGTTTGTTAACACCCATGAACCTGCTGAGAATATGTTATGTCTCATCATGCAGGCTGTTAACACACACATTGAGCAATATTGCTCCAACATCAGCCCCTGAGAGATGCCACTGGTAACCAGACCCCAGTTGGACTTTGGAAACTTCACAATGTTCTGAGCCCAGGAGTTCAGCTAATTTTTACCTGCTTTATCCTTTCCTTATCCAGTCTGCATCTCACCATTTTGGCTATGAGAGACAATGCATTGCAAACTTAAGCGAAGCAAAAGCCTCCAGGAGCTGACCCCAGGAATAACAAACCACTAGAAGTTAGTAGAAGCTAATCACTGAACAAGCTTCAGAAGTTTCCTAAATCTGATCATTGGACAGATTTAGGACAACTTTGTCTCTCAGATCAGACAAATACAGCTGTTGTGGGTGAGACTTTTGAAATAAGTGATGTAAAACAAAAGATAGGGATGAAAACATAAAGGTAAAAATGATAAATAATGAGAAATATTATTAATATTGCAAGAACAATAATTAAATGTCAAATTATTAATAATCATCAAGTGTTTTTAATAAGCATTGGTGCTGATCTCAATTTTAAGAAGGGACAACAATGATGGAACTTTTAATTTTTCACCACATATGCCTCATGGACAGTGGGATTAGAAGTGAAAGATTTGGGGTAAATTTGGGAATACTAGCCTTACTGATAGATAGCTGCTCCTTGGCAGTATGCTTTGCTGTGCCTGCTATTAAAAATCATGATTAATTAATAATTTAGTGTAGGGGAGAGGGACCTGGGGGTCCTGGTGGACAGCAGGATGACCATGAGCCAGCACTGTGCCCTCGTGGCCAAGAAGGCCAATGGCATCCTGGGGTGTATCAGAAGGGGGGTGGTCAGTAGGTCAAGAGAGGTTCTCCTCCCCCTCTACTCTGCCCTGGTGAGACCGCATCTGGAATATTGTGTCCAGTTCTGGGCCCCTCAGTTCAAGAGGGACAGGGAACTGCTGGAGAGAGTCCAGTGCAGAGCCACGAAGATGATTAAGGGAATGGAGCATCTCCCTTATGAGGAAAGGCTGAGGGAGCTGGGTCTCTTCAGCTTGGAAAAGAGGAGACTGAGGGGTGACCTAATTAATGTTTGTAAATATGTGAAGGGTGAGTGTCAGGAGCATGGAGCCAGGCTCTTCTCTGTGACATCCAGTGATAGGACAAGGGGCAATGGGTTCAAGCTGGAACATAGGAGGTTCCACTTGAATATGAGAAAAAACTTCTTTACAGTGAGGGTGACCGAGCACTGGAACAGGCTGCCCAGAGAGGCTGTGGAGTCTCCTTCTCTGGACACATTCAAAGCCCGCCTGGATGCATTCCTGTGCGATCTGATCTAGGTGTTCCTGCTCTGACAGGGGGGATTGGACTAGATGATCTTTCGAGGTCCCTTCCAATCCCTAACATTCTGTGATTCTGTAGTAATTTCTGTTTATTGCCGTGGAGAAAGAGGAACCGTGTGAAAAAGCAAAACCAGTATGTTCCAGTGATCTGGCAACAAACTAGCAGCCATTTCACCTTCTGTGGTGGTTCTCCAGTACATATTAATCTTGAAGATGATAAAATGAGGCTTAAACTCCTAAAGTGAATTTAAGGTTGTTACTGTTTTAAAACGTACTATTTTCAGAGTGTTTTCTTCTTATGCTTTTCTTCTTTTGTTGCACATTTCTTACAACAATAAAATAGGGGTAAAACATATCTTAGAGACTGTGACGGGCTGGTCCCTGGCTGCGGCCAAACCACACACATCCGCTCACACAGTCCCTGCCCCCACCCAATGATAGGGGAGAGAATTAAAGAGATAAATTGAAAAGGGTCTGACTGGGCAGAACCAGCCCGATTGGAAGATCCTCTAGTGTTGACTAGCCAAGTGGCTTTTGCTAAATGTGTATCCCAGTTTTTCGGGGTAAAGGAAAAAAAAAGACTCATGGGTTGAGATAAGGACAATTTAATAACTATACTACAGAACTAAACTACAATAATATTGAAAATAATACTATATACAAATATGCAATGTGATACACAGTGATACTGCCCCTCCCCACCTGATGACCAAAGGCCCAGCCCACTCCCAGCCAACAACCCCGGAGGAGGGAGGAAATGGGTGATACACAATGATACTGCCCCCACACTCGATGACCAAAGGCCCAGCCTGCTCCCGGCCAACAACCCCGGAGGAGGGAGGGAATAGGTGATACACAATGATACTGCCCCCCCCNAGATAACGAGCGTCCCAGGCTGAGAGCTAACAGCGTCTGTGGTGGGGGAAAAGGCCTTGGGAGAGCAAATGCAGGTACCCAAAGTGAGATGATCCGCAGCCCAAGGGAAGTAAAAGAGAGTGATCTCCCGGAAGTGTCCTCACCTATATACTGGGTATGACGTGCACGGGATGGAATAATTGGTCAGTCTGGTTCTCAATCTTAACCTAAAAGCAAATCCCAGGCTAGCAGCTGGACTGTCTCGCCCCCCCCAGTCCTCCCCCCGCTCTGTCTGTGGAGAAGAGAGAGGCTGAACGTATTTGTCCTTGAAAGTATCCTGGCAATAACTATAAATGTTCCTTCTTATCAGCTTTTCTCCTGAGCAGGAATCCAAAACATAGCTTCTTGCTAGCTATTTATGAAGAGAAAGAAAAAAAAATTAACTCTCTTCTACTTAACCCATGACAGAGACAAAATTAGACCTTTAATACTAGTCAATTATTTTCTGAGTTAGCAGAAAGGTGTGCATGACATGTTAAAAAAATACACATGGTAAGCAATCATAAAGACTTTTTTCTCTGTTGTTTTTCCTTAGTCTTACTGATATGAACAGCATATTTTTTTTAGTGTCCCACATTTCTCATAATGTCTTTCATCGAGTATACCTACTGTTCTCTTTTTTAAAGACCCTTAAATGATAATGGATAAAAATGTCCACAGTACTATCATTTAAATTTCTCTTTGGTCATAGAATCATAGACTCATAAGGTAATTCAGACTGGAAAGGACCTCAGGAGGTCTCTAATACAACCTCCTGTTCAAAGCAAAATCAGCTCTGAAGTCAAATTTAGCTGCTCATGGTTTTATCCAACTGGGTTTTGAAAATTTCCTAGGAATTTCAAGCACTTCAGGGACAGCAGCACTTGGTGACTGTGTGACCTCATTCAGGACATGATAATCTACTGTCAGTCTCCATTCCCCATTAGACTTTTACACTGGCTGTATGGGGCTCTTAAGAGGTAAGTGGGTCTTGCTGATCACTCCTTGTCTGTCCAGTAGATGGATCAGTGTGTGGATAGGATTCATGGAATCTTGGTTTGTGTGATATTGCTGTCAGTGCACCATTGTAATAGCAGTTGGCACCTGCTGTTCTTCGATCTGCAGCAATCCCACAACAGAAGGGTCTTCTGAGAGACCGTGCAGAGTAGACAGCTGTTTGACTTCCTCTATCTCCATGGCCAAAAAAAAAAAGCCCACCAATACCCTTTCGGGTACTTGAAATACCCCCTCTTAAGACCATCTACGCTAAGGATGGTCTTCTGGTCTGGACCAGTCACAATGGAGATCTTCTGCCATTTCTTCCTAGTTAGGCTTATTTCAGCCTCTAGTACAGTCAGTTCTTGGGATCCCCCAATTACCCCTGAAACAGAGGTTGATGTTGCCCCTCTAAAATTTGACAGTGAGAGGGTCCATAATCTTTAAACATCTTCCTAATGCCATGCTGCTGTTTTCTAGCTTATCACTTTCCAGTCAAACTGTCCTTGCAAACCAGTCTGTCTGTTGCCTTTCTGTTTGTAAATCAAGGATCTAAGAAGGTATGAAGGGGCCTGCAGCTCCTGTGTTAATGAGCGAATCTCCATCCAGCTTCAGAAACATTGTCTCAGGTTTCTGGCCTAGATTCAGATCCTCCCAGGTGGGTTGGGCAGTGTTCATACACATGAGAGAGGTGTTTTGAAATGAGGCTTGTGAAAAAAAAAAGAGTTTAAGAAAAAAGACCTGGCTCTAGTCCCTTCTTAAATGTCTTTGGTTAAATATATCAAATAGTAACTGGAACAGAGACCAGGCTTTTGGAACAGGTTTTGCACATAGTTCCAGATTTGAAATTGTGCTATACCCTGTGTACATTCCAACAGTGACACTTATATTTCATTGAAAATTGAGCTTTGTGGGATACAGCGCAGTACAAAAGATGAGCAGATGGAACAGCCAATGCACTACATGCACAAATTGTGGGTGATCTTCCTTGCTCTTACACTGTAATACATCATTCTGAAAAGAACTGCATACATCAGTTTCAGTGTTTCACTAGCATTTTACTATTTCAGAATCTGCTGTCTTCTTAATATTAGGGCAGACTGCTTTGGTAAAAGATGATTTTGTCAACTTGCTGCCTACTCATGTCACTGGATCTAATGTCTGTCCTCACCCTCTTGATGGCCTCCAGTATATCCCCCTGGCCTCCATAATTAACATTTTCTGATTTAGTAGCTCAATATCTTCCTTCAGCTGTCCATTAAACTTAGTTTCCATCAATGCTGGTGGATTTTTTACACATATATGTGCTGCTTGTCACTCTTGAGAGTAATTTCCTGTAAACATTCTTAAAACTGTCCCAATTACCCCTCCAAATTCCTCTTTAAAACCCTTTTCTTCTGCGGATAGAAGATATCTGAAAATTATTAGCTTGGTATAAGTTCATGCTCCCCATACTTGGTCATTGGCCAGGCCAAACAACTTACTGTCTCCCTGCTTGTCTTTTTATACTTATTTAATGTCTCTTGTTCCTTTACAAGACCTTTCATACATATACACACACACAAATATACATGCATTTCAATTGTAATCATTATAGTACTAGGCAACATGTTTGCCCTGTTTTTTTCAGAACACACTTTAGTTGCCAGCCATGGACCATCACTGAACTCCTAGGAATTGCAAGAGTCAGATCAAAAGAATCCCATAACACCCATTGTAAGAGTTATGAGGGGTAAGACGATATTATCCCTAAAGGTCCCACTAAAAATACAATTTCTTGTTAAACAGGAAAATAATAACCCTAATTTAATGATCTAATTCTGAAAAATGGCATGGCTATAGTGGATTTCCAGCAATCACTGCTTTCAAAGGCTTTTTTGCTTGAGCCTAGAAGCAACTTTTGATCACCAGATAGATGTGTGCCAAGATTAGCTGGTCATACACAATTTTTCTAAATAGACAAATTTGTGAAGTAGTTGTGCAATTCTCTAGGGAGCTTCTTCTCTCAAACTATAATTAGACTGGAGGCAAAGACATGACATTTCAGGACACAGATCTTACGCTGACTTTACTAAAAGGAGAGAAGTCCTGCACGCTCTTCTGAGTGGAGACGGGCTTGGTTTTGTCTCTTAAAAAGTATGATATGTTATACATAGGTTCTAGCCCAGGATCTTATCTGACCTGCATAGTCTCAGGCATCCTATATCACCTAGCAGAAAGACAAAATGAGACTCAGAGATTCTATTTGTGTTGTAAGTACTTATGTACAGCTTCTTATACAACTGTATGCACATATCCAGGATTATTTTTCATGGAATACTGAAGAATTTACAGGGGATCAAGCCCTGAAAATCTAAAGTGCAGCATGATAACATGTATATATCTCATGATAAGAGGATTAGGAAGTAAGGAGTGCACAATATTTTGCTGATTCCAAGATGATTCCTCACTGGGAATGACATGAGTTCCCAAGACATTGTGTCATGATCATTTGAGGAAGGATGTTTCAATTTAGTCACAAGAGCTACTATGTAAATCTCCCTCATGAGAATAGGACTTCCATAACCAGTACTTAATAAATATACCTTTATCCTGTTGGTTTATCTTAGATGACCTTCTGTCCCAATGTGTGTATTTGATGCCTTAGCACAAATGTTATAGAAATATAATTATGTAAAGAGAACAGATATGCCTATTAGCCTATAAGAGGAGAGGGGCTGTTTGTTTCTAAGGCAGGCAGAGCTGTCTAAGAGTATCTCAAGTGAAGATCACTCTCTATTTTGCTTTCCAAACAAAAATGGGTTCCCTCATGAATGAGAGGGATTTTTGCATGCACACTAAATTGTAGGACAGGAGAATCCATGCTTCATCAGTTGAATGTCTTCTTTCATCCAGATGCCACACATTAAAACTTGAAAGAATTTTCTATGCTACAATTAGGACACACAACAGAAATCATTTCCCAGCGTATTAAAACTATGAATTGAGTTCTAAAATACAAAGAGGGGGCTTGAGCTCTTTGATCCTATTAATGAAAAGTAATGTGGTTTCTTCATAGTCATGAATCTGTTTATGAGGAGAAATATTAAAAATACACAACTGTTTCAAGTCAGCTATATAAAATATAAAAATCCCACAGATGTGATCTGTACTGATTGTAGAAAGGATAGCAGTGAAATAATTTTGCCTTTTTTTTTTTAATTTAGTGTCTTGGGGATCTTCTATAATTTCTGTTAAATGCCCTTTAGTTTTAGTTATCCTTCTTTGATCCCAAGATTGATAGATTTCTCAATTTTTCTATAAAGTGATCTTACAGTTTAAAGAGACTAGGACTATGAGTATTATCTTTAATACTGCATTTGTCATTGAATATTCAGAAACTCTTACAGACTTATCCAACTGGGCATAATAATGAATCAAGTACACATTTCAGTCTTTTACTTAGATTGAAGCTAGGTGTCTAAACTTCTGCCTTAGAATGCCAGAATACATATCAATGTCTCTGTTTTGAAAGACAAAAAAATTCATCCTGCCAAGCATTATTTATTGGGCAAAAGTCAAGATGCAGTAAAAGCATGTCTTACTTTAATGTGACTCAGAACACATATTCAGTTACAACTGGAATTCCAAGCTCATCGAATTAATTTAGAGTCTTTGTATCAGTTTTCTGGTTTTGGTTCAGGACCTGGGTGTGTGACACCAGAGGACAGATTTACACGTTTCAGTACAGTTTTGGCTCAATTTTCTTCCACTAGTAGATGTCTTACAATTCAAAAATTATACTAGGATTCTTGCATTTGATCATGAGTACATTTACATAGAAGTGAAGCAAAAGTAGAATGTGCTTTGATTAGAATCTCTTTCAAAAAGAGAAATATTTTTATTCCATGAGCTCGTATATGGAAAACTAATCAAAAGGATCTTGGAACATAATATGCTTTCAGGTTGGTCACAAAGAAAAAGGATCAAATTAATTATAAAAATTTACTAGGCAACGGAATGCTTGCACAGCATAGTGAAACTCTACACACAGATAGCAAACAGCCCTAAGTGAGCCAGCTCAGGTATTGGACATGTACTTTTCACCCAAGCGAAGGTACAGGGCTGTGCAAGCAGTAGCTGTGCTGCTCCCGGGATATGAGCCGCCTCCAGAAGCTGGGACTTCCCAGGTGCAAGGGAAGCTGCTGCTGCACTCAGAAGTGGCTGGAAACCAATTGAACCATTCTTCTGACTGAAATGTGGTTCACCTAAATCGAATATTTTCAATGTGCAAGCATCTTGCTTTTGTAATATTTTCTTAAAGATTCTAAAATGTCACAAGTAATGTTACGTTTGTATTATCTTTACTGAAAATTGCACATAAGCACACCAAGGGACAGCAATTTAGCTTTCATTAGATGTTATAATTCTGCTAGTCATGAAGGTACATTTGTCACAGACTATGTGTACAGCTCCCAGGGCAATTAAACAAAGAGATTAAGAAGTATGTGGTCAATAGAGCAAGTCCCTTGCTACAATATGATGGATGTTGATTACCTGCAAAAAACAAAGATGTATGAATGCTCTGTCATAAAAAAAATCAACCTCGAGTGGCTTTAACTAATAGTGTCTTCCCTGAGTATTTCCAAAATGGTCCTAATCAGTTTCACAAAGCTTCTGACATTTAATTGTATATGACACACCTTATTTTGTGGAAAATTACCCTGCTTAAGGACAACTTATGTATAGATGTGAAGTGTACCAGTGGAATCACAAGAACTCCTTGAGGTACTAGCATTTACTGATCATTCTGTAGTGTTTCTCAGATGTCTCTGTGTACTTCTCCCTACACTATAACTGGCAAACAGATTGATACATATGCAACCCTCAAGTAATTGTATTTATCTAACTGTATGCAGAGAAATACTGATCACTTGGAACTGAGCTGTTCGGCTTCACTGGTTATGAGTTTTCCTTTGAGTACAATGTTCTGGATTTTATATTTTCTCAATATATTTGTCTGTATTAAGAAATCAACACTCCCCACTCATTAGCTGTTTAATTTTCATGACAATTGTCTGAATGGGAAATCAACTTATTACAAAATAAGCTCCTACTCTAAAATATTTGGGGTCTATTAGACATTGCAGAAATAGCACTGGAATACTCATCCCTAAGAAAACTGATATTTTACCATAGACATTCATCAGTTTTATTTATCTTCCTCTTCAATCACTAGCAAACACTTAAAACACTATTTAAATTTTCATTTTTGAACAGTGTCACTGGTTTTATGCACATGATAGCTTTTAAAAGGCATTTTTTGAAACATCATACAGTTTCTCAGATTTGTGAGCTTTACGTTTCCCACTGAAATAAATCAACAGACAACCAGAGAAATTATTACTATTATTTCTTCAAAGTCAATTTTCCATTTTTGTTGTCTATTTGATATATTAGATTCCAGAGAAGACTGAAATAAGTGTGGAGATTTACAATTCTTCAGTGATCTCCACAGAGGAAAATATGAAATAGTTTGTATTTCCAATCAATACTTACTGCTTCTTTCCTCCTTGTCAATTCTTTTTAACTTTTTAGTGTCTTGCAAAATTTATGCAGCAATGATTTAAAGCTTTAGGAGATTTTTACTTCTCCTTCAAATCATAGCAGTAACTGTGAACCAGGAACCCTTCTTTGGGAATGCTTGACAAATAGTTCATCTTCCTTACAATTCATTTTAGAGACCATCCCCCATTTGTTACAAAAGCATGAGTATAATCTGTCATGTCTTTTTGTATAGATTTAACCCTTGTATCTCTAGGGCATAGTACCAGTTCTTGTCCAATGAACTGTGCAAAGTTAAAGGGCAGCTTTTCTAAAACAGAAAAGAACAAGGACCAGTGATGGATATCATTCCTGGTTGTCCTGGGTTAAGCAGAGAGTTAACTTTTTTTTTTCTCTTCTTCATAAATAGCTAGCAAGAGGCTGTGTTTGGATTTATGCTCAGGAGGAGCTGATAAGAACGATGTTTGTGCTGCTGCCAAGGACAGCAGACCAGGGAAGAAGGACAGCAGGTTGCTAGCCTAGGATTTGCTCTTATGTTAAGACTGAAACTCAGAATAGTCAATAATTTATTCCATAACATGCGCGTCATGCCCAGTATATAGGTAAGGACTCCCAGAAGGATCGCTCTCTTTTTGCTCTTTTTCCTTGGGCTCCAGATCATCTTGCTTCAGGTGCATGCATTCACTCTCCCAAGGCCTTTACCCCCACACACACTCTGGTCAGCTCTCGGTCTCGAACGCTCGAGTCATTATCTCCATTCCGTGAGTTTCAGGATCCTCCCTCTCCAGGGGGATCGTTAGCTGGGGCCAGGTGGTTGTTTCCACCCCCACTCTGGTCAGCTCTCAGTCTGGGATGCTCGGACTGTTATCTCCGTTCCATGAGTGCCTCCAGGAGCTGTGCACCCCCTCCCCCGCCTGGGGGAATTGTGAGTGTAGCTCTGGGATCTTTAGCCGGCAACAGGCTGAGCCCTTGGTTATCGGGGTGGGGGGGGGGCGGGTAGTATCACTGTGTATCACTCATTCTCTCCCTCCTCCGGGATCGTTGGCCAGGAGCAGGCTGGGCCTTTAGTCATTGGGTGGGGGGGGCAGTATCGCTGTGTATAACTACTTTTATATTTGTATATAGTATTATTTTCAATATTATTGTAGCTTAGTTATTAAATTGACCTTATCTCAACCCACGGGTTCTCTTTTCCATTTACCCCTTTAATTCTCTCCCTTACTATTGGATGGGGGCAGGAATTGTGTGGTTTGGCCCTCAACCAAGGGCTAACCCATCACACTGGTCCACAAAGTTTGTAGATAAATCCCACTTAAGTCCAATTCCCAGCAGGACTGCAATTTTAAAACTGATGCACAGGTACTACATATATGATTTTTCCAGTAGCTACATTTTTTTAAGCACTTCAGTTTTTCTGAAGGCCCTAAAAACTTCAGCTTCAGTGAATGTTGACACACCACTGTCTTGACAAAGCTGAGTAGCTGGTTGGTTATCTCACTCAAAATTATGTTAGGTATTTCTTCATCTTACCTACCCAATATGTGAGGTTTTAATAATTAAAGTATGGGGTAGAAAAAAACAAAATACAGTGGTGATTATGGCTTTTCTTCAAAATATGACTAAGAAGAAGGAAGCAACAAGAGTCCCATAACATGTCTGTATATTGACTATCCAAACTATTGGTTAGACTATTGGTCAGACTATTGGTCTGACTATTAAAGGAAAACACAAGTCAAAGAGGATATGAAGGTCTATCAAAGAGAATATGAAGGTCTAGCTTTCTCTTTCATTATCTTAACCAGTTACCTTTTTTCTGTGAAGACGGTCTTAATCCCTTTTATTAAAACTGTTCAACTTTCATTGGAAAATCTTATTGGTTTTGTGATAGAGAAGTTGTGAGCAAAGCAATAAAACAGTGATTATGACACTCCCATTGACTATTTGACATGCTCTAAAAAGTCAGTCTTTACAGCAAGAATAAGAATTCAGGTCTCCCTTTTACTTACATGACATAGTCTTGAGACACAGAGTCATGTTTACTTTGAATTTTCCTTATGACTAAATTATTTGATGATTCATTCAAAGTGTAACATTTTATGTCTGAGGAGTAAGAGCACCTATTCAAAACTAATCTTCAAATGAATGGATATAAATCTTTCTATGACAAAAGAACGCTTTTCACCCTCCACCCCATCCTGAATGATGAAGAATTTGAACCATTTTCCATCTCCTCATCTAACCATTATAATGAGTAAAAAGTCTGCCAATTGTTTTTCATCTATTTTAGAAGAGATTGACCACTACTGCTCTTTTCGGAGTAGGACCCTCATTACATAACTGTAGAAGAGGGATGAGAATTGTGAATCTGAATATCTTTTCCTTTAGTAGTACACATCACTTTCAGACAACTGAGAGGTAAGAATTAAAACACTCTCCACTGAGTTACCAGTGTTTGGTTTGGGGCTACCCATTGAGGTTTGCGGACTTTTGCATGGAATTCTCAGGTTTCTTAACCCTTTTACACAGTGGTACTACATTGGTAACCACCAGCACTACTCTCATTGGTAACCACTGAAATACTCTGTGTAATGACACTAAAATGTCTCTATACATCTAAGGTCTGAGTTGTAAATCACAAATGTTTCTAGCATCCTTTGCCAATAAAAGATTGACCTTTCCTTATGCATGATGAAAAGTCACTCCCAAGAGACAGGATATGATTATATGAGAGGAACAGAGGGTCCAATA